>SSNP01000013.1:6054322-6100193 GCA_006937955.1 Pachypanchax playfairii
TTCAAATGAAGTTGGTGTTGTAAAATATTTGGTTTTTCATTTGCGGTCCTATAACCGAAATCTAAAAATGTGTTTTATTAGCTTGTTCTTGGCTGACCATGAAGGTCGTTACATCTTAGTCTCAAACCTGAATCTTATGGTTGAAAGTACAACATATAATAATACCATCTAACCCTCCTCTCGCCGCTTTACGAGAACGTTGTGGCTCATTGGAGAAAACACTTCCGAATGCTGTTTATTTTAGTTTAAATTAACCCCATTAAAGAGGGAGTCAAAACCTCCATCACGGTCATTTAAGATCTGAAAATCTGGAAGACAAAAAAATCCGAGAGGTGAATCCTGAAAATCTTTAGGATCTTAAAGCGTCGAGGACTGAAAAGCACAAGTTTACCTGTTCAGCTCTTGCTTCTCTGTCTTCTTGTGTGACTGAGCAAATTTGCTCAAGTCATTTTTTTCTAAACCACAGAAGAAGACAAACAATGGACCCCTCCTGTGCAGGAACAGGTACAAACGGAAGAACCCTCTGCAGAGTGTGAACAGGCTTTTAAACAACTTTATAAAAACTCAATCCAGAAAATAAAGCAGAGGTTAAATTTGCTTAACATCACTCTGCGGTTGTTTTGCAACAAAAAAGACGCATAAAACCACAATATATACACAAAATAGAAAAGAATAGTTATACCTGTTATTCTGGACAGGAGGGAGCTTCAACCAAGAGCCAAGGGACAAAGTCCAAAAGTCTGTGAACATCTAACACGATACTTTTATAGCCTTCCTAGTCACCTGACCAGAAAACACATCAGCTGAGCTGTCCAGAGGACATGATACACTTCTACACCATCTCAGAGAGAGATTTTTTTCAACTTGAATCTGAGATGACTTCATCTGAGGGAAAAAAGGACAGATTTGATGTAGGCTTTTAAAATATGATCACCTGTCCTGATGAAAGAAGAAAAGTTTTTGAACAGTAAAACAAGCATTTCAGACTCAGACCCTTCTCACCCACAGATTCAATATTATTCTAGAAATTCCGTTTTTGGTCTGTTAGAATCTCCAGATTCATGTTCAAAATGGGGGCTTCACATCTTTATTTAGTCAAAATTTCATTTTAAAAATGATTAATCACACCAGTTAATAAATTCACTGTCATCCAAAATACTTAAATTAACAGAATAATCTGCAAAAATCAGAATGAATATCAACTGTGTGAGTTGTAGACATTAAAAGGGGAGGGGTGAAACAGCTGCCAGTGGATTAAAGGACCTCAATCTCTGTTAGTTAAAGCAGTACTAAACAACTTTTACAACTTTAAGCTACTGATTTGAAACTTGTCTAAGCGGATTTTCACATCACTCTGGACGCCTCTGGTCCCCCTTTATTACACTTAATAACTTCACTGCACCGGGTTGCTGCTGGAGCTGGTATTCTGACAATTTATGATGTCGAAAAATGTCACTGTACGAATTTACAACTTATTTCATAACAAGATGTCATTAGAAGTTTATACAGTATTCTTGTTTATTGCGAGTGTGTCCTGTTAATTATTTAAACATATTTTTATGATCCTTCCCAGATATTTTCTATATAAAAGCCCTCTGGGTCCTTGGCGGCCATTGTTGGGTCTTTCTCCTCTGGGTGTGTCCAAACATTTGCCTGTTACTCTGATAATGTAAATAAAGTAAAAATAACATCATATTTAGTGTTCCTGTCCTGGGAGAATTTATTTGAAAGGTAAAATGTATATAGAAACAAAACATAAATGAAGTCAAGACTGTAGAACGGCACATGCGCAGAAGGAATCGGTAGCACATCTCAACAGGTAGCATATTTCTACAGAACACCGGTTCCAGCAATGACCGTCTGAGACATGGCTGCGGAAAAGTTATTTAGTAGTACTGCTTTAAAAATTCAAGGATTCAGTCTGCGACTGAAAAATACAAACAAAAATTCATCCATTTCTTCAATCCTGTAAATTTTGTGTCCAACCTGAGGCCTCGATCCTGTCAGCTGGTCTCTGTATAAACGAAGACACCCATGAAGAATCTTTATCAGATGGTTTACTTACTTCAGTGAGCGCTTAGCAGAGATAACACCAGCTGCTATTACCAACACTAGGTTTTTGTTACACTTTGTTTAATGTAATCATTGATGATGAATCTGTTTTCTTTTGGAAACGTCTGCATAATGACAGAAGACACGATGAGTCAAGACCAATAATGATAGAAGAAACCAAATCAAATCCACTTTGGTCAAACACCTTTTATCTTTTACTTTTCACATGTAGATTTGTGCAGCCAGGGTGAACTGAAACTCGTCATTTTGGTCAATTTTGGTGCAGCTTTGCACCAGCTTGCAGATGAAAATTTGGACAAATATACATTAATTTACCATCAAACATATAAATATATGAAAGAGCATATGGTATTCAGCTCGAGAACTTAGACTAGCACACACAAGAACAAACAGAAAACACTTTTAATTGTTGAATTCTTTTGTTCTCCTTGTTAGCATGAATTGATCCTTATTGCTCTCTAACATGTGACATTTGCTTTAAACTGAATACATTGAGGAAAATGTTGCATTTGATTTACCTGAGAGTAAAACAAATATTTTAAACTCTTCAGTGTTTTCTTGTTTTATATGTTTTTCATGTTTTGTGATCAATTTTGTGTTTTGGTTTTTACTTTAATTCCCTTGATTTTTAACTCCATTCATTTTTTATGTGAAGTACTTTGGTTAACAGGAAGTTACTTTAAAGTACTACATAAATAAATTTGATTTGATTATGTACAGAAAAGTGCAACACATCCAGTGGACAGAACTTCATATTGAGCTTGATTAGATTTTTAAAAGCTAATTTGAAGATTTATTGCCTGGATTGTTTTGGCGAGTTTAACTGGTTTGAGTTTACGAAATGAGAAAATGTTGTGGTGATGGTGCATTTATGACAAATAGGAAATCTGAAGTTTCTGCTTCCATCTAGAACAAAGTGTCTGAAAGATTTTTTTTAATTGTTTGCTGTAATATAGATAGGAATTGTGTACTGGTGTCATAACCTTCTTTATCTCTTCTTAGTCAACTTTTTATGTAACTGCTGATCTGAATTTTTGTGTTATTGTTACCAAAGCAAGAAGACAGATCAAAATAATTTGAGATGTTTTTTCCAAGGCACAGTGAATGCAGCATGACTTGCCCATGAGTGGAGATGAACAGTTTGACTCTGGGCAGTGAATGAAACAATAAAACACTTTACAGACGTTAACGGAACAGCAAATGAAACCAGGATGTTGTTTTTTTTCAGAGTTTTGATTGTGTTGTGTATTTTAGAAATAAAATTTATTTGTTTTTAATAAACTTCTACATATTTTCAAGCTACTATGTGTTGTATGAGAACAGCTCCCTAAAGTTGCACTCTATGTTTTTTCTTCCGCGATACAGCAAAAAGTTTCCTTTTTATTTACTTGCTAGTTTCTAACTTCTAGTATAAGTACAATATAATTTATTTATAGATTTCTTTCTCCAGTGAAAACATCTGTTTGTTGCAGCTGGAAAACAATAATGTGTTGATACTGTAGTTGGGTTATACGAAGTGAAGAAGAATTCAAGATTTAGGGAACTTAGGGACAGATAAAGTCAAAACTTTATTTCTTTATTAGCCAAAATGAATGAAAGTTTCATGAAATCACAGGTTTCACTGAGTAAATCTTGTAACACGAAGGTAAAACAAATGCAACAACGCTGCTAGCTGCTTCAATCTGGACGTGCACGCGCTTCTTTTTTAGCAAACACTCGGACACACAGGGGGCGACAGAGAACAGAGGCAGTAATTAATTTTTTTTCTGCTTTATTTGTTTTGCGTCCTGATATTATAAGTGCTGCTAACTTGTGTTTCCTTTTACCACACGATTCGCCGCTGCTATCGTACGATCAGGAGTTTGTTTCACTCAAATTATATAAGCTGAGTTAAAAACCTTGACAACGCCTTCTCATTAGATTAGCATTGTGCAGAATTATGAGCTTCAATGCCGCGCAACGGAATCTACATTTAAAACACACACCCAAATACGCTCAGATACTCTCACCCCACCTTTTTTTACACTCTCTTCATTTCTCCTTGGATACAAGTGAAAATTTTAGCCTCTTACTGACTTTAAGCTTCATCTCCATCAAACCTCAGATCTTGCTCCTGAGCATCATTTCAGAATATCAGATCTAACAGCCCCCCTCCCCATCCTCTCTATAGTCTCAGTCATCATAAAATCCAGTTCAAGTTTACCAGCAGATCTTTTAGGCGTGGCCCTTGAGCGTGTGTCACTCCCCTCCCCTGAGCACAGGTGGACTTGACGGGAGTGCTGCCAAATACTTTTGGTTTAGCAGGAGGGAGGGGTGTTGGCAGAGGCTGGTGGGTGTAGCAGCTTTTTTTTTGTCTTGTTGAGTTTCTTAGATAACCGTTTTGTCAAATGGTACCTTTCTTTCTTCACCCCCCCCCCCTTCCAAAATCACTGACACACCTTCAGAGCAAATTTGAGTCTGTATCTTGCCCGCTCTCACTTTCACAAGTGCCGAGACGGTATTGAGTTTCCTGACAGGGAGTGAACGTGCAAGAGAGGAACTGAAATCAAAACTTCTCTCCTTTAAAGGTCAGTAACATCTCGTTAGTTTGCTGTCTCCTTCATTTTCTTCTTTTTTGTTTCCACTCTGACACGACTTTACTCCACATTCCACGAAAAAAAAAAAACACTTGTAATAAGAGGCTTTTCCTTGTGCTCCACGCTGAGCGCTTGATTTAATCTGAAGCACGATTCATTTAGATTTAGATCTGCAAACCGACTCAAGTTTCACATCAACAACATTAAAATAAAAAAGAAACACGTCAAGGATCCAGAAACTTTCCTCAAGGCTCGTCCTGCAGCAGATGCATGAAAAGTGAAAACCTCCTCTTAAAGAAAGCAAGTGAAAGCATGACAAAGCTGCAAAAGATTGAAACTTTGAAATCCCTTTTTTCTACTTGAACCTGCTATTTGAACAACAGCTTGTAGGAATGCGTCAAAATTCATGGCGCGTGACTTCTTCTTCTCTTGTCAGCTGACTTTCTGACATGATAGAGATTTATGTGACAGTTTGGCTGAGAGACACATCGAACTGATAAGCTAGTAACAAGCTGTCTGACACACAGCGGAAAACATCTGTCCTTTTATGCATTTAGCAATGAAACACCCACATTTAACAATAAGGACTGTCGACACAGCAGATGAGGGGGGCGAGGTGCGAAAGTCTAAATTATTTTACTCTTTCTGTTATTCCCCATGAAACTAGATGAATAAGTGTCAGTCTTTTCAAGGTGATAACTCTATAAATCACACATGCAGCAACTTGAAGTCCAAAAAAAACTGGTTTAGCCTCAGCTACTGAGGTTTTAGTTAGACTTTGTATTGATTTTCAAACTAATTTCAGTCTTTTTTTTTTTCGTGCTTTGTGGGGCGCAGTAGAAGATACGTGCTAATTTAGTCATCTAAAAACAGGCAGTTGTGGTCTAAGGCAGTTTCACATGATAAGAATCAAGTTATCAAGTTAATTTTCAAGTTAATCAAGTTCATTTTTTCCATTGTTTTAAAAAGACACAAAGAATAGAGATCATAAGCAGGTTTGTGTGCATTGCAAAGTAATATGAAAACATGCAATTTCTTTTCATTTAATTTAAAGCTGCACATCAGCTTGAATTCTTATCAGCTTTTATCATTATTAGAAAAAAAAAACATCATGCAGAACCTTTAGAGCTCTCTTCCTGTTTCAGTGGGGGTGAGATGGGGATAAAAACTCAAGCAGACTCCACCACACCTATTCTCATCACACCCTGACTTACAGACCTCTGTCTGCCTTTTCCCTCCCTGCAGGATTATGTGAATTGAACCTGATCTTTTCAAGCCTTTTGTTGTAGGGCCTCTCTTACGTCGGCGTGTTTAGCAAACATCACCAGAGGCAGATTTCTCTCGTGTTTGTACAGTCACGTCTATAGTATGCTGCTGTCTGTGCGGTGCCTTCACTCTGTGACTTAAACGTGTGCGTTAAATAAATGAGGATGCGGCTTTGTAATTGCAAAAATTATGCAACATAATCATTATGAGACTAACAGAGCGAGCGAGTGAGTCCACACGCCTTCTTCCCACCTGACAGCGAGTGGGCACATCCATGTAACAGCGTTTACACTGGGATGTACAATCTGATCTCCTCCTCCCGTACACAGGTTTCATCATGACAGCTGACTGAAAATGAAAAAATTGTGCAGAATAAATAAGCAAAAGAGGTCACACAACAATTCAAAAACCCTGACTGTGCTCTGCAGGTGTTTGTATGTTTGCAACAGAAGAGTAGGGGTTTTTTTCTCGTGTGTGTGCTTGTCCGCCCTCCTCCGTAGGATCGAGGTCCAGGTTTTTTGTTGCACGGAGTTGGGCTGGGTGAGTAAGCCGCCCCTCACAGATGAATAGAGGATGGGAGGAGGCTTGAAGAGGCTGTCGTGGGTGGGAGGCCCAGGCCCTGCCAAAAACGCTCCTTCTGTGGGATTTGTGTACTTTTGCGTTCCTCACGAAGCGCCTGGCTGTAACGACAAAGCAGCCAGAGAGGCCGGCGCTCGCGCTCGCAGAGGTCAGCACGCCTGTTTCTTTTTTAAAATTATTTTATTTACACTTTTGTGCCCCTACTGATCATTTCAATCACTTTTCAGTGTTTCAACTTTCAACAAAAAAAAACATCTTATTAGATTTTTTTTTTTTGCTTTTACTTTCTAAATTTCTAACAACATTTGCTTATTTTTAATTTTTCTGGTTTATCAAAGTCATGAAGCGTCTGGCAGCGGTTTGCGCGTTTCTTCAAAAGAAGTCAAAGTCATCACAGACTTTTTTTGTCATAAGTTTCAGAACCAGAAATGTCATCGACAGCCACAAATCTCATTGTGGTCGCATGTCAAAAAAAAAAAAAATTGTGGGCGTTTCCTGAATGTTACCCAAATAATACAAAATAGGCCCCTGTCACTACCGGCAACCCACCCAGACGAAGCACAAAAAGACGAGCAAAAAAATAAAAAAATAAATAAAAATCAACCTTTTAAATTAGAAAATTAAAGGTGGGCTATAATAAAAATAAAACAGTGAAATGTCGTTTAGCATCAGGGAGGTAGATGATGATGAAAATAAGAAGGGGGTGGGGGAGAGACATGATTTCATAATGTGTAAAAGAAAGATCTGGGTTGAATAAGTGGGTCCACCCACCTGTGTGTGAGAGGCAGTAAAAGAGAGAAAGAAGGGCTTGGATGGCAGTTTTAGAGACATGAGTGTGTGGGTTAGGCTAACTGGCCTGCTTATGCTATCTAATCACTGGGAGAGAAAGGAGAGCAGCAGCATGCCTTGATCCACCCACCCACCCCAGACAAACAGCAGTTAGCCTGCTAAGAACTACACGCGGCCGCCCGCCTGCAGCTTCTTGGTCGTACATATGGAAACTGAGATAAAATGTGACAGACTGTGCAGGTAACAGACATGCAGCACAATTATGTCTCATTCTGCACCCGGGAGAAAGACAGATGTGTCAACACCGGCAGCCACCACGGGTCATGATTATCCGGCGCGAGGGAGAGTGTGACTGTAAATCCTGCTCGATGCGTTGTCATTGGCGAGCGCGTCGAAAATAATCCAGCAGGTTTTAAATGGTCATGAACCAAATGAGTCCATTTAGAGTTTAGAGAATATTTAATTGTTTTTTATTGTTTTTTTGGAATATTATCTAGCTTATAAACAATTAATTTTTTTTACCATTTGGGTCACAAATGGTTAACTTACCTGTGTAATACCTGAGTGGGTGGGAAGCAATGAGCTTTGCATCTGAAAATAACTGACCCACACATCATGGTTGTGTGTTTGTAAGTGTGCAAGAGGTTCAACATGGTCCGCCACCTCGTGCATGTGTGTGTGTGTGTGTGTGTTTCATGACAGGCATCTGTCTCCCCTGCCCTGCAGCCTGACTGGTTTTAATTAGGAGGTGCCAGAGTGCCCGAGGGCTCTCCTGCTGACACACACAAGTACACAAGCATACACAGACACACACACACACACACTACCTGAGGGCAGACAGAGGCTGTCCCACCAAAGCTGGCCTCCTTCTCGTTATCACCATAAGGAGTTGTCCTCATTCACCTGACGACCCTCACAACACACATAAATGTTGACACCAAGCCAATCAGCTGAACTCTGTTGTGAAGTTGCATCCTGCGAGTGGTGCTGAGGAGTTTTGACTCCTCTAACATTTGGTTTTCAGTTTCAAATCTGGAAAGAAAATAGAATAAACTTTCATATTTTGACCTTAAACTTTAATAACTGACAGTCACCCTAACACACAGCAGTGGTTTTATACAATGCAATATGGCCGCCAGTTTAACACTGTAACTTTCTCTTGGTACTCACAGTTCTTGACACGCAGGATGTGTACTTTGCCTCCCTGCTGGCAAAGCTTCCAATACTGATTAGGTTGTTTGAAAAAAAAGGCAGAAGAGGGAAGAGTTAACACTCAAACAGACAGGTCAGCAGAAAGGAAACGCCCTAACCTCACTCATCCGAATGGCATGCTCCTAGGTGAATTCTAATGACCTGAATGTGATGACAGGTAGGTGTGTGTCTCTGTGATTGAGCGAGGAAGAGAATAGCATACGTTTATACACCTCCCTGTGTGTTTAGGCAGCTTTTCTCTGAGAATGAACCTCTGTCCTTGGACTTGGAGGCTGGGAGAGCTGAACCAACGCACTATCTGTGTGTGGGTGGGTGTGTGAGTGTGTGAGGGGGTATGGGTGCCTCCCTTCCCAGCTTCCTTCCCACACCTGGTCTCAGAAACTAAACTGTAAAGGACACAAATTGAGTTGGTTTTTAATCTTCTTAGTAATCTGTAAAACGTGTCTGAAAGTTAGTTTCAAAGTGTACAAAAACTTGGTGTAATACTGTGTTTAAGTTTCAAACCAGTTATTGTGGGAATTCATGCACTTAAAAAAGCTGCATGTCCCTCGATCAGCAGCTTCCCTCTCAAAGGAGCTGAAAGGTTGTTTGATGCCATAAAAACTAGATCACTTAGTGTCCGACAGTCAGCGATAACTTCCTCTAAATGTTCTTGTAGCAGGAATCTTTACTAAAAGAACCAAGTCAACGGGTTTGTCGGCTGTTTCATTTTCCTAATTGTCATGTTTTCTGTTAATATCCTGTTAATCTAAAATTCTCACTTAAGAAAATAGAAGAAATCATTGTAATTAGGTAATTAGGCTTGCAATGAAACACTGAAAAGAGGCTGGCGTCCAGATCACGATGAGGCGAGTTATCTGATTGTATTCTCGTTGTTTCTGGTTGGTTATTCTCCAGGACGTGGTTCTGCCCTCGGTACCACAGTATTGGTTCTGCTTAACTGATGTTCTGGAGCTTGTATTGCTTGAAACATGGAGGTCAGACGTTTGGGCCTTCTTGTACAGCTGGAGATCACATGACCGTGCAGGGTGTCAGTAAATCACTTTCTCCTGATGAGCATTTTAGCTGAAAAAACTTAGATTTTGTGTTTCTGGTGGAAACATCAGCTGTACTGCTCGTTGTCCTCCTTAATTAACTGCCTGATAAACATTAAACAATAGTTGACTTTAGACTTTCAGTCTTAATGTAGGATTAATTTATGATTTATGATAGCGATTTGAGAATTTATCTCTCACAAAAAAAAAAAAAAAAAAAAAAAAAAAAAATTGTTACACTTGATGTATCAGCGTCGGAATTAAACTGGACTCCAAACAGTCCGCCTCCTTATATTTTTTTCCTTCTCTTTGAATTCTTGCTTGTATGTTCTCTCAATGTAAGTCGCTTTGGATAAAAGCGTCTGCTAAATGACAGTAGTAGTAGTAGTAGTTGAACAACAATTACTTACAGTAAAGTTCCCAACATGTTATAAGAAACTCTGTTTTTGTTTTTAATTTGAGGAACGTTTTAAAACCCAGATCAGCAGAATCAACAGATCTGTTCACGTCACAGTAAGAAGGACCTGGTTTGTTTGTTTGTTGGTTCGATTTCTGACTGGCTCAGACAGGTGACCTCACATGACCCCAGTTAACTTCACTTGGTATCAGTCAGTTTTAGAATCCTCAGAGTTTTACATGGACGGGGTTCCTCCTCACACTGCTGATCTGATTCCTCTGGCGGTCCCTCGCATTCACTTCAGGACCCTCAACTTTTCAAACTGTATTACAGATTTTGGAATTAACGGCCTTTATTTTTACATAGTTTGAACTCTGAGGAAAGCAACTTTTAAAAAGCAGCTAAAAGTATTTTTTTTTTTTCAAGAATCTTCCAAGTTCGACTTCAGCTTTTAGAACTCTTCTGTGTTTTATATCTGCTTAATATATTTGATGCTGTTGTTTATTTTTCCTGTAATTGTGAGAGGAACAATATTAATAAATCTTTACTTACTTTACAAGATGGAACAACAACTTTAGCTGATTCTTTTCACAAAAACAGGAAGTGACATCATTTTCTTTCATGCTTCTTAAAGTAGATCAATGATTATACCAAACTAAATACATCAGAAACTAGACGTGATAATGTTTTCTGTGACAATATAATGTTTTAATAGAGAAAAGATTTGCAGATAACGAGAAACCTTCTTTGGGATTAAACCTTCAACCTTCCAAAAATCAGGTTCAAGTTAGAGTCTTCAGTTAAACCTGTGTTTGGATGGGGGGGGGTGAAGTGCCTGGATAAAACACATACATGCATGAGGAGAACGTGCACAAAAAGTGCTCAGCAGTGACTCAAGGAACTGTGTGTCAAACCACGAGCTGAAATCTGTATGTTTGCTGTTGCCGTGTGAAAACATCCGTAAGAGCATCAGGCAAAATGTGCATTTATTTTTTTTACAGCAGATACATGCAGAACTTGTTGTTAACTTACTTATTTTTTTATTTTTTATTTTTTTTTGGGGGTGGGGGGCTTCTGAGAGAGCCAGTTTCAGTTGCATTTTCTCCTTATGTTTCAGTACAGTCACCCAAACAGAGACGTCTGCAGATTAAAATGATCATATAGGTGTGAGTGTTTTCTGAGGTCCAGCAGAGACGAACTACCACATGCACATGCACGTACTTTCCCAGAGGAGCTGCCAAATGCGCATGTGTGAGATTGTGTCTCATTATAATAAAACGATTTGCTTTAAAATGTAAAGATATGCACACACATGCTGTAAAGCAGAATATTTTGTCATTTGATCACGTTATTTTGGTTAAGGTTAAGGGTCGTATGTGGAATATAGGGTCATTTTTACAGACTGCAAAATCGACCAGTGTGGTCGTATTTCACTGGAGGTCGGTCTGTTCACATCCCATCCCTCCTCCAAAGTGTTAATCTGGTGCATCCTGCTGGGAGCAGCAGGTACGCTGAGACAGACAGAAAGACACATAGACAGACAGTTCTTACCGAGCCTCTTGCGTCCTCATGACAACAGAGGCTGACTCAAAGACTCTTTGTTTCTTTGTGTGGCGAGATCAATCTAAAAAGTTTCATCCACATCAATAACCAGTAATCATGATCTTGTCTTTTGGTTTTAATGTACTGCCTTTTGAAAATTCAACTGTCATGACAACCCGAGACGGAGAGACGATCAGCGTCTTTTTGCAAAGTGTGTGTGAGCACGGTCATATGACAGGTTTCTGTCAACACGAGGACAGTTTGCAGCAAAGAAAAAAAGCCGTTTGAGAACAAAACAGTCTTCAGGTACCATTTAGAGTGTTGCTACAGTGGCAGCAGTGTGTTTAGAACAGATAGTCGACCTTATAGGACGGCAGACGCTGTTTTTCTGGCCGTCTGGCTGGCCTGCTAGCAGTTAGTGGCCGACCCTGTTTATTTAAACGAGATGCCGGTGTGAGTTGGCCTCAGCTCTCACCCTGTACAAAACAGTGTAAACCACCATCGGCCTGAGCTGCGGTTTGCTTTGGTTCATGTTTTCCTCTGGGGGGAAGTGGGCATCACAAACTCATGTACTGTGCACGGTGATGTCGACTTATTTGTGGAGGTTCACAACAGAATCCAACAGCTTTCACAGTCTGATTGCTGGTTGTAATCTATAGAAGTGTTAAAGAAATCAGCAAACATTTCAACTTTTTGAATGGAAAGCAGTTCAACTTTGTTTTTTTTATAACCTGGAAAGGTTTTAATAAGCATCGTTTGCCACTAAAATTAACAAAAAATTGCAAATATTTGATTTTACTGACGTCATGCCGGAAATGAGTCTCAGATTTTTTGTGAATGTGCTGCGTCACCACAATCAGCTTGTCTTTTAGAAACAAAATCAACAGGCTGGTGTTCTTCTTCTACACCTTTTTAACAGAAACCTCTTCCTCCTCTCATCAGACTGAGGTGGTAGCACGATCAGCAACTGTTGCCCTATTTTTGCTCTTTCTGACTCAAAACAGGACTCCTCAGGAACCCTCTGTTCATCGCAGGCTGTCGTTTTTGAAACCTCAGTTTGAACAACGGTTTAACAAAGAGGAGAAAAAATGTCTGCAGGGTTGCTTGTGGCATCATTTTTTTTCTTTAAGCGTGCGGTTTAATTGTGTCTCAGGTTTTTAGCAATATTTCCTTTCAAATTTGCACCACCACAGACTGAATCAGCCATTTTTATAGGGTTCTACGTCGGAGTGGGCTGATTTATTGAGATGTTTTTTCAGTAACTAGTCTGTTCTGACTTTTTGTCTGAGCACAACTTGTTAAATGTTTTTTTGCACATTTATGTTTTTAGCAAATAAATGAAATTACAGAAGGATTTGAAACAGGTGTAAAACTGAAAGTAACTCAAGTTACAAATCCACAGCACAAAAAGTGCTTTCTAACTTTCCCTTCTCTCTCCTTTCCTTCCTTTTTTAACCCTCCCTCAGTCTCCCTAAACAACCCTTTTGAGTTTCTTTGCCCCAGTCCCCTTACACCAAAATTCACTCTCTAACACAACTAAAAATTCATTTTGTCTGACCTAAATCAGAGGGTGTCTGCACCACGGGCTTATTACACACTGCGCTTAAACTTGTGTTGTGGAGGAGGATGGGGTATTATTATCTTCCAGCTACCCACCCTGCTATAAAAACTAGTGGTGCGACATCTCCACAGCGCAGTCAGTGCTGCTGCCCTCCCTCCCTTCCTCTCACTCCCTCGCTCTCGTCCTACATGAGCCGCACGCACAATCTGACTCCAAACTCCACACCAGCCACTCTGCAACACAGACAGACTCACACTCTGTTTCTTCTCTCCACTGGATATTCTTCTCTGGGTGCTTTTCTTTTCTTTTTTTTGTCCTTTTTGAAATTTTTGTGAATGGGCATCTGGAGCTTGTGAATGGACTGACTGACTGACGGGTAAAGAGAGCTGCTTCAATTAAAACTGAGCGATGCTGAGAGGTCAAGTGAGGAGCAGCGGAGCCTCTTAGTACTCTGGAAATACGACGACACGTGAAGGGAATCGTGAAGCTGACGGAAGGTAGGTGATGGCTGCTGATAGCTGAGGAATGCGAGGGAACGCATCAAGACACGTGTACATTTCTGTGCATACGCAGGACTTCTGGGTGTGTTTGTATATTGTATATAGTATCTTGTCAAAGTGTTGCAACATGTGAACAAGCTCGCACACGTGTCTCGCTTACTGTTTGTACAGGCGTGAAAACTTCATCTCATATGAGGTCAATAAAATGACTAAACAACTTTGAATATTATTTCCACTGTCATGTAAATATTTAGCTTTAAATGTCTATTTTTAGCATTATAACCCGTATTGAAAATGCCAAAAATAGCAGTTTCAGAGGATTTAAGTGTGTGTTTTTGTCCCCTGGTGTAATTACACAGTTCAGTTTCCATATTCATGCGACGTTCTCGCTGCAAAATCCAAAGTAAACACTCAGGCAGGTAACTCGTGCAGTTAAAGGGGATGTTTGGGAGCGCGGATCAAAATAAAAACATGTTATGGATTTGAGGCAAAGCTGTAAATTATTGTTTACAAGCTGCATCTTATAGACCTGCTGCGTCATGTCAGAAAATGCAACGACTAGAAGTGACACCACTTGTTGTTTTTGTTGACGTTTTCTGCTAATTGCAAACGTTTCTCTGAAATTTGGCAAAATTGTCGATGAAATCAGTGAATTTATGTCAACAGTGATCTGTGTAATAACTTCATCTCGTATGTTTTCTTACTTTCTACAGTTTTGAAGTTGCACCTGCCACAATTTATTTAAGAAATCCCGATAAAATGTGTTTTATTAATAATGGCTGCAAGAAATATCACGATTAAAAATACATAATCAGAATAAACAATAAATATTTAGTGAATTTTTTGTGTGTTTTTTCTCAGTTTTATATTTGATCATGTATATTTATTGTAAAAAAAATATCCACTCCTAAAAAATTGAAAAAGAAAAAGAAAATGAATCCCTTGTTTTTCTGTAAATATTTAATTAATTTATTTTTAAATTGCTTTTTAGAATCACTGAGCCATTTTTGTTTATTTTTGGGGGTGATGGAGATAATGTCGTGTTGCTTTAGGCCCACTGATGGCTTCAAGTCTTGACACGCAACGTCAACCTAAACTGACCCTGGACCAGTTCTTTTTATACTTCACATTATTTTCTTGCATCAAAGTATTTTTGATTAAAGTCTAATCTCTCCAATTTAACATCATTTAAACAAATGAACTTGTTTTTGATCTCTTTCAGAAGTAAACGATAAATCATAAACGGTGGCACCCATTGAAACAAACGTTTTAATTAAAAATTGTCGAGGAAAAAAAAAACTAACCTTCAAATCCAGATTGCTTGAAAAATGTTGCAGCAGTGGAAAAAACTTTTGCTTGTCAATTAAAAAAAACACATCCTGAGCAACTTTTTCCACCTGTCTTTATCTCTGACATATCTTCATTACAGTGTGATGCCCATCATGCAGCTTCCTCGACAGCTCTTAATAAATATGTAGGAAAATAATCCTCCACGTGTTGCAGAAAACTTTGAAACAAGTGACACTTAAAACACTGAGCAGGAAGTGTGTCCTGGAGCAACAGGTGCACGGTTTACGGGGCGATAATGAACTGGCCCACTTAGTGGCTCAAATGATTGTCCTCTCCTGATAATAAGGGGGTGAATCTCAAGTGTCAATACTAAAACAATTATTGTCTGTGCAGCTGTGTGTCTGTGACAGCTGTTTAGCAGGTATTTGCTATTGGGCAGTTGGTGGTTTGGGGCTGAAGGTGATTTAGCATGTGGGTCAGGTGTATTCGCTGGTCTGACAGGGATAAACTGGCTGTTCTAGCTAACGGCCCAAATGAGCGTCTGCCTGTGACAAGAGCTGAGATGGACATTAGCTGCTGATTTGTGGCCTGAGTGGTCAGAGTTGGAGACGAGATAGCAACCCAGCTCTGGGCGTAATGATGATCCAGCTGCAGGAGGAGGAGGAGGAGGAGGGAGGAAGATTAGGAGAGGGGAGATGGTGGTCAGTGGCCGGAAAGCAGATGAAGTTCTTAGAGAAAGCTACAGAGAGGTAACACAGAATTTGAGGTGGGAGTGTTGAGTTGAAAGTGTTAGTGACTAAGTGAGGCATGAGAGGAGACGTGGCCAGTGGAAGAAAGAAAATTCACTTTATAAAGAACCGAAATGACATGAAATAAAACATTTTTATTGTTAATTTGCGTCGCATCACCTTATAATAACCGCCTACCGTATGCTGATGATGACCTAAAAAGCTGTTTTTATTTTGTTGACGAGGCTGAAGAAATAATGGAGTGTGAGTCATGTTACTTAAATAGTAATTATCAGTGCCCTTTCTCAAGGCGTCCCCACCCTGGCTGCTTGGATGGGTGGGTGGGGTGTGTGTGTGAAGGGTTAAGACCATTTGGCTGATGAAATGTCGCTCCGGGACCTTGTGGTGGGAAAGCTGTACCCTCCTCCCCTCCCTGTCTATGTGGCACATCCTCCTTAGATCCTCTCCACACTGTAATTAGGGGCCGGCCACTGAGAGCCATGAAGCACTTGGCTGTATAGTGGCAGGCAAACAGTGGGAACGGAGGGGAGTGGTGCTCACCAGGGCACCGGGTGTGCAAACAGCAACACCAGCACGTGTCCCATAGTTCCACGGAGCGGGTGAGACAGATCCAGAGCAAACGGATGACAGCAGGTTCACCCAGCGCTCCCAGTCCGACTCTTTTCTCTCCCTCTTATCCACTCTGTGTTGTTCCAAGCGCTGCACTATTGTTTGCCTTGGCAGGCTGTTACAGGGAGGGGCCCCTCCGCTTGTGTTTGTGCAACCTGTTGGGGAACTTTTAGGGCCATCTGATCTCTCACTTGCTCTCTAACTGGATGAGTCTTGTACTTTTTGTACTTTCCAAGATGTCATTTACATCATCCAAAAGTTGGAGTTTTTTTCTCCTTTTTGTCCTTCCTTCACCGGTTCAACCCTTTATGCCCCACCCCCCACCTTCCATAGACATTTTAATTATGTCCACACAGTATCAATGGCATAAACCCAGCTTCAGTTACCTAGCAACAAGATCGACAAGAATAAACCACATGTAAGATTGGTATCCAAGTTGCAGGTGAACTTGGGGATTTTCACTTCTTTTCCCTCCTTTTTTACGTCTACATTGTGATTCCAGACAGCAAGATCACTCGTTAGTGTGTGTGTGTGTATGTGGCCTCAGCTTTAGCCCCATTTAGATCCAGTCAACAATGCAGCTGTGGTGTTCGGGGCTGCTTCAAAGTATTTATCTACACATGCCTCCACTGACCACCAAAGTGTGGATGGCTGAGTTTGAGCTCTATTCATAGATGTGAATGAGCGAGCGCGTTGCCAGAAGAAGTTTTATCGCTCTGACTGTAAACAACAGAGCCGTGAATCAACAGGTAGGAACTTGGCTCTGGCAGCCGGCGAGCTGCAGAAAACATTAGGAAAACAACTGAGTGTGTGTGTGTGTGTGTGTGAGAGAGAGAGAGAGAGAGAGTGGAGGGTTTCGGCTGGGGGTTGAGGCAGCGTCTCTATCAGGCTGGTAAGTTTCTGAGCTTTACGTGAAACGAGTGACAACAGATTGCAAGTAAGCATTTTGACAGGATACAGTATCTCGAGTACAATCTGACCTCTTTTGTTGTTTTTCGTCACTTCTCACCACATCCCAGTCACACAGCTGTATTGTTCAGACGAAGATATCAGGTTCGCTCCATGTTCATGACAAGAGACAAGAGGGATGGACGCTATCACAGAATCTCTCACGCACTTATCATCCCACCCCAAATGGAGAGTCAATTAGAGAGAGAGGAAGAAAATCAACATTGAACGAGTGTTGATGTTTTATAGAGATGACGGGCTTCCCTAAATTCACAGTTGCTCCGCGAGAATTTGTAAAAACACGTTGGAGAATAAACGTGATGTTTTCTCAAAATAAGACCTGCTGTATTTACCACTCATTGCCTGCGCCGCACAGATGGCCCACGATCGAGCACCGCCACGGTGAAAAGAGCTCGACTGTCACTCACCGCTCCATCAATATTCAACCTGCTCGCCACTTCGTCTCAAATCAGATGTATTCATTCATTGGTTTTGTGATGAAATGTGATTTTAAACGGCTTCTCGTCAGAACCTCGATCAAAGTGTTACGTCATCTCACTGAACGTTTCTGATCAGCCACTTTAGATTTAAGCTGTGCAGATTTTTTTTTTTTTTTTTGGGTTTGTTTCTCCACTTTCAGTCAGACTCACAGGAAATGTGTTCATTCATTAAATACCAACAGGAAATCAAACAAGGTGCAGTTGAATGTATTCACTGTCGCTGCCTTTCAGTTTCAGAGTTACGCGTGTGATTTTACAGAAAAAAGTCCCAATTCTTAAAGATATTTTAAGAATTCCTAAATGTCTGTTCATGCAGGTTTATGTTTACTGTTATTTACATTTATTTTATTTATAACTTTTTTGTAATTGTGGCTTTTTTAGTCACTTAAAATGCAAATGCAGCCCAGTGTGACATGAATCCTTCTGATTTTCTGGATCAGAATATTTGCATCTTTAAAAACAACATCTTCTAATTAGCTCCAGAACAGAATTTCATTATTATCCCAAAGTGGATTTACAATAAAAAAAACATGAAAAAAATGAATTATTTGTACCAAAATCTTTTTGTTCTAGTTTTACTGAATGGGATTTTCTTGTTTTCTGTCTCCGTGCAGTTGAAAGAACGAGGGAGGAGGATGGTTCATCACAGAGAGGACGACCTGATCGGGATCCCTTTCCCAAACCACAGCAGTGACGTCCTCTGCAGCCTCAACGAGCAGCGCCGTGACGGGCTGCTCTGTGACGTCATCCTCATCGTCCGTGACCAGGAGTACCGCACCCACCGCTCTGTTCTGGCTGCTTGTAGTCAGTATTTCAAGAAGCTCTTCACCGTGGCGACCACCGACAGCGGGGATCCCCATCACGCTGCCGCTGTGTACGAAATTGACTTTGTGGCTCCGGAGTCCCTCACGGCCATCCTGGAGTTCGCCTACACGTCCACGCTGACGGTGACGGCGTCCAACGTCAAGGAGATCCTGAACGCTGCACAGATGCTGGAGATTCCCTGCATCATCAACGTTTGCATGGAGATCATGGATAGCGGCGATGGAGGCGGCGGAGGAGGAGGAAGGGAGGAAGAAGGGGAGGACGATGAGGAGGAGGAAGAGGAAGACGAGGAGGAGGAGGAAGAGGAGGAGGACGAAGAGGAGGATGTGGTGTCGAGGAAGGATGAGCAGGATGAAGAGGAGGACAATGTCAGCGAAAGGTCGCTGCAGTCGTTGGAGAGCAGGGGGGAGCGGACACCTCCGGGAAGAGCGGACTCGTTGCCTCCGAGTACATCTACATATCAGCGTCAGTTCGATCCGCAGTCAGAACCGACCCAGTACCAGTCTCCAGACTCCATCAGAGCCAAACAGGTAGGTTTACTTCCAAACTTTTAAACAGATTCTCACATCTCTGAAAAAAAGACTTTATACTCATGATGTTTGTTCTCTGTGTTGAAGGAGAGTGTGGAGAGTCGAGCTCTGAAGGACTTTTCCATCGAGTCTCTCCTCCAGGAGGGCCTGTATCCCCGCATCTCCACACTGGACAGGAGCACCAACTTCTCTCCTCTCATCCCAAACTTTTACCCGTCCATGTGGGCAGCTGAGTTCCCAGCATTCCCCCAGCAGCTCCTGACCCCCACACATCCCCATGCAGCAGCCTCACCACAAACCAGGCTCCCGCACGCTTTCCCCGCCTCCGTACCACTCGAACCCTCAAGACCCCTGAATCTAGCTGTGAAAAGAGAGATTATAAAGGAGGAGACGAAAGAGGAAGCCCCACCCAATCTCCTCCAAGGTGACTTCCTGAAGGAGTTCATCAGCTCCGGCCTGGGCAGCGCCATGAATGCCGGCTCATCAGACGGTCACTCGTTGGCTCCGATCAAGGATGAAGTAGACATCCGGTCGTACCTGAGCTTCTTGAGCTCAGCATCCCACCTGGGTGCGCTGTTCCCTCCCTGGCAGCTGGAGGAGGAGAGGAAGATGAAGCCTAAAGCCTCACAGCAGTGTCCTATTTGCAACAAAGTCATCCAAGGAGCCGGGAAGCTGCCAAGACACATGAGGACACATACAGGAGAAAAACCGTACATGTGCACCATCTGTGAAGTGAGATTCACGAGGTATGTAAACAACAATAACGTCTAAAGATCATGTCAAACTCTGCGACTGTGCTACAAAACACCAGGTTATGAAAAACAGCAGGGTTAACGGAAAAGTACCCCATACTTTCTTTTTTCTCGAATGAGGTTAATCTATTTTCACTTTATCTAAACATCAAAGAGCTGAAAGTGGAAAGCCCCCTCCTCTCTCATCATAACATCCTCCACTGCGGCAATTTCCACCTGTATTTTAGGGCAGCTGCTTAATGTTGCAGAAAAAAAAAAAAAGATGTTTACGTGCTTTTACATTCACTCATTTGTTCCTTCATCTGGTTTTGTTCCGTTCCCAGGCAAGACAAACTCAAGATCCACATGCGGAAGCACACTGGCGAGCGCCCTTACATCTGCCTCCACTGCAACTCCAAGTTCGTCCACAACTACGACCTGAAGAACCACCTGCGTATCCACACAGGCGTCCGTCCCTACCAGTGCGAGCACTGCTACAAGAGCTTCACGCGCTCCGACCACCTGCATCGACACATCAAAAGGCAGAGCTGCCGCATTTCACGCCCTCGGCGAGGGAGAAAACCCGCTGCTTGGCGATCTGCACCTGCCAGCAACTTCCTGTGCCCACCTGCTGTGGCAGCCAACCGGTTGGAAGAGAACAGACTGAGTCCTGCATACCAGGGGGTCAAGGGTCACGGACTTGGGGAGCTGCTCGGCCTCGGCGGCAGGAATCTGGGATTTAAGAGCGTGGACGGTTCGTCCAGGGAGGAACGGCAAGCGGAGGAGGAGAAGGTTGGAGCGGGGAGGCAGAGGGGAGTGTTTGCCTTCGCTCTAGCTGGAGAAGAAGTGTTAACCCACTCTCCTTTTTATGCTGCGACCTCTGACCCCTGGACCATGAGGCTGGAGTGTGCTCCGCCCATTCCTGAGCCGGCCAAATAAACTCTGCTCTGCACAGAGAGAGAGAAGAAGAAGACACAACAAGAACTTTAATCTCCGAGCTGAATCTGCTGCAGGAAGTTACAGCACCTTTTTATAAAAGTAAAACGAGTGACACTGATGAACCTGCTGAAGTTGAAAAAGCAGTTTTTATTTTAAACACACTCAAATTAAACAAGTAATTTCAGCTCTGTGAATGTTTACAGGTAGTTTCAAAGCATTTCAGAAGAGGGAAACAATTTGACAATCAAAAAAACAAAATCCTAAAAATGCAATTTTTTAATTTCCGTTGCATTATTTTGAATCTGTGAAGCTGCAAAATAAAATCTAATCGGTTCCTCTGAAACAGGGGGAAAAAAATCTTTACAAAAAACAATATTATTCATATGCAAGAAAACATCCACCCACACAGAGAGCAGAAACCGCTAAACTGGCTTGTTACATAATTAAAAAACAAAATTTAACATTTTTGCAGAGATGTGCAGCAGACAATTAAAATAAATACAGTTTTTAACAATATGTCGTTAATAACCAGAGACTCATGTTTATTAGTTGTTTATTTTAAAAAGAAACAGGAAAAAAAAGCACTTGAAAACAAAATTGGGACTTTTTTTTGTTTGTTTCCACGTGATGGTATTATACATCCACTGCCTTGTTTATATTTGAGCTCCTCATCTGCACTATTGTACATAAAACTTTGGGCCATGTTGGTGTCAGTTACAATGACTTGGATGATGATGTATAATATTTGGAAAAAATATAGAATTATAAATAAATACATATATATATATATATATATATATATATTGCTCTTCAAAGACTTTGAGAAATCCATCCAAAGATGAGTACTTTGATATTTCACAGACTTGAATATGACTTTGTTTTAATTTTAAGGGAACACGTGTCTTCAGAAGTTGTTTAATCCTGACCAATCAAAAGCCGCTTTAGCTACAAAGTGTTTTGGGTTTTTGTTATTTTTCTGGTGCAACGAATCAACAGGGTTTAAACCTGATTTTTTCATATGATGTTCATCTCTAATTTGTGCATAATTGAGTGCAAAAATCCTTTGCATTGAAACAGGAGAGTATTTTCTTGCTATTTATGTGTATTTAAATGAATGAGCCTTGGCTATATTTTGCAAATCTGTTTTATAAAGACACTAAATGTTGACCTTTAATCTTGTCAGGGTGTCTATTGATTTTTCTTGAGTTTTTTTTTTTTAAAGAAACTGCAGCAGTTTAATTTAGAGGTCTTTACAGTGAGGACATGAGGACAGCTCAGGCAATGAGATCAGGAATAATTCCTTTACTGCCTAAAAATACACTCACATTGATGCACCAAACAAAAATACATCAATTAAGGAACGAAAACTAAANAAAAAAAAAAAAAAAAAAAAAAAAAAAAAAAAAAACACTTTTTATTAATGAGGGTTTTTATTCTCATTTGAAAGCAACTAAACTTATTTCTTCCAAAACAGTGGCTGTCATCATCTGTTTCTTTGCACTGACCTCTAGTGGAGAATAAGTGGTACTGCGATAATGTTTTTTTATCCGATTACAGCGAAAAGCCTCCAAAATGAGATCATGACTCCAATAAATAAATATATATATATATATATATGTGTGTGTGTGTGTGTGTGTGTGTGTGTGTGTGTGTGTGTGTGTGTGTGCGTGTGTATTCACACAAACAAATATTCATGTATCATGACTTGTTTTATTTATGTAGAGGTTTACTGCCACCAGAGGGCGCTAGAGATATTTGGGTGAGACTTTAGACTTTCACCGTTATAAATAGCTGTTTATAGGTTATAATTATATAATTTGTTGCAATTTAACAGAAAACTAGACACAGTTCAAATGGAGTATACAATGTGGAAAAAAATATTTTATCTTATTTTCTTTCAAAGCTGTAAAACAATATAAATGCTTCTTTAAGAAAAAACATGAGCACAATTTTTTAAAGAGTTTATCTTCATATTAACTGCTACTAAATTGAGTGACTGTTTTAATTCCAATAGCAGATGTTTGGAAATAGGTTAAGTCACTTTAAGGATGAATCAAAAAGAATACAAAGACGTTTGTCTCAAAAACTTGAAAGGATATTTTTGCACTCAGTTTTCTTAGAAACATAGAAATACCATCTCATACTTTAAATAGCAGTGGCATTAAAAGTTATTTTTCACAGTAAAGTAATCACTCATTTCTATGACACAGCTAAATTCTAATTGTACATTTCCTGTTTTTAAAGTTTTATTCTCATTTGAAAGCAACTAAACTTATTTCTTCCAAAACAGTGGCTGTCATCATCTGTTTCTTTGCACTGACCTCTAGTGGAGAATAAGTGGTACTGCGATAATGTTTTTTTATCCGATTACAGCGAAAAGCCTCCAAAATGAGATCATGACTCCAATAAATAAATATATATATATATATGTGTGTGTGTGTGTGTGTGTGTGTGTGTGTGTGTGTGTGTGCGTGTGTATTCACACAAACAAATATTCATGTATCATGACTTGTTTTATTTATGTAAAGAGGTTTACTGCCACCAGAGGGCGCTAGAGATATTTGGGTGAGACTTTAGACTTTCACCGTTATAAATAGCTGTTTATAGGTTATAATTATATAATTTGTTGCAATTTAACAGAAAACTAGACACAGTTCAAATGGAGTATACAATGTGGAAAAAAATATTTTATCTTATTTTCTTTCAAAGCTGTAAAACAATATAAATGCTTCTTTAAGAAAAAACATGAGCACAATTTTTCAAATTGTTTTTTAAAGAGTTTATCTTCATATTAACTGCTACTAAATTGAGTGACTGTTTTAATTCCAATAGCAGATGTTTGGAAATAGGTTAAGTCACTTTAAGGATGAATCAAAAAGAATACAAAGACGTTTGTCTCAAAAACTTGAAAGGATATTTTTGCACTCAGTTTTCTTAGAAACATAGAAATACCATCTCATACTTTAAATAGTAGTGGCATTAAAAGTTATTTTTCACAGTAAAGTAATCACTCATTTCTATGACACAGCTAAATTCTAATTGTACATTTCCTGTTTTTAAAGTAGATTTCTGTAAAAGATTATGAACAAATATATTTTGTTTACTGCTCTTTGAACTGCTTCAGTTTGGAAAAACAGAGCTTAGCTCTGACTAAATGTTAATGAAGTTAATAGATGGTTAGAGACCCATCAAGACCAGCGGTGGACCATCAGGGCCTGCAAAAAAAGATCTGAATCACAGATTGATGCTAATTCTATTTTTTCCATGAATATTTATTAAATTATTCCAAATAATCTGTCTGATCCTTTCATAGTTTTTTCCCAGGTTGTGCTTCCAGATGTGTTGTTTCTAATTTAAGCATTCAACCAATCACATTTCAGCCATCACTAGTTGCTGCACAGGATCAAAGTCTAAGAAATCTTGCCATCCATTTTGGAGGCCCTCTGGCAAAAAAAATCAAGCATCAATGGAACTGTTCAGCCAATCAGATTTTGAACTGGGGACACGAGGCCCTCTTGCAGGCATATGGTGACATCATATATTCACACCATTTGATCGGTGAGTTGAGAGTGAACCGGAGCTGGGAGGAAACTGCATCTGTAGCTGCATGAACAGAAATACAGTGTTGATTTAATGGCTGTTTAATAAACTCAAAATATCTGAAGGAGAAGAAAACCAGGAAAAAAACAGGAACATTTCAGGAAAAACCTACTGCAAAAAAGTTGAACAAATCCTCTAAGATCTGCATTTATTTTTGTGTGTATTTACATCAAATGTAAAAAGGATTTAGATTCATTCATTATTTCTTAATATAACTCCTGAGGATTAAAACAAATAATTTACAGGAAATTACATTTTAAATGCTGCACTCCTGAGACTTTGTATATACATGTAAATAAAGATGACACAATGAGATCAGCCTCTGCTGATTGGATGTACACAAGTAAAAAAACGTACCACAAAACTCTGAAAGGTGTGATGTCTTGACTCGACTTCCTGAAGCCAAACCCTCCTGAGGTGTGATTTCCTGACCCAATAACCCACAGTCCCATTAGGTTCCTTCCTCTCTGTGTTTGAACTAGCCACCCACCCTGAAGGTCTTCTGAGACCTTAAACGGTGTCTGACGTGTGTGTGTGTCTGTGTGTGTGTGCACGCTAACACACAAAGCATTTCTAATGGGAAATCCTCTGAGGAAGCAACACAACAATGCAGCTATGAGTGAGAACACAAGTACCGGAGTTTGATGTTCTCTGTGGGGTTTCTGAGAGACCAGGGCGGAAACTCCTTCCCAACAAAGAACATTGAAATAACAACGGCTTCTTTTTTTCAGATATGAGGAACAATACAGTAAATGCAACATGACATCCTTGTCAGGACTCTCCAACAACCGAGGCGTTGACAGATCACTTAGCAAAGAACGAAACAGCTTATTATGTTTGTATGAATCAAAGGATTCAGTTCAAATACATTTCTAATTGTTTTAAAATCACTTTTCAACTTTAAATTTGTACATATTTTTATATTTTTATATACCTCAGAAACTATTAAAAGCGATTACACACAAGAGGCATTCGGGTCACTTTGTGGTCTTCAGCTGCAGTTTTATTATCAAATGTGAGTAATAAAATGGTCAAAGTTACAATTAGAAACTTTTTTTTTTAAAACAGCTCATAATAAAACTCTATTTGTTGTTTTTATAAATATCTAACTACAGAAAAGTCTGATTGCATGATGAATTTGATTATCTGTTTCATTAAAAAATAAAGATTAATCAAACTTTTGGATATCAGGTTTGAAGTTTTGGTTGAAATAACCCAAAGAGAAAACTCTATGCTGTTTAAGATTTGTATTTATTTAGTTTATCTGTTCCAGAGTACGACTGGAGACCTTCATCATGATGAACTAATGTGTCCTGAGAGGGTTTATGGGTCAGGAAGGCACCAGGACTAATAAATTAAATATGCATAAAGAAATACTTTAAAGTAGTAAATGGAACAACATGCATTTATATGCAAACGTAAAAATAATAACAAAGAGTAAAGAAGATATTCAGTTATCTAACTGAGCACATTGTATAAAAGATTATTTCTTTGATAGTTTATATCTGTTACCGACTGGGCTGTGAGGTGATGTTCTCTTTCACACGCTAAAAGCAGCTGAAAACCACAGAGTAAGCCAAATGTCACATGAGATCGCAGGTCGCTCTGAAGATTTCTGAACAATTCTTCTGAGGTTTACAGAGGAAATGAAAGAAATGTGTGTTTGGTGCTATAATGATGCTTCAATAAAGTTTGTTTAAATGCCCCATCTGTGAGGAGAATGTAGGTTGAGCTGCAGAACGAAGTGTTTGGGTTGCATTCAGGGAAAAAAATATGACAACTGACTTTTGTTTAGAGCTTCTGGTACTTCTGGAGCTGATAGTCAGGTGAGTGTCTGGCATGTGCAAGTCTGAGCATGGACCCTCCTGCAGGAGGCAGTGTGCTGACTGGTCTGTATAAGACTTGTGTCTAACTTTAACCTGATGCTCCATAAAAACAGTTTACATTTTTGGATTTAGCTCCTTAGCAGCATCATGTGGATGAAGATCTAGTCCACTTTTCTACAAACCAGAAGAACCCTAACATTCCAGAACCCTAACATGTGATCCCTGTGGGTGGAACACACTTTTATCTTCTTTTTCAGCTGGTTTTACAGCCACAGGACCTGAGCACCTTGCAGTCATCGAATTGATCATGAACTCCCCTTTATGCAAAAGTATTCGAGAAACCAATGTGGATTCATCACCCTGAGATCTAAACATTTGTATGCAACAAAACAAAAATCCCCAAAGCAACTCTTGGAAAAATACCAAGGTTCTGTAATAATACCGTCAAGGTCCAGATCTGCACAGAAAAATACCTGCAAACCTCAATCAAGTGATGCAAAACAAAGAGTGAGTTGAAAGTCTGATACGATTATACATGATGACTTCAAAGTCTTCCTGCTAACGTTAAATTCTACATCATGAAATTCTACGTATCATGAAATAAACTTAGCTTTTCACACACGGTTTCTTTTAGTTTACGTTAGTTTATTACAACTGTAAGCATTCAGGGATGTGAAGTAAAAGGAAGAAAAAAGATCTAGACTTTAAATAACTGGCACACCGTCATAAACAACACAGGTGTGTGTGTTGCAGGAAGCGAATGCAGGCAGGTAAAATCCAACATGAATGTCAGTCAGTCTTGATCTGTTCCTGCTTGTTCCTGTTCAGAATCACAGAGAGCTGGTGTCTATCTCCAGCTGTCATTGGGTGAGAGTCGGTGTCACACCCTGGACAGGACGCCATCACAGGTTCACATAGAGACAGACAACCACACACACACTCACACTTATAGAGCCATGTTAAAGACACTGGTTAACCGATCATGCATGTTTTTGGTCCATGAGAGGAAGCTGGAGCACGTCGCCACTGAGGTCTGTGTTTGCTGCTGAGGTGCACTCTGTCTAATGAAGGACTAACAGGAGACGTAAACTTTAATTGAAGCTCAATCAACACAGAACTCACCAACTGGGATCTTGTCTGTAGTCGAAAACCATCAAGAAGAGACGCCGAGCCGTCAGGTTGTCCTCTCTTATACCTTTGGTTCACACAGCATGAGCACATCCTGCAAGATGGATCAGTACGTCATGCATGAGGTCTTGTCTGGTTCAAACAGGCGTTAACCTGTCTACATACAGCTTTAACAATAGAACATGTCTGGTCCTAATATGATAAGGGGTCAAAAGTGTCTCTGCAAGCAAGAGAGCATGTTTTAATGATGTGGGTCCTGTTTTGTTCGCAGTATCTTAAGATCTAAGTTCAATCTAATTTTTGTAGTGTGTCTGATGGCGTCTCTTCTTATTAATTAACTAAGAATTTGTAACATTTCTAAATAAATACTGTATAAATCTAACAAGTACCTGGAGAAAAACCTTCACATGCACTAGGAGAACATGCAAATGTCTTCAGAAAGGTCTCAACCTTCTCACTGCAAGACAACGGTGTCTTCCAACATGGACATGGAAGCGGTGTGAGGATCTAACAGTGAAGAGAGGACAGAGCCAGGTGAGCAACATGAGAACATGAACATGACAACATGAAAGACTAAACCCCATAAAAAAACTGCAGCAAATTTAAAGAATCTATTGAAACACTGAAGATGTGACAGGAACAGGAAGTAAAAGAATAGACCATGAGGCAGGAACAGGAAGTAAAAAGAGGACATGCTAAACACGACCAATTAAAATACGATAGTGTGAACATACATCACCATGATTATTATTAAATAAAGAATATTGTGATGAATAAATGCTTTTCACGCCTGCGGTGTCTCACGTCTGTGTTACTGTCATCGGTTCACATACTTTCCATATAAATTTCTGATCCCATTAAAATCTAATATGCATTTGTACTTGCTGACATGAATATTTACTCCAGCATTTAATCAGATGTTTCCTGTACATTTACTATGCATAGTGAGAAGTTAAAGCTTCCTGAAGAGCACTTGCATTGATTCCATTAACAGGAAATGACATAAATATATTCGGATCAGTCATAAATCATCTTTTAGATGATTTGATGATCTTCGTGTTTTATCTGGAATCTTGCCATCATCAGCTGTGAGCACAGACGGACGCAAGTGCACGTTGTATGATATCGCTCATTAAGTCAAGTGTTAGGACAGCTATACCGTCTGGCGGTTGCAAATGGAGCACTGATGTAACAGAACCTTTACCTTAAATAATCTCATTACAGAAAACAAATTCTGTCTGCTTTGCACAGAAAAGCAATATGTAGATGCTACTTGACACTTTCACTGGAACATTTTGGACATAAATGGTTTTAAATATGCTCTTAGGGTTATAGCACTCAGGTTATAGGAAATTAATAAAAAATAAACAGGTCTGATGGTAGAAATATTGATTGGAAATGCATCTGAGCTGAGTAAACAGTTCCAAGTGGCTCCTTGGTGTTTCCTTCGCTGCACTGTTTGAACTTTAATGTTAGTTTCAGTGGACAATTTTTTGTGACGATTGATTGTTGCAAAATTTAATGAGCAACATCTTATTAATCATAGTTGTTTTGAAGAGATTTAAAAGATAATCAGCTTTTATTTTGGCGGTTTCATGGTTGTAATTACACTGTTTGTAAGTAGGACAAGCTGCAAGCTGCAACATACATTTCCAGGAACTGAAACCCCTTCTTTTTTTTTTAAGTGTAGGGGTCAGAGTTTGGGTTAGGATTACATGCATTCACCTGACAATGCAGTCACCCATTCAACCATCGGTACGTGGCTGATCAATTTCTCCTGTACGTCAATGCAACGTGCTCTAAGTTCTGTCGATCTGATGGATCTGAGAGAGACTTCGTTCCTCCTGTGATAAATGGAGTCTCGCTGCATGCTCACATTAACCGTCTGAAAGAACGATGCACTCAAGAAAAAAAGAGCAGGAAGCAGCTTCTCTAATGCAACTGGAGCTTAGTGACCTCACCGATAAGATATCAGATATTATCTAAACACGAGCTAAATACACAGCAAAGGGTGTGTTTGTTAAAAATGAAAAGGCTTTTAAAAGTTTTCAAGATTTAGCTCTGCAAATTTTAATAAAACACCAAATTTTTATTTATTTATTTTTAGATAACATCAGGATTTTAATCACGTCTTGTTGTCTTAAAGCCTAACTTGTGCAGTTATTTTTTTTTTAAATTAAACTAAAAGTTTATTGATGATTAATAATCAATTTTTGAGGGACTTTTTCCATCATGTTAAAAGCTAACACTATTACATCATGTTATCATTTAAAATGATCACAATTTGCCACAAATGTATTGCTTAAAGATTATTTAGCTTAAAATGAGTTTAATAAAATTCAGTAATGTGATCTTCATCTCATATAAGCACCACAAGGACATTCTCATTTAGACAGAGACACCAATCACTCGTTTTGTCCTTGTCACATTTTGCATGAGTTTTATACCTTGTTTTTTTATTTACCTTTTGAAAATAAAAAGAAAACAAACATTGTTTCGTTTTCATTCTGACCTTGTCAGCAGAGAGAATTGTGGGTTTGGGTGATTTTCTGTGTCAGAGTCGATTTATTCTGATGTATAAATGAACATCTGATGAAGAGCCGTCAAACGATAGAGACCAAATCCAATCTTGTACTTTTTATTACTAGTTCTGATTTGTTTGATGTTTATATAGTATTTGGATTTTCCTGACTTCCGTTTCAATGTTTATTACATCACCCAGAACGCAGAGTGTGAGGGTGACTGTGTGTTCCAGACAAAAAGAAAAAAACTTCACAGATGCTACAGCAAAATTTACAAACCCGTTTGCAAGACAGATAAATATCTGTTATGAGTTTGGAGTTTCAAACATTTAATTTAATTTATTTAGGGAGTAAATTAACAATAGCGATTGCTCTCTGGACCAAATGAAGTGGGCACAAGCCCAAATAAACACAGAGGTCAGGAAGGGAATCGGATCTAAAACTTAGCCAAAATAAACAATGATGCAGGTTAACAACAACCACCACCAGTGCTGTTAACCTGCAGAGGCGGGAGGTGGATATACTGTATCCAAGAGACCAGATGCAACACCAGGAGAATGATCTACGTTGTTCCATCATGGTGCTGATGAGAGAGGAATGGAGCAGGAATTATCTAGAAAGAGGAGTTTGTTCTCATGTTCTGGAGGTTAAAGAGTTTCAGTGTGATGAGTCTAAAGCTGGAAACTGAAGGTGTTTTGTTTAATGTTGTCAGTGGGCGTGTCCCACAGGTAGGATGCGAGTCGAAAGAGAAGGATACATTGAGTTGAGTGAGTTAGATGAAGTGATGCTGCGTATCTGCAGAGGTGAGAGAGTGGTTCTTGGAGCAGACTTCAGTGGACATGTTGGTGCTGGTAACAGGTGATGAGGAAGTGATGTGAAGGTTTGGTATCAGGACAGGAATGTAGAAGGACAGACTTTGCTGAAATGATGGAAATGGCTGTAGGGAAGACTTTCTTTCAGGATATAAAGGTGGAGGTAGGAGCACACAGGTCGACAGCTTGTGTAGACGATGTAATCTGAAGGAGATTAGTGACTGTAGAGTATTAGTAAATTAGAGTGTAGCTATAGACAACATAGGATGGTGGTGTGTAGAATAACTCTGGTGGGGAAGAAGATGAAGGGGACAAAGGCAGAACGGAGGATGAAGTGGCGGAAGCTGAAAAGAAGCGTGTTGTTTGGCTTTCAGGGAGGAGTTGAGGCAGACAGGACAACTACAGCTGATCCGAGACACGGGCAGGAGAGTCAGTGTGTCATCTGGGAGAAAAGTAGAGAAGGAGACTTGATGGTGGAATGAGGAAGGACAGGAGTGTGTGTAGAGAAACATGTTATCTAAGAAGAAGTGGGACACTGAGGGGACAGAAGAGTGTAGACAGGAGTGCAGGGAAGTACCTTACCGGGAAGGGTGATGAGTGTGATCCCCCAGTAGTTGGAACACACTCTCTGATCCCCTGTCTTAAAAATGAGGGTCCTCCACCTCAGTCTGCCAGTCTAGAGGACTGTCCCTAACCGAACCAAAGAAGTGATGAAAAATAAAGAGGGACATTTACTAACAGGAACCAGAAGTGTGATGACGGAAAGACTTGAAAATGAGACATTATCATTTTTAAGTCATTTGGGGTGTTACACTGAATTCCTATTACATTAAGCTGCCCTTCTCTATTTCCATGGAGGTGGGCAAAATATTATGAGCTCAAACATACGAACAGCCTCAGACTTTGGCTGGAAAACATGTAATTATTACAGCCGGCTTTGAAATGAGTGTGTTACAGGAAACACATATATCAAAGTTATTCTTCATGTTCAATGTCAAGTAATCTCAGTGCATTAAAGTTACATTTGTAAGATAATAAATATCAGATCTATTGGCAGAGAATCAAAAAGCTATTTGATTCATCTTGCAGCAGGAAACAAATAACATGTCAAATTAAAAGCACTTAACAGTTCAAGTACTGAAGGTAAGAGCACTAGAATAAACGTATCTCTGTTTGTGTGTCTGATTTGGGCAAATTTTCGACTAAACTGTGCCACAGTTGAAGTTACGCTCCCGTGCAGAAACATTTCCGAGGCTTTGTTCTGCTGAGCTGCATGCGAGAGACCAGAATGGACAGAAATACTGCAACCACAAACCCACAGCACAGGAGGAGACGGTCCGCCACAGATTTGAAGCCCAGACTCACAGGGTGTATTTTTGCCTTAAAAATATCAAGGGTGAAATTAAAGGCAGCATTTACATGTAATTGCACAGACATGTGCCGACTGCCCACCCAGCTGACCCCATGCAGCTCTAATGAAACCTTCAGTACTACTTTTGTTTTATCTTGCAATGCTCTCTGCTTTAAGACAACATTATGCTAGCAGTCACACATAATCAATTATAAATGCCTGTAAAATATTTGGAATATCTAAAATACACTTTACTATTGTGATGAATAATGCAAACACCTGGATGTGTATGTGGCTCGAGTCCAGAGCTGGTGGTTAAAACGTTTTTTTTTAGTTACTGAAATACCTCCTTACAGCAAATTGGTTGAGTTCGATATTATAAAAACATTTGTTTATTTTTACTAGTGCAATTTTAATGCAAATGAATATATTGAATATAGATTTTTGCGCTAAATGACAATAAAACGATGTGTTAAGCAAGATAAAAACAACATTTTGTTAAATGTTTGCAGCTCGTGTGTCTCAGCAGTGGAAACTTTCTCTGGTTTTAGCCCCTGTGAGACACGGTTACGTTGTTCTTGAAAATGTGGGGGTTTCCATTTGCAAGCTGATGATCTGAAGAGAAACTGCAACATTTGATGCATTATAAAACTGGCCGTGAAAGTGGACAGGATTGATAATGTGGTGATTTTAACCAGAATCGTCTGACTAAAGCGAAACGTTTCAGTGACGGTGGTCCTGCAGAAGTAAAGAAAACCTCCACCCATGCTCTTCTCCAGCAGTCTATGAATACACGCAGACCTCTTCTGACCACATATTATGAGCTGGTACTTACTGAGGGTTTCTTTTTTGGCTCTAAGTTTATGTAAATGCAGATGTGAGCCCCACATCACTGCAGTTTGCTGCAAAAAAGCCAAGGATTTTCCAACCAGCCCCGGTTAATTCAGCTGCTGTTACGTGGAACTGCTCTGTGATTGGTCCCAGGTTTGCTTTGGGTTTAGAGAAATGATTTCACTGACATTTTCCCATTACTGCTGGCAGGCTGTGACCCACAGGAAATGACTGAGAATTGTGACTGTAACAATGCTAATGGACCGATGCCAGACTGTTTATTTAGCCACACAAAAAAACATTCCTCTGGGTTAATAACCACAGACACTGGAAGGTATCCACCTTCTAGTGGTTTGGCCTGTGAGACAGTTCAGTTTGGAACAAAGTATAAGCAGCTAGATGTGTGGCATCATAGAAAAAATAGAAAAGCTAGTATATTCTGTATGTTCTCATTCATGAGTCAGTTCTGGATTTAGCTGGAAAATTATTGTTTTAGTTGGATTTTGGTTATTTAATGTTGAATTGAGCCATCTGATTTTAGACTTCATATTGTCACATGTGCTTTTCTTGCTGCTAGCCCTGCCCATCCTTCCCGGATGTGAGGTCACAACAGGAGGATGAGAACAAAGGATGGATTCAGTCATCATAGCTGAACTCTTGGAGCTAATTAATGATGCAAAATGTCAACAAGGAAAGTTTGATGGAGCTGTGAGACCTGCTCTTGTTCTGCCTTTGACTTTTTTAAGTGATGGCAAAATAAACTTCCTGTTGCAGCAGACAGATCAGCTTTGCAGGATGACAGTATTTCATAGACTATTTTTTTCTTTTTTTAAACACAAATTGAAATAAAGAGGCTTTTCTTTTGATATACTATATATACCAAATGTGATGTTGGGTGATTGATGTTTATTTCTTCTCTTTCAGGTTTTTTTTCCCATGATTTTAATCTTTCCTTGTGTTTTCTTTTTATTTGTAAAACCTTCCAGCGTTGCTTGTAAAATATATGAATCTTTTCGTCTTTTATTTTTCTCTTGAATCATGAGATATTACTTCCTACTGCTCCTTTCACGACCATGTTTCCTGTAAATCAGCACCTTCTTGTCACTAATCCGCATGTTTAAACTTGAGCGTGAAATTGGGTTGAAGATGAAAAATACTAAAGGAACTCCGTTATTTCTACATTTATATATATATATTAAAAAAGGCTGATAATATTCTGTGAAATGGAAAGTGTTGGTTCCGTATTTCGAGACCAGTGTGGCAGAAGGAGTGTTCGGACCGCTTGGTTCCGATGTGCGAAGTCCGGGCTGATGCTGGGGGGACGGAGGGGGGAGGGAGGGGATGGGGAGTGACTTCCAGCCCATCGCAGACTTCTCCGGAGATTTTCAGAGATCCGAGAAAGATAAGTGTTCGGTTTCAGGGGACAGTGGGGCTTCAGATCTGAACATCGACCTGACAGAAATGACACGTGCGTCGTTCAGATTCAGTTTGAATTCATCGCATCTTACGAGCGTCCAGCGGTGAGTTAACTTCATGTTCCCATCTGAGAGGCAAAGCTGCTTTAAACTGCTTCAAGCTGCACAGCATGATCCCGTCAGCTGCATACAGGCTACAATATGAACAAAATTGATTATGTTTTTGTTGAAAAATAGAAAAAAGTGTTTATTTTTTTCCTTATAGATTTTATTGGAATTTATTTCCATGGTAAATACTTATTAACTCAAGAAAATCTTTTAACTGTAATATTATTAGTATGTGTATATAGTTGTGTTATTTTCTGAAGTAACACTCGGTGTTCTGCTGCAGCTGATCACAGCGGACACGGTGGTCCTGTTCATCTCTGACATCCAGCGTCAGCAGCTGATGATCTGAAGATGAACAAAATACTGATCCATTACAACTACACCGGAAAGCTGGACCACCGGCAAAGGTTCAACGCAAAACCAGGTCACTTGGATGTTCAAACCATTGTGTTCCTCGTCATTTGCAGCTTCATTGTCCTGGAGAACCTTACTGTCCTTCTGGCCATATGGAGGAACCAAAGGTTCCACAATCGAATGTACTACTTCATTGGGAATCTGGCGCTGTGCGACCTGCTGGCAGGAGTCACCTACCTGGTCAACCTGCTTCTCTCTGGAGATAAAACCATGAAGCTCTCACCCATGCTCTGGTTTGTCAGAGAGGGCAGCATGTTCGTAGCTCTTGCTGCCTCCATCTTCAGTCTCCTGGCTATTGCGATCGAGAGACACCTGACTATGATCAAAATGAGGCCTTATAATGCCAACAAGAGCTACAGGGTGTTTCTGCTCATAGGAACCTGCTGGTTGATCGCCATCGCTCTTGGAGTGTTACCCATCTTAGGCTGGAACTGTTTGGACAACCTTTCCGACTGCTCCATAATCCTTCCTCTTTACAGCAAGAAATATGTTGTTTTCTGTATCACAGTTTTCATGGTTTTGCTCTTAGCCATGTCGGTCCTTTATGCCCGTATCTACATCCTGGTGAAGTCCAGCAGCCAAAAGGTGAGCAAGCACAGTAATTCTGAGCATGCAATGTCTCTTCTGCGAACTGTCATCATCGTAGTTGGGGTCTTCATCGCCTGCTGGACGCCCATCTTCGTCCTGCTGCTGGTGGATGTGGCGTGTGGGAAGCAGTGTCCCATCCTTTATAAAGATGACTGGTTCATCGCAGTGGCCGTGCTGAACTCCGCCATGAACCCTGTCATCTACACTCTCGCCAGCCGAGAGATGAGACGTGCCTTCCTGGATCTGGTTTGTGGCATTTGCTACAAGACGAACGCGTCTTTGGGTAGCAGCAGGAACAGGCAGTCCTTAGAGAACAGCCGCAGCAGGAGTAAGTCATGGAACAGCCAGAACAACCCAAACCAAAAATCAGCAGAGCCTCAGGCAGGCGGAGCTGGAGAAGGAGCAGGAAACATACACGGCCAAGGAAAAACAGATACTACTTCGGAGAACCTCGAGAGTTCCTGAATAAACATTTTTTAGATCCATAGTAATAATGTAGATTAATTAATCTAGATTAGAGATGTTTAAAATTGCAACGATTCCTCTTGACTTCACACGAACTAACCGTTTATCTCATCAATCCGTATAGAAGTCGTCTTTCATTTCTCCAAACTGAAGCGGTTGATGATGCACTCTTTGTTTATCACCCTTCCATAGAACCTCTCTTTCAAATATTAACTAAAGGATTGTTTTAACTTGGGAATGAATAACTTTAATGTAGTATAATCTGATGTATTCGAGGTGCATTGCACATTTCAGAGATACAGCATGGCTAGAACATATTGTTCAACTCCTTTCTTTAAATCTGAGAATTAATCTTTTAAAGCGGTCCGGATCAACAGATTTCTGATACCGGAGTGTATGATGTTATTTTGTGATAACAAATATTCTTTTTTTCAGGTATACGATTGTAAAATCCCAATAAGACAAGAGTTTGTTCAGGACAGCAACATATATCAGCTGAAAATGTCACATGAAGAAACATTCAGTGTAGAGATACTCTAACGTGACTCGAACTTCCTGTTATAGATGACATCCAAAGACAGTTCTGCTTTCCTCAGTTGAATAAAAATGATCAATGATTCCACAGTTTTACAGACATGAAATAGTAAATAATTAAACTTATTTTATAAGTCAATGACAGTCTGACACGTTATTGTCTCTCATCCGCTTGTCCACATGTCAGACAAAAAGACAGGACAGAAAATGAGTGAAAAAGCAGTCAAAGAAATTGACAAACTTTTAGAAAAATCAGAAAACTGTTTATCAATACCACTTTAAAAGATGAAGTCGGGTGGTTTAAAAGTTTTGCACGGTGTTGTGGGTAAACACATGGTGCTCCTGTATTGGAAAAAAAAAAAAAGAGAGAGACAGCATCCATGTTGGGGGGAAGAAAAATGAAAAAAAAAAAAGCTAATTGAATAAAAAGTGTAATTAAAACAAAGTAATGAAGAATGATTGTAGAAAACAGTTATTGTGATGAGACAACTAACAGTATTTATTGACATTTTTTATACCTGTACTCAGTTTTACGGTTATAGTAAACTGCATTAAAATGTTTTAATTATATTATGATAAACACGTGCTGAAACTGAACTTGGAACTGTAAAATTACTGACCTAGTTGCTGTTTTCAAGTTACTAGAGCTCCATCTGCTGGTCATGTATGAAACTGCTGCATGTTCAGAATCTAATTGTTGCACTTTTTGGAGCAAATGTAAACATTTCAGAGGTTTGTGATTGTTGCGTGTTCAGTATACATTAAAAATATTCAATAAAGATGGACTTCTTTATTTTGGACGGCTCTTTCATATTATAAACAGACCTCTGCAGTTTTTAAATCAAGTTTATTCTATTTATGACTCATTGCCAAAGTGATGTCAAATGCAAATATTTTTAACAGGTAAAAAAAAAACTTGACGACATGACTCCAATCCTGGCTTCTCTCCAACAGCTCAATTTTAGAACTGATTTGAAGGTTTCACCCCGGTCTGAGCATATTTATGTGATTTTATTAATATCATGTACCTGGATTCTGCTCATCTAACAAGTTGTTCTTTTATGTTCTAAGATCCAAATGAAAATATAAAGCAGGTTGAGCTCATGAAGTTGGTGTTTTGCTGTGAGAAATCTAAACTTTCAGGAGAAACACCTACCTGTCAGCACGGTGGTGGAGGGTTGATGGTTTGGGCTTGTTCTGCAGCCACATGAGTCGACCTTGTTCTCAGTAAACCAAAGTCTTCAAGAATCAAACAAGAGGCTTTCTTAACAGCACAATGATCCCAAACAGCAACAATCTACAAAATAATTGCTAAAAAAAGAAACAAACCAAGATGTTCCAATGGCCTGATTAATGTCCCGACCTCGATCTGATTGAAAAACTGAGGTGGAACCTGAAGAGGAGATGGTACAAAATATTTTTCATGATGATTTGTGAGACAAAACAATTACTCCAGATTATTAGTGTTAAATATGGGCTAGACAGTTTTTTCTACTTTATCTTCACTTTTGTTTGTTAAATAATGACAAATCTTTTGTGTGTTTTCACACTTGAAGTTTCTCTTGTGTAAATATTTCATTGGTATCCTGTTTGTTTATCTAAGCTACCAAAAAAAGTTGTTACACATCAGATTAGCAAAGACCTCAGAGGAAAATTGCAAATTTTCTTTTTCTTTTTAATAGTAACAATTTCTCTAGAAGCCAAAGAAGGGTTACAACATGCAATTTCTTCACACCAGATTAAGATAAATTTAAAATATTCCTCATCTACCAAAATCTTTCTGTATAGTTGGTGAGAATATAATTAATTGGTTACATCATGTCAAAAAAAGAAGAGCATCTCGGTATTCAGTTGTCCAAAACACCATCGGATGTGCACGATAGCCACAAGGCGTCTTTTAGAACAAAACCTGAAACCCACAAAAACCACTTACATTTACAACACAAAGCCTGTCAAGTTTACAAAGACAGATACAATGCAGATTAGAAAATTTAAGTTTATAATTGATGTATTTTTAAAAAAAATCTTGAAGGTATTTCTGTTGAAAAAAATGAAAAAGTTTTAATTTTCTCAATTTCTGCAGATTTTATTCACCACAAGATTACGTAAAACGACTCCTATCAACACATCCTTGTTTCATTTTTAATTTTTTTAAAATGAAATTTTGATTGAATTTTTAATTCCCCTGAAATTCCCTAGTTAATTAGAAACTGAATCTGAAAATCTAATCTGAACCTCTATAATGAATAAATACAAATGACCAATTAAACAAAATCTGAAACACACACATAATCATATATTTGCAGTNATTTTTTTAAAATGAAATTTTGATTGAATTTTTAATTCCCCTGAAATTCCCTAGTTAATTAGAAACTGAATCTGAAAATCTAATCTGAACCTCTATAATGAATAAATACAAATGACCAATTAAACAAAATCTGAAACACACACATAATCATATATTTGCAGTAAATAAAATAAAATAAAATAAAATAAAATAAAATAAAATAAAACACCTGATTTTAGTTTTAAAGTCTGCAGCACAGACAACAAGAGAAACTCAACACATTCACAATTTTATTGCCAACAGTCATACAGAATAATGACAAACCCATACAACTAAAAGATTAAACATCTGTAAACATCATTTGGACTCATTTTTATTTCTCTTTTTCTGTTTATCTGTTCCAAAATAGTGAGTTTCTGTGTGACTCCCTCTAATGAAAAGAAAAAAAAAATCTGCATTTATAACCTGGAAATGATACATTTATAATACATATCGATAGTGAGGAGGAGAGTAAAAGAAATAGACCAAGATTTAGAGAGAAAAACATTATTCTCAAGCAGCAACACGCAGCAGGGCAAAAAACACAACCTCAAGTGAACAGGCATGCCCCATTAAAGATCAGCTATTGCACGTCGAAGGGAGAAAGAGAAAGAAAAACACCATTTGTACAAATAAAAGGCACGTTTTCATTAACAGAAATCTGGAAAGATGCCAAGTCCTTATCAGTGTCCCAGCAGGTTTGGTCATGTGATTTCTTTACGAAGCTAATCATCGGATTATCAGTTAGATTCAAGTACCGAGTCGTTCATTCTACAAATTCAGTCTTCTTATATAAAGACTCGTGGGATTATTTAGATTAGGAAACAGATTTTTTTTTTTTTAATGTATGCACAGTATTCCCTCTCACAAGATGCCAGATTTGATCAAATTATGTTACAAACAGAAGTATGTGAGTTAAGCTAGCTTCTCATTAGGCTGCGACTGTTAGCGACTAGCTGGAGACATAAAATTGTGAAACAATATTTGGATTTTCAGTAAGAATTACACCGACGCAGAACTTACAACACTCTTATGTTGAAATTGTAAGCTTTGTGCAAATTTCCTGCAACCTTTCATGTTGCAACATGATCACAAAGTGACTCAATTAATGTTTTCTTGAGAAATTTGTCGCTTACAGCTGAAGCCCGGTGAGATCCAGCCTTCTTTTATAAAGATCTCGTAGTGAGATGCATGTACTGTACACACTCTCTTGCAGCAAAACACAGGCATATTATATTACATTGCATCTGTCTTGTCAAACTCATCGAACACGTGCGTATTTTGGTTTAACCAAAGTGGTCCGGTGCATATCAAACACAATGCCTCCGTTAATTTGGTATCCATCAGAAAACTGATGATAGGTTAGATGAAACCATTTAAAAAGCTGCTTCCAGCATTAAACTCAGGTTTGTCTTCCAAAAACCTAAAAAATAAAACAGTCTATATGTCGAATAAAAATGGCGGAAAACAGTTTTCAAGTGAAATTGAGTGAGTTGAGGGGGTGCTATAGTGACATCTAGTGGCTAAAAAGTTGTTCCCTTCAAATGATATTAACAATAAACATGAATCTTTGTAACATCAAGTAAATGTTTAGGGTGTAAAATGCAAATTTTTGCTCTAATTACATCTTGTTTTGATTGTGCTATTCATTTGTGATCGATCAAATAAAAGTCAAATCTTCCAAAGGTCACCAAAAAAGCTGAAAGCATTCATTAAAAAAAAAAAAAAAAAGTGAAAATATAAACTGTATGACTTAAGCACCAAAAATAATAATAAAAAATACCACCAACTAAAACACCTACATATCGGAGGAAATCAACTTTAAATGATCACCGTTTGAAAAGCAGAACGTTTTTTTTTTTGTTTTTTTGTTTTTACAGTGTCAGCAAACACAAGCACCTCTTTCAAATAAAGGGGTTTTTCGGGGTCTACAAACGTGGCCACAAGAACAGCTGATTTTCCGTCATGCGACTGCAGTGACACGAGGAAATACTCGATATAAAAGTTGATCTTTAAAGCCGCTGACAGCACTGTAAAAGGTTTGCACCCCGACGTTTTGTGAGAACTGCAAAGCAAAAAACACATTCAGTTCTTTTCTCCAACACAAGCGAGCTCCATATAGAGACTAATCAAGTAAGCTGTCACACCGATAGCGACGTTTAAGGGTGTTGTTTTCTGTTTCGTTTCGTTAAAAACCGCCTTTCGGTTTCTTTAACCACAACAGCTCCCTGTAGAAATACAGTTGTGCTTGACTGACAAAACTAAAACTTCAGAATCTTCTTCTAAAATATTCTTTACGCCTCTTTGAGGTTTGATTTGCACTTTATCTAAATTACAAGAACAATCCTTCCATTTTTTTTTTTTAAACACCATATTAAGATACTTGTGTCCAAATGTAGCCAGTTCTTCTCAAAAATATAGCATTTCAGTCGTCACAACAAAATAACAATTCTATAAATATTTCTTTAAACAAATCTTGTGTGAAAAGTTGATCTTCTCGTTGCGTTTCAACTTTAAGGTCCAGTTTCCCATCAGGCATTGCAGACTTCACAGTTTCCGTTCAACAGGCTGAAGGAGACAAAGTTCGCTCCCAGCTGACACGATTGGCAGATTGTTGTCACGGTGATGGCCAATGAGGTGGCTGATGCTGTCAAATATATGATCTTTTGTCCGTACCTTTGGAAAAAAAAAAAAGTGATTTATTTTTTTATTTAATTTTTAAAACCAATATGTCTTTTGGAAACAACATGGACATGTAGTTGTATCCTTACCGTGCCTTCAGGGTCCACGAGCAGCAGGTGTTTTGCAAGTCCATTGTGCATGCCAGTCAGAACGTAGGACCCTGGGTTGGTAGTGCTCGTTCGGACCAGAAAGTCTCCGTCATTTTTAAGCAGTTTTTCAGCGTCTCGGCGGCTCATTTTGCCGTGGAACCACGTCTGGCCCTCCAGCTCCTCCTGCCCACGGAAGGCCAGTGATCTCACAAGAAGAGGGCTTGAGTTGTCCACGGACGCCGCCTTGTTAAGACTGGACACATGGTTCTGGGAGGGACCTTGGGACAGCTGCTGGGACTGGGACTGGATGGCCTCCTCGAACGGCTCTGGTAAAAGATGAGGGCAGCACCAAAACAAAGCAGGAGAGAAGGATGAGCACAACAAACAAATAACTGCATTTATATGCATGAATATGATTTTCAGTAGAGTTACTGTATCGTGACTGAAACACAAAGATCTACCGACAGTTTTTAAACTGTCATGGTTAAAAAGAAGAACACTGAACTCATGATGACACAACTTTCTGAGGAAGTCATGACCAGACGTTCTTCTGTTCCTCATGCTGATGTGACTACAAATGCACAATAACGTTCTCTTTTACAAATATATAAATTAAAGACTTCTTTGTGGTGGATTTGAGGCAAGTCTTTGGTTCTGATGGGAGATGGAAACCCTGCAAACAAATGATCCAGTCTTTTCACAATAAGAGCCAAACCAAAGCAAGAAATAAAAGGAGGAAAACGTCCAGAGGAACATTAACACTGTTCTGTTCTCATCTTCCTGCTGACATGGTGTAATTATAAAGGCATAAAGACAAAAAGCAGGTGCTGGAATAGCTCTTTAATTAGAAACTCAGTGGCGTTTTTTTAAAAGCACAAACGGTATTAAAACACTTTGGTTTGCAAGCGTTTGCTCTTTTTCTTTGCAGCAAAATATCATGAAATAATTCAGAAGATTAAAAAACTCAACAATCTGACTTTTTAAATTGTGTTCTTACTTTCTTTTCCTTTTAATTTAAAGCTTTAAAATCTAAACAAATGCACCAGTAATAGATTAAACCTCAAGCCTTATCACTGATTACTATTATTATCAAAATATCAATGTTAGCTACTAAAAAGACTTTATGGAGCTGATATATGAGAAGTAATTTAATCTGTGTGTGAACAAGCTGCGTCTTAAAACCTTTATTTAGCGACGCATAAAAAACATGGAAGTATTGGGAGAGTTTCGTTACCAGGACAACCACATCTCTCTGAAAACTAAACTGTGGAATTGTGACCAATTACACAAGTTTCTCTATCATTAATTGCCATCGTAGTTACAGCAGAGTTTAAATGATGACTGTGCTGCAGAGTCCCAGTTTGGCGTTTCTGCCGTCAGCTGCCAGAATGAATCCTGAAGGTATGTTTATGTGGATGCAACCATCTCCAAAAACACACGCACAGCAGATAAAAGGAGAGCAGAGTGAGAGTAGAGTGACTCACTGCAACCCCTAATACCTGCTTCAAAGAAAACAGCACGGAGTACGTGCTATAAGAACGTTTTGGTACTGTAGTTCTGCTCTGATCGCTAAAGCCTCATGACAAGAGGGAAGAACGCGTCTCCTTTAACTCATGACACAATCAGCAGATTTTTCAACCACCATCTGGATCAAATATAAATACTAAACCTTGAATCCCCACTAATCAAGTCTTACTCATGTCAAACAGGTCCTTCTGTGGGCTCTCTTTGGCTGCCGCCGTCATACCCTTTGTGACATTTTCAGCTTCTGCCTGGAGCGCTGCGAGCACCTGGGCGTCAATCTGCTGGGTGTTCACATACGTGGGCATGTCTCCTGGTTTCGGTGGTTGACCTTTACTTTCAGGCAGACCGCTGATATCAAACGATCCTGGACATTTGAAGAAACAATCGGATTCACACGCTGAAGCATCAAAACAAAAGCTTCTCATTTGCAGGACATTTTACCTTGTTGCAGGAAGATAGGTTTCCTTTCATCTGCCCAGTTTTCACAATGTCTCCCCTGGTAATATGTCTGATCGACTGAGCCTGGACCCATCTGATGACAGCAAATCTGATATAAATCTACTTCTCAACTTCTACTTTTTTGTTTGATATCCATGTGTTCAAGCTGGTTGCCATAGTAACATATGCACATCTGCTTGCCAGCATTCGTTTTATTATTTCACTGTTATCCATTTCAAACTGCAGTGTGATGAATCTGTGTATTTTTGCCATATAATAAACATGTACATGTGCAGATAAATCCTTTGACGTGTTTGAAATTCTTTCTGATAGACTGAGTTGTACCTGGGATCCATCTGATGCTGCATTCTGATTGGTCAGGCGGGAGTCAATGAAGCCTCCAGGAGGAGGCATTTTACCGGGGATGTTGTTGTAGTAAGGATGTTCTGATGACTCCTCCTCTTCCTCTGTCCATGGTAACTCCTCCATGTTTACAACCCTGAAAAAACAAATCTTTTAAAATAAAAAACTAACACCTTGGTGTCACTGTTAATACCAGGATTAATATTAGTGTGACATTTTTCATTGAAAGCCAAAAAAACAACATATACTATTTAAAACAACAATGAATATTTATTATCACTGTCCCACCTGTCCTGCACGGAGGACAGCTTGCTTGAGGGACACTGAAGGTACTGCTGGAACCGAAGGTCAAAAGCCTGACCGATGGTGCTGATAACATCCTGAGCCAGTCCATCGGGGCACTCCAGGATGTGACAAGCTGACAACAGAGAGAGAGAAATGTATTTAAGAACGCTGCATAACAAACAGCTCGTAGAGCATCAATGAAGCCTCACCTCTCCTGTTGACGGGGTCCTTTGCTACATAAGCAACGTAATCGGTTGTGTCCTAAAATAATAAAATGATTGTTAAAAACTAATAACATGAACTTGAATAAATACTGTCTGTTGATCTGAACAAATTAACTTGAGTTAAAAAATAACAGGTGATGTGTAGTTAAATATATACACAGCTGTTTCTTTAATGGAAGACATGCTTAATATTAAATACTTACAGGGTCTCCACCTGATGCAAAGGAGATGGACTGCATGTGATGGTTGGCTATGATCTGTTAAAAAAAGAGAACTGAAATGAACTGCAGGTCTGTGCAGCGTGTTACCTGATCACCACATTAATTACCTCCACCAGCTTGTGTTTGCACCAGCGATGGTTTGTTTGTTTGTCTGTTAGCAACATAACTCCAAAAGTTCTGGATGGATTTTGCAGGATAGATCGGATATGGTTCAAGGAAGAAGTGAGTAGATTTTGGGGGTGATCCGGATCACCATCTGGATCCAGAAATCCTTTTAAGAGTTTGTCCTCATTGTCAGATTGAGATGTTTTGAACATATCTGCATGTAACTCCACAATAAACGGTCCAGGTGCTCGGAAACAAAATACAGGGCGAGTTTCAACAGGTTTTATATGATACCAAGGACCAGAGGTGTCAGAAGTAGAAGTAGAAAGTAGAAATCCAGTCCAACAGCTATTCCAACTATCAATAAACCAGCTGAATTCAATTAGCACAGTTCCTTTACCAGGTAGATGAGCTAGTTGGTGAAAACACCTGTTCTAGATGTACAGGCAGATCCAAAAACATGACAGGATTTCTGAAGGATTTGTGCTTTCTACTACTTTCTACTTCTACTTTTGACACCTCTGCCAAGGACTGATCTGGATCAAAGAGTGATCTGGATAAAGGACTGATCTGGATCAAAGACTGATCTGGATCAAGGACTGATCTGAATCAAAGACTGATCTGGATCAAGGACTGATCTGGATCAAAGACTGATCTGGATCAAGGACTGATCTGAATCAAAGACTGATCTGGATTAAGGACTGATCTGGATCAAGGACTGATCTGGATCAAGGACTTATCTGGGTTAAGGACTGATCTGGATCAAAGACTGATCTGAATCAAAGACTGATCTGGATCAAGGACTGATCTGGATCAAAGACTGATCTGGATCAAGGACTGATCTGAATCAAAGACTGATCTGGATCAAGGACTGATCTGAATCAAAGACTGATCTGGATCAAGGACTGATCTGGATCAAAGACTGATCTGGATCAAGGACTGATCTGGATCAAGGACTGATCTGAATCAAAGACTGATCTGGATTAAGGACTGATCTGGATCAAGGACTGATCTGGATCAAGGACTTATCTGGGTTAAGGACTGATCTGGATCAAGGACTGATCTGGATCAAGGACTGATCTGGATCAAGGACTGATCTGGATCAAGGACTTATCTGGGTTAAGGACTGATCTGGATCAAGGACTGATCTGGATCAAAGACTGATCTGAATCAAAGACTGATCTGGATCAAGGACTGATCTGGATCAAAGACTGATCTGGATCAAAGACTGATCTGGATCAAGGACTGATCTGAATCAAAGACTGATCTGGATCAAGGACTGATCTGGATCAAAGACTGATCTGGATCAAAGACTGATCTGGATCAAGGACTGATCTGGATCTATGACTGATCTAGATAAAGGACTGATC
>SSNP01000013.1:6108724-6151409 GCA_006937955.1 Pachypanchax playfairii
GCATTAGGTAGATTTAGCACTTTCAGTATAAGAGACCAGTGGGTTTATGTTACACTATCAAATATGATAAGGTAGAAATAAAAATAACCCTGAGCTGTTTCAAACAACAATTACATGTAAATATAAGCAGTAAAACTGAAAACAACCTTATTAAAATTGAGTTTAGTTTGTCCCTTTTGGGCTGCTGTAATAACATGGTGATGAAACAGGAAATAACATTTAACTTTAACCAAAAAAAAAACAAAACTCATGTCTGAAGTTAGAAATTGTTCAATAGTTTAATTGATGCAGAAAAACAGTTCTATCAATTAATCCCAATAAAAAGAACACTATTTATTAGATTTTCCTAAAAAAAAAACAAGATGTGTAACTTTAAATGCTTCACAATGAAACACGACTGTGGATCTGTGCATGTAACAAACTTTAGTATAAATAGACACATTATTTATCTTTTTAATCGTTAACAACAGTTAATAAATTCAGCTGATTTGTCTGAACGTACCTCGTTATTTGTGACCTTGTGGTAAAATCCAGTGATCTCATCGACCGCAGCACCTCGATGCAGCCCAGATACTGCAAAGCAAGAATGACAAGCCCGCATGACATAAACAAGACTAAAGTGTCATTATACACAGAAACTAATTGGACTCCTTTAAATAATCAAACAACAGTAAGAAGATTTTTGGAGCTGCATGTTGGATTTTAAATCTGCACAAAGCAACATGAGACGCCAGGAGGACAGAAAACCAAAGGATTTCAAATATTTACTTTAAATATATTCTGTGGCATCTTTAATGTCTTTGATCTTAATCAATTAAAAGGTTGATTGATTAGATTAGCAGTGATCAGTTTTTGAAGATAAAAGCATTGACAAAAAGTTTGAAAAAGTTCAAACAAAACCTGAAGTGAACTTGTAGAAAAAAAACTAAACAAAATCCAGTTTCTCACTATAAAATTAACGGCACGTGTCATAAATTGATCTGTGGTATCACAGAACTTTCATGTTCCACACATCTGATTTATTTCGAACAGATCCGGAACATTTTGCGTACGGACGCTTCAATGGGGTCATTTCTTTTTCTGAACACAGCTAACTTATTAGAATAATAAATTCCAAGTGACACCTCGTCTCTCTGGGGAGCAGTTTGCAACTCCTGCAAACATATGGAGCCTTTTTTTTTAATTATTTTTAGCAACTTGACATTTGCAGATTTTAAGATGTCTATTTTCAGAACAATGAGTCGGAGTCAGAAGAGCTAAAAATATATTTTACTGTTCTAAAATTGGTGAAGATCTCTCATACTGAAAACAATGAAAACACACAAGATTTACAAAATAAAACTTCCTTTAGGATTAATTAAAATGATGTGTCCCACTTGTGATCTGTCAAAGCAGAGAAATCCTATTGTTTAATAGTATTGTTTATATTGTTTATTCTGTTCTTTGCAAAATTATAATAACTGATTAAATCCAGCAGCGTGCAATAGTATTTCTGACTTGAACTTTTCCACATTTGGTCATGTCACAACCACGAATTTTAAAGTCTTTTAATAGGATTTTCTACCATCAACCAACAAAAACTAGAACATAAATGCAAAGTGGAGGAAAATGATAAATGTTTTCAAATTGTTGTATAAATAAAATTCTAAAATGTATGTTGTGTGTTTGCATTCAGCACATCTAACTTTGTAGAAGCAACTTTCTCTGGGTTCTTAAAATCACTAAATGTGCAAAGTTGATATATTTCTGACTAAAATAGTAAAAGAGCAAATTGGATTCAGATTTATTGAAAAGCTTCTGCTAAAGATTCTCAGTTAGACGTTCTAATATGATCCATTTTAGCTGTGGCTGGAAGTTTAGGCTTGAAGTCCAGCTTGAAGGTGAAGCTCCGCCCCTACTGAAGACCTCAGAAGAGCACTAGTGATCAAGCAGCACCAACACAGCAGACAGGGCAGGGATGAAGTAGAATTCCATAAGACGTTCTGTTTGCAGTTAGCATGTAGCGAACACAGCAAACACGTTATTCCAACAGAAAAGAAAAAAAGGGATCCAGCTTTATCAGTATTGTGAATTTGTCATAAAATATCCACATGTCACAACTGCATCCTCACATGTTCTCACCTTCATCCCAATTTTGTGTATTTGGCTGCATTTTATTGAGAAACTTGAGAAAATTCAATCAATCCCCATCCAGGAGACCTGTGCTACATACACTAGCATCAGATACATAAAAACAAAATGCTGTGATGTTGTTTTCTTATGGTTGCATATTTTAATACCCTGTAAATAATGCACAAAAAGAAAAGTGCATCCATCTATTCATTCCCTTTCTATCTCTCCTTGATCATGTTCAGGGTCATCTCGAATGCATCTGCAGGTCACATCAGACAGGAGGGATGCAACCTGGTTGCATCATTGCATGCATATAATGCGTCACCAGTTAACCCAACATGCATGTGTTTAGTCTGTAGAAGGAGATCAGCGTCACAGGACCTTCCTGCTGTCAGGCAACAGTGATAACAACATGCATCGTCATGTAGACCAATGCATAATCATGCATGTTGCAGCTTAAGGTAACTGCAAGGTTGTGTCACGAAATTAGCCACTAGAAGATAATGAAGTTTATCAAGCCATTAAGCAATCAGTTTGTTTAGTGTTTCCTTTTTCCCCTGAGAAACATCAAATAAAATGTCTGTGTTTTGAGTCTGTCGCCACAATGGGTTGCAAAATATGGCTTGACCTCATTTTCCTCATTTAAAAGATCAAAGTGTTGAAATTGTTCAAACTCTCTGCCCATTTTTAGGAAAGAAACATATGTTAAGAGGTTTATTATAATCAAAGTGAAAGGTATTTTTTTGAACAAGTAGCTATAAAAATAAAAGTGTTAGCGTGTGTAAACTGTGTCACAGTCAATCGATGCCCCTTAAGCGTAATGGTGCGTGATGTGCGAGGAGGAGTGACCACATGACGTTAATTAAAAGTGCTGCGAGCAGAAAACACAACGTTCAACTCAACAGGCTCGGGACACAAACCACAGGAAAGGCCGGCGGGGGTTTGGAGAGAGGGGTGTCAGGTCAGACCCATTTCCCGTCTCAACGTGAGGACGCTTTCAGCTGCATCGACTGGACAAACGAGCGCGCTCAGCCTTGATGCAGTCAATGAAATGTCACACTGGACACAGACACTGTACGCTTTATTTGGACATGTTGGAGGTGTCACATGATGGCGGTCTGATTGAGATTACATGTTTCACTTGCTGCTCTTCTTCTTTTTCCATCTCAAGAGTTGCACAAATAATTACAAAGATTTGTTCTTTAAAAATTGTTTGGATGTGATCTGGATGAAAACGATTTCTTCCTCTCGTTCATTTGACATCTTGGAGAGCCGGAGCTCAGCATCATCACTCTCCATGCCAGTGACTCATTGCTGGCATGATGACATTCACGGCCATTCTAGTTCTAGCAACAATTTAATGATGTATGATGTCTGAAGAACATTAAGAACAGAAACGGCTGTGATGAGACAAATGTCTTCCATCGTCCAACCGTTTCAGGGAGCGAACACGGAAAAAGAACTCAGGGAGGTGCACAATGTACAGAAATAACATATCACCATGGTTACAAAAGCATAATGCTGTAGCCTCGCATACACAGGACAGAGATATCTAATAAATTGATCTAATTAAAGCGTGTTTGGAGAGCTGCTGCCGTTATTGGATCTATTTTCTCTTTTCCTAAATGTTGAACTTCTTCTTTTCCTGAATTTTTCAGTTCTCTAGTTCCTGCTCAGCATTCTGCTCCAGCCAACCCACATACAACCCACTCAAGGGCATGTTGTGATTCGCAGATGTGACTGCAATGTCTCCCTCCATCCACCTCAAATGTAGCCAAACTCTAGTCATTGAAAGAAAAGACAGAATGGGAGACAAACATGACCATGAATCCACTAACCTTCACGATGTACGTGACTCCTGGACCTGAAATCTTCTCGTTAGAGTGCAGCCATCCTCTGGAGGGTTTGCTCATCAGTCCACCACCTCCACCCGGATTCCAGTCCTCTCCGCTGGGCTGGAGATCATCCAGCCTGCTCTTCTTGCTCATGCTGACAGCTGGCTCCAGCTGTGTGCAGGGGTTTGAATGGGAGCTGCACAGAGAGCCTCCCACACCAGAGAGTGCTGGTGCTGTCGCCACACTGGGGCTCGTGCCACTGGAGGTGCCTGAGCCTGATCCCCCACCCCCCTGCAGCTTGGACACAGCCAGGTCCTTGACAGCCGAGGGCAGACCCTTGATGCCGAGCAAGCTGCTCGAGTTGCTGAATTTCAGGCTGGAGACTTTGTTGATGAGAGTGCAGAGGGTGGTGCCTCCATCATCTAGGTGGTCTGAGCCGTGGCTGGGGGTGGTGGTGCTGGGGAGAGCGGTGGTGGAGGAGGGTTGAACTTCAGCCGGGGGGGTGTAAGACGTCTCGGCAGCAGATTGGGGGGAGGCCGAGGCCTTGGGGTTCACGGACAGGCCGTGGAGAAGCTCATCGACAGATGTTACGGACTCATTCCTGAAGCGGTTGTACTTGGTACGGTGAAGCATACCCTTCTCTCTCTTGCTCTCTCCCCTCTCCCCACCAACCAACCCACTCAGCCTGCCTCCTTCACAAGCGTGCTGGCAGACGTGGCTGAGCTGCACTGATTACCCTCTCCTGTAACATAGCAGCAACAGTACAGGCAGCAAACGCCTTTCAGCAACCACAGGCCACCTGACTGTTAGATTGTTTTTCTGTTGAGGATACAGTGGTAGTTGTGCTGAGCTACAGCTGCTGCTGTCACCAATCAGCTATCAATAAAAATCCAGCGCAGAAATCCAATCCGTCAGGGAGAAAAATACAGACACAATCCGTGGAAACACAACACTGAAGGACAGGAAGAAGATTATAAAACGCTGCCAGCGTTGGAGCGCAGCTGTTCCACTGGTGATGCTGCTGTTTCTTAGAATTTCTTTGTCCTAAAATCCCCCCAAAACAAACAAAAAGGAGAAAAAAAGTCAAAAAACAGTAAAAAGATCTGCGGCGCTGATGATCACGGACGCTGCAAGGAAAAAGCAAATACTCTCCACTGACTGCTGCCTGCCTGCTGGCTCAGAGCAGAAGCATGACTCACTGATCTGAGAAAACCTTCTCAACAAAAGGCTTGCTGAACACCGCAAATCACTTCCTGTTGGAGGGAGAGAAAAAAAAAAAAATCCTCCCACTTACAGCACACTAGAACCAATCAATTTCTAAATTCCCTAGTCTCATATTCATTCTTCATAGCTCTTACCCAATGTGTTTCTCAGAAAAACAGAAAATTACAAGCGAAACTCTGCAAAATAATGACAATGTCATAAAACGATGAGACGAAAGCAGTAACAGCTTAAACTAATCTCAGAAACAGCAGAGATGTGGGAAAACAGGTTAAACTAAAACAATATGATAAAAAGTTTTATTATATAATAAAAAAAGGAAAATACTGAAAATCTTTGAAATGATGGGAAATAAAAGATTATGCATGTTATTTTAGAAAAGTAACACAACACGAGCAGGCATCATGTCTGAACTGCAAGTTTACCTCAACGCACCTGCCGCTTCTCCGTCATAATTATAACCAAACGTTCATTAGAATAAAGAATAAAGCGAGTTTTACTACATTTCTGACAAAAGACATTGAGGCGATTTGACGGATGCGGCATCCGTCAATTCTGCTTAAAAAAAATAAAATAAAAAAGGCAAAAAAATAAAAATTTTCACAGCTCAAAAGCAGGAACAGATTCCCTAAAAGAACCAGCGCTGATCCGGGTGGAACTGTATGAATGAATGATGCGAGTCAAAAACAAAACATGCTTCTGAGGCAGAGCAAACATCAGCATGAAACAAAAACAAAAAAAAGGAAAAAAAAAAAAAAAAAAACGGCCAAGAATTTCCTTAAAACCAGCAGCAATGCAGCATTTTTTTTTCTCCTCCGTCTGAGGCAGAAAGCAGACATTCAGATAAAATGTCCTCAGGAGCATCCAGCGAAGCTGAAAGACTGACTCTCATTCATAAACAGCTTCCGCTCTCACTGTGCCGCAGATTTCGCACTGCAGTCCTTCCCAATATCTTTCTTTCCTGCCTGGTAAGAGAGAGAGAAGGGGGGTGGAGGGGGGTGGGGGGGGGATAGTACGTCTGCCTTTTCTCCTCAGAAACAAAGACACACATAAAGGCAGGGGAAAATGAAGCAGGTCCTTGGAAATCAGGAGGCAAAACGATACAAAAAGAGAGCAGAAGCGCAACCAGATGGAAAACGACGATATTTGGAGTTTAATGTGAATGAAACAGCATACCAGTGTTTCTGTGAATGGAAGCGAGGCCTTTCTGCCTCTGCAAGGCAATCCCTTGGGATGGCATGGTCTCATCCAATGAGGAGCCGGCTGGATGACTCATTCAGGGGAGGTTTGCAGAATAGTGGAAGAAACCATTCCAGATGAAGGTTTGCATCAGGTTATTCTTCCTTAACTGTTCTTCAGAAATGCTGCAGACATCCCAGGGTATAAAACCTTCACATATTATAATCACGTGGCTTTTTGCAGATGGAATAGAAAACAAGAAAAACATGGAAACAAACACCAGGAGGAATCCCACCACCCCCGTATTTCTCATCCACTTTATTCTCACCTTTTTTCTCCTTTACATTCATTTCAACAGTGACCGCCTGCACATTTAATAAGTAATTTACGGTTTATATGTTGAAGCAAATATAGTTTGAGGTGACAAATATATTTGGAGCTAAATATATTATTACTATTTCAGTACACAGTATGTTTGGAGTTGGATTTTTAGTTTAATGGTCAGTATTTTATACACTTGTTTCCATATAAAGTTTGATTAGGTTGTTGGTAAAAGTACTTCTTCCATTTTTTGTGTTTCAAAAAGCGTCAAAAACAAAATTATGATCAATGTTCATATTTCATAGGGATTTAAAAACCTTAACTTGTTTGGATTCAGTTCTTTGTCTGCTAAAAGCATCCATCCATCCATCCATCTATCTGTCCATCCATCATCCGCCCATCCATCCATCCATCTCTCCATCCATCATCCATCTCTCCATCCATCATCCGTCCATCCATCTGTCCATCCATCCGTCCGTCCATCCATCCGTCCATCCTTCCGTCCATCCATCATCCGTCCATCCATCCGTCCATCCGTCCTTCCATCCGTCCATCCACCATCCGTCCATCCTTCCGTCCGTCCGTCCGTCCGTCCATCCATTTATCCATCCATCCATCCAACCATCCGTCCATCCACCATCCGTCCATCCTTCCGTCCATCCTTCCGTCCATCCATCCATCCATCCATCCATCCGTCCATCCTTCCGTCCATCCATCCATCCATCCATCCGTCCATCCTTCCGTCCATCCATCCATCCATCCATCCATCCATCCATCCATCCATCCATCCATCCATTGATGTATATTTGTCATCTGGTGCATCAGCTGTTTATTAGCTGATCTCAGACAAGCCTTAAGAGCAGATGAGAGACAGGAGACAGTGAAAGAGCATCCATTGGAAAGGAAAGCATCAGACACTTCTCCACTTAACTACTGTTGCCTGGTTACCAGAAACATTCAAAAAAGCAAGAGTTACTTTCAGACAAATGAGGAGAAAAATAACCACTATTACAAAAAGAACATGTGCGTGCAGATGGTGAAATTATGGGACATTTTGGTGAGAAATTCACAACAAAACAGAAGCATTAATCAGTGTGGCAGCAGGCTATGAACAGTACTGTTAAGTGAAGGACATTCAGCATGAAATCTAACAAAAATAGAACTTTTTACTAAATTACTGCGATGAAAACTACTAACTACTGTTCAGGCCCAGTGTTCGGTGGTTATAAAACAGACTCGGAAAGAATTCACAGTAATTCAAGAAAAGCAGAGGGATAAAGTATTTGTACATCATTTGTAAATAAGAAGCTTCACCAGGGGCCTATTCCACCAAGCGAGCTTCCTCCATAAACCAGGCTTATCAGGCCAAACCTGGCTTAAATTTCTTACTTCCGGTTCCACGAAGGAGGCTGAAGTCAAGCCTAAACTCATTCACCATGGCAACATATGCTGTTGGACTAGCCTGCTCCCTTGCAGGCTAATGTTGAGGCTTATTCTAGCTCCATCTCTCTAATTGGACAGGCCATATGATGTCACACAGTACGTCCCCTTTTCATTCGGCTTCTTCTGCATTTTGTGTCGGCGTTTGACAAGTAATGAAGTGGTGGACTGCATGTAGCGCAACACCCAGCAGGACTAGGATGAGCCTGTTCTTCCCCTCACACACACCAACCGTTCCCTTTATTTGCTCATGTCATTTTAATACACTGGACATGTTTCCAAATAAGTAAAACACATGAATGTGACATCAGTCAGGGTTGAATATAAACCTTGAACTGTGCTGTTCAGACTGTCATGATAAAATCAGATGGCCAAAAATGTCTGATAAATTTTCCTCCAGTGAACCTTTTTAATAAAAGATCTGTCCCATTTTAACACAAACCTACACACAGAATGAAGGCAATGGCAACAATTTACTGTGTTGTGTCAGTATATCTGCCGTTGATGAGGAAATAACCATTATAACGGGCAGGGCCATGCAGAGACCTTTGTAGGGGAGGGTGCTCAAAAGTTAAAAAGGAACATAGAACCCGGTTTTATAACAACAACCCACCTTTCATCTAAAATCTAATATGGAATCTTATCATTACTAAATCATCATCATCATCAGGAGGGACAACAGAAAGCAAATGTAGCCTCTGTTTTACCTGATGAGGAACAATGTTGTTGACAGGTTGGGGGGGGTTATCTTAAGTTACAACAGTAACTTTCTGTTGACTTTGTCCAGAAAACTGCATCATGGTGCTGATCCAGAGTCCTTCCTCATTCCCTATTATTTATCCCTAATGCTATTATAATAAATAAATCAGAACAAAAAAATGAAGAAATTAGTACAAAAAAAATGTACTAAATGATTCAGTTTGTTGAAATATCTACTTTGAACAAGGCAGTAAGCTTTTTAAGTGTGTCAACAGTAGAAATACAATCTTTTTTACGGCAGTAGAATCTGCTATTTTTCCTATATTTTTGTATGTATTTTCTTTAAAATACAGTTTGTTTTAAAATATCATCATTATAACTGCTCAATAATTCTGTGGATGTGTATAATTTCTGGTTTTAGTGAAATATAAGTCATCCAGTTCAAATCCTGGAACTAATTAAACTTCCCTGTAACGCTGGGTAGGCACACAGACCTGTGACATCTTCATCCAGTCTGCTAGCAGCTGATGACCACCACTACCTGTGCTGCACAAGTTGTGCAGGTAATATATAAGAGCTGACTGATGACGTCTTATCACGCTGTTGCACGGTGCGCGTGCACACAACCACGTGCTCATCTATTCCATTTCGTCCGTTGCCACCAGATAACTTAACACAACGTGTATAATAACCTTCCACTCCTGTATTATGGGCCATGGTGGACCTTACTTACTAGTATTTGTTGCGTCAGTCAGCACTTTCTGCGTGTTTCTCCACTCTTCTCTACAAGCTCATTCACGGGGGCTCATATCCGATGCGCTCTGCCATCAGGGGCGGTCATTGGTTACTGGTGTCATGTGACTGATGCCAGACTGATCGTTTTATTTTGTAAAATTGATATTAATATCAATTAATCAATTAATTATTATTGTGTTTGGTGCACAGGCAGACCTGTGCACGCACACAAATGTTAAAAAAAGAAAAGACAAGAAAGGGCACATGGGCCACCCAGGATCCAGGCCCAGGATCGATCCGTTGCAAGGAGAAAAGCAAAGTTTTAGGTCACGTGACTTCAACCGTCCAATCAGAGTTTCCGATTAATCTACCGGCAACAAGCTAAACGTGAGACGAGTTTCTGTCACGAGCTTTTATTGTGAAACTTTTTCCACATTACTCGTAGGGAAAAAATGTCTCGAAGCCAGATTTATTACTCGGACAGATACAGTGATGACCAGTATGAGTACAGGTAAGCAACAGTTTAAATAATATTTTATGACATTAACTTTTAAATGGTGTATGAAGCCTCAATGTTTATCCTCCAATGTTCTTTTAAAAAAGTTTTTAAATACTTTATAACGCAGAACTTGTTACATGTAACGCTTTTAAATGTTTCTCACGTTGGAAGGGTTTTATTTTTTTGTAAATGATGACCCCTTTCGATACAAATTTGTTTTATCATACATTTAAAAATAACTGTTTCCTCACAGCTGCGTGTAATTACCACTATAACAACGTGGAGTTCAGTTACACTGAAAATAATGTGAGTCCAACGTGTATTTTACTTTGAAAAAGTGGTCACTTCCTGTTGTTGTGACGTGTAAAGTGGAAAATGTATTTGAAAAGTTTTAAATATTTTACCCACGTGCCAAAAATATTGGGACACTAATAACATTTAAAAAAAAAAATCAATAAATCCGTTGCTCTCAGATTTAATTTACTTTTTGGCGACCTGAGCCTGTAATATTAGTGATTTGTCTTTTTATTCCCTTAGAGTTAACTTTATGACGCACTGCCCAGTTTTCCTTTAGCAGCTTTGCTGGGTGATTTTTGGTCCAGTTTGATGATTGTTGTGTTTCAGATCTACAACAAACTTAAAAAACAAGCACCTTGCTTGGACAGAGTTATTGAAGTTACAAAAGAAAAGTAGAAGTTCAACAGGGAGTAAAATTTGACTTTTGAAGAAAATCACAAGTGAAGATTATGAAACAAATTAAAAAACCTGATTGGCACCGATTTCAGAATCAGACGTATTTTTTTGTAAATGCTGACTTGAATTGGCGTAATCCTGTTTTTCTTGTACGTGGACACTAGGGGCGCTGTTAGTCCAATTTGGATTGAATCTCAAAGAAAACATTTATTCATCAAGTAACGTGGAAGGATTTTAGGTCTCTTTGGTAACGTTTTGTACTTTGCATTATGGCAACATGTAACACAGTATGAGGAAACATTGATGACCCTGTACTGTTACACAGTACCTTGTTTACAGATAGAATCGGGATAAAATAAAGTCAGAAACACTCCAACACTTTCTGACCTTAATGCTATAATATTAGGCGTTTTGAGACGTGAAGGAAACAAAGTGGTAAAAGCTTTAACTTCCTAATTTTATTGGTCTGAAATGTTCAAATGGATGTAAACAACCTGTCAGATAAAATATAAACAATCTTGGGTTCACACTAGTTTTCTGGGGGGGGTCTTCTGTTTTTATATTTTCATCTCAGAAAGCAGTTTGTTTTCAAGGAAATATCAGATATTTTTAACCACATAACCAAACAGGTTGAGTCCTTTTTTAAAATAAACTAATAACCTATTGAATGAGATTTTAGGGTGAATGAAAGCAGTGTTTTAATGCTTATAAAATACTTGGAATTGAACGTTTCTGTTGACGTTTAGTGGACCTCTTCAACTTCTTAAATACTCTTGTACAAATTTTTTTTTCTCCTTTTTTATTAGACATGTAGTTTTGCCTCGGGAAATGGCAAAGTACGTCCCAAGATCCCACCTGATGTCTGAAGAAGAGTGGCGGAAGCTGGGAGTGCAGCAGTCCCAAGGTTGGATCCACTACATGATACATGAACCAGGTACAGGAATAAACCTGCACTCTAATTGTTTTAATAGACTTTAATCTGCTTGTGAGGAAAAAAAACTTATTTTTTGTAACTGAATTTCCTTTCAGAGCCTCACATTCTTCTTTTTAGAAGACCGCTGCCAAAACATTGACTGACTCCAGCCTCGACTCTGAAGGATGGAACGTGTTTTTTTTTTTTTTTTTGCTGCAGAAGTTAGTTTTATTTTACAAGGACTTACTCAACCAAAATGATTCTACTGAGCCAAAACCTCGAGAGTATCAGCCAAATGGACTGAACTGTATAAAAAAAAATCTGGATTCCAAACATTTACACTCATATAAGGTTAATTCTCATCTATTGGTGTAATCCTGTTCTTCCCGTACTCAGACACTAGAGGGCGCTGTGAGTTAATTTTTGACTTGGGCTCATAGAAAACATTGTCAATACATAGGTGTGAGCTACCATACTATATTTATTTGTTCATTATTCCCCTCATAAAATAAATTCCTAATATAAAACAGTTATTAGTTACCTCACATCTTGTTTTCAGTATGTACATCTAGTCTACATTTAAGATTTAAAGATTATTTTAGGGATAAAGTTCAAGAAACAGTATCGATGCAGATATTATTGCTTGGAAAACTTAGGATGGATGAAAAAGGTTTTGTGATAAACATGTTGTGGTGCACGGGTTTGAGTTGGAGTCATCACAGCAGAGGGGAAGAAGCTTAATTCAGTGACGTACCATAGGTACCATTGTAAGATAATTGTTTACATTCTGTGATACGTTATAAGATCACTTATCCAAAGTTGGGTTGAGCAAGAATCAGATGTGAAACCCAGGCATCCTTCTTCCCAGCACCTCTCCAGCTGCTCCAGGGGGATTGCAAGGTGTTTCCAGGACTGTAAGCAGCATGATTAGAATAAGGACACTGGATAATTTTTGGGGGGCTTCTGTTGGAATAATTAATCCAACATTTAAATAGACACATGGAAGAGTTGTAGAGTAACTGAATATTAGTTGTTTTTTTTAAATCTATATAAATGTAAAAGTGATAGAATAACAGATGTGACCGATTTAAATACATACAGCACACAAATGTTTATTTTGGCATCAAAGTCACTTGCTTTCGATTTTAAGGTGGAGTTCACAAAAATATCCTTTTTATTTGGGTATTTTTCACCTGATTTTTACTTCAGTGGTTTAATTAAAGCTTTAATTTCAACAATCATGTTAAATATCAAACAGTCATGTTCAGTGAAAACATTATTTTGAAACTTGTTCTCTTAGGATTCATGGCCTAATTTGAAGTTTATATTTCATAACCAAATTAAACATTTCAACATAATCAGACTGTAAATACGTCAGATAGACATGCTGTTCCATACAAGCCTTTCAGGATTTTTGTTTAAAATAACAATAAATATTTCCCAAATATCCTCCAGCTTAAGGAACCAATGAGCTTCAAGTCAATGAGATTGGAGGAAGTCCCAAAATCATCATCACCTCAGCTGTGACCGCACCTGCTGGGAATTCTCAGCTTCACGGTCTATCAGGGTTCCGTGTAAAAGAAGCGACACTGAAACACGTTCCTCTTCAGTGTTGGAGGGGTGGTCCACCCGGACAGGGTGCTGGTTCATTATCAGATTTGGCAAATTCTCACCGAGTTGTGTGGCCGTCACAGTTCTCCTACAGAAGAGAGATCAGAGCTGTTGTTCAGAGAATAAACAGGAAGACAATACTGCAGGAACATTTTGTGTGAGTGTTCAGAACAGACATACCCAGGTCTCCTCCCATCGCTTTAACAGTCGCTCATGCTCAGAGAGAGCACCTCTCCATTGGTTCAAATCTCTGGATGGAATGTTCTCATCTGTCAGATAACAACATCTCATGCATCAAATTCTGGATGCATTACCACGAAATGATCATGTTTCCACATCCATGCAAAGCCAGACCCAAATACCTCCTATAGTGAGATGGAGGTCAATCTCAGACATGTCATGGCCTGTGCTGGCCTCAGCAACACAGTGGTACTGGGCATCCTTGATCAGCGGGCCCCCACGGAGCCAGCTGCTCACTAGAACCTCTTTCTGACCCAGAGGCCTGCGGGACTCCATTATAGGGTTGTCTAGACTGTGTCCGTTCATTAGCCAGTGAATGTGGAGATCACTGGGACCTGCGGGACAGAATCGGACCCCCTGATTGTCAACATGCCGACACAGAAACAGGTCGGTTTCCAGTGGAAATCAGCGAGTTTGAACAAGCAGAGATCATTTATAAAAACTAAAAAAAAACAGCTGACATGTCAAATATTTGAGTGAGAACTTGGAGAACCACAGCAAAACCTTAGATATTCATGAGATTCAGATCATTACTTCCTAAAGGTTTGAAAGTGAGTGATGTGCTTTCCTTCAAGTAAGAAAAAAAAAAAACAGTTTTAAAAACATTTAACAGACTTTATTGCATTTTAAAGGACCCAAATCCCTTTCAGATTTATGTACATTTCAAAAGTTTGAACAAATATATACAAACATATACAAGCATGAAAAAATCCAGACTAATAGTTAAACAACTGTTCAGAGGGAAATCTTCCAACATCCTTAAAAATATTTACCTCTAATTTTTTTACAAGCTTCTAAGACCGTGTTGTTACACTCGTGTGGACAGAACAAATGTTTCAACAAAGATTGGGTGCATGTTCATTTTAAAAGTTAATATATTTGGTTGGTGTTTAGTTCTCCACATTCCAGACAAACCAAAGCAGGTAACCGGCTTGTTACAGATAAAAACCCAAACATGTTCAGTCCTGGTTATTTCTGTGTTTGAGTCAAGCCGCATGCAAGGTGGAGAGCAGCGGAGGATGTGAGAGAAAGATGGAGGTTAAATAAGGAAGGAATGAACTTTAAAGCAGAAGGGGGGGGGGTTACAGGTACCACTCACCCAGTGCAAGGCAGAAGAGCAGGAAGGCCTCCTGGGCATGAACCCCCCAGGCCTGGTCCTTCAGTAGGGGGGGCAACAGTCTCACCTCTGCCTCCACATTATGGGATTTGGTGGAGAAAGAGGAAGAAGAGAGAGCAGAACGAGAGCTGCCTCCAGAGAACAGGGAGGATGAGGTGTCGATGGGAGAGGATGCTGTGAGAGGGGGATGATGGGAAAAAAGAGAGTTTGAAGAAAATCTGAACATGGATGACATGCAAAAGGAGTCAAAAGGGAGAAGCTGATGAAAGATAAAAAAAACAACCCCAAAACATCAAATAAAAGAAAATAACAGCATTAATTTTACCACAGACGTGCCACCTTAAATAATCACCATCTAAAAGAAATTATTTAATAAAACCACAAAAAGAAAAAGGTTCAGATTGTTTTCCAGGGCTTCAGTTCATACTGTAAAATATTATTTAATTATTAGATCAAATTATTAATAGAAGACTGATGAAGGTTAATACACAGGAAGATCAGGAATGTCAGCAGGGCTTCAAACACGAGTCAGTGGTTTGATACATTCCAGCGTTTCTCCAAAGAGCAAGTTGTCAAGTGTCCAAGAGTCTTCCTCCTCCAACAGACAGCAGAACTCTTCCCTGAGAATCTTTTATACACGCAGAAGCATTTATCATCAATCAAAACAACGACGACAAGAAAACGATGCAAAATGCTGCAAGAGATGAAGTTTTCATCCAGGCTGAACAGAAGCAGGATTCCAACTTGGAAAACATCAGTGTGACTTACCAATTTGGTAAATAATGTTTCCAATTTGGAATATAAGAAATAGCTTTTCTTGCTGGACTAAGCAAAAAGTTTGATCATCTTAAGCCTGAAATCAAATTACAGTCGAACTGGTTTAAGACTTGTGATGGTTCAGCAGCAGGGTTCATCTGCATCTGCAAACTGGATGGACTGAGAATCACAGTCCACATCGAAGGGTTTCTCCTGTGAGGGGCTGTCGCTGCCAGAGCTCTGGGAGGGGATCTGACCGTTGCCGCATTCTGGTTCCGTCTCGTACCCGGTGTCGCGGAGAGCACGGAGGTTTGGAGCAGCCTTGCTGCCGTTCTGGGTCAGTTGCTCGGTCATGTTAATTTTATCGGTGCCAGACACTTCCATTAAACCTCCTTCACAGGCCCTGTACTCGGGCTGATGGGAGCACTTGTGTGTGCCCAGCAGAGCAGCTCTCAGCCTCAGGCAGGGAGCTGGAAGGTACTGCATGTAGCAGTTGTACACCATCGCAGCCAAGAACAGGAGAAAGAACAGAAGAAAGAGGGAGAGGAGGGCTACGCTGTTGCTGTGCTGCAAATACTCGGCCTCTGGTTCTCGGATGTCTGGACGGGGAGCGATGGAATCCAGGGGAGGGTTCCGTTTTGGCTGGACTTTGATTGTGCTGCTGGGAGGCGGAGTTAGTGATGAGTCAGTTTGGGGTGTGGAGGTGAGGAGGACTGGGGCTGTGGAGCTGGGCCAAGTTAGTGAGTCTCCCTCTGTCTTACTATTACCTTCAGTGATATGCATGGTGGTGGTGGTGGCAGCAGCATGGGTCGTCTGTGGTGGGGGTCCAAGTGGAAGATCCAGTTTCACCACATAACCAGCCAGCAGGCGGCTGAAGTTCTTCCCAGCAGCAGGGGACCACTCTACAGACCAACACTCATAGTAACCCTGATCCTCGGGGGCCACGCTGTAGATGAGGAGCCCGTTTTCAGCTATGAAGTGAAAACGAGACGCCTCGTTGAGAGCAGAGCCGTTACATTTCCACATCACCTGGGCCAGGTTGGAGTTTACCAGGCAGGGCAACTCAGCAGAACTCCCTGGTTTCACCAACACAGCCTGGTGGTCCCTCTGAGACCGAGGTGACACTAAAAGATAAACACATAAATCAGAACCAGACAATTCAAGTAAAAGCAGGAAAAATTAGGTTTCCACCTTGAAGATAAAACATGAGCATTAAAGTGTCTTTACCTGAAGGACACCTGTCTGCATCTCCATTCAGACTCTGAATTAGATTCCTGCAACACAAATATCACATCCAGGGTCTGAACTATGCACACAGTCTGAGATCACACCCACAGGTCAGATTAGGTCAGCTCTCTCTGAACGGGACTTTTTGGTAATAAGAGTGAAGCTTGATGTGACGTTACCTTAGTCGCGGCCGAGGTGTATCAAGGATGTTGACACAGGCAGCAGTTGTAGGGTTCCAGGCGCAATACGGGTCTCGAGCCAGGACACAGTCATCACAGGACAAATACTTGCTACAGAAAGCTGTGGGGGACTGGACGACACCCGAGTCTGAACCAGCGTACACGGACCGAGTCTGTGGACGCAACATAAACATGCTCAGACTTACTGCTAGTTAATCCACCAGGTGCTGATTTACCACTACAACCAACGGACTAATGTATTAAATTAAATACTGCAGAACCGCATCAGGATTGTTAAATTGTCTGGAACCAGAACTCGTCTGTAAAGAACTCAGTTCTAATAGTTTCTCTTCAGAACTTGGATTTTCTCGTTTGTTTCAAACACTAAAACGTTACATCTTCTTCACGTGACATTGTTAATGTTTGTATATCTTCTACATCTACTGCTGACACTCAACTGTCTAGTTTTTCTCTTGTTGATTCCTTTTTAAACTCTTATTTCATCAGATTATTTTTTTATTTTCATTTCACAAGAAAATACTCAGGATAAAAAGTGAGTTGAGTTGTTTGGTGCACGTGAAAATAAAACCTGAAACTTTAGTAAACAGGTATAAAATCAGTCAGCCATGTTTATCTGAGGTAATAATTGATCAAGAACAAAGGTCAGGTGAGGTATGAGTGGGCGGGATTTGTCTTAATAAAAAAAAAAAATCAGTAAAAATCCCAGAACTTGACCTTGAACATGTAACACATGAATTCAAGACTAGAAAAAACACAAGATCTCAATCTGTTGCTAAAAAGACCATCAAGCACAAATAATCTGAAAACCAACATTTATAGTCTGTCCTGTTATTTAATCTATCTGCTGTTAATCAGCTGAAATCACTTGTTGTTGTGCTCATTAAGATTTTAGACCCAAATGCAAGAAGAAACATGTTCCAGGCTGGAGAATATCCCAGAACTTTCCTTTCAGGTTTTACTCTCGGAAGTTAAAAGCTACTGACCTTTGAGGACAAAAGAAGGTTCTTGATTGGTTCAGAGTTCTTCAGGAGCTGAAACTCCTCCACAATATGAACCTCCTCCCCAAACACCACAGACTTGTGCAGGACTCCTTTATCTAAAGACACAAAAACAAAAGATGATTTGATTTGAATTATTTTAGTTTGGAAATCAGTAGCTACGTTTACATGCGCCAAATTTCCCCGATCTGATTAAAATCTTGGTCGATCGGAATTCCCAAATCCCTGTTTACATGGACACTAACTGAAATGATCTGATCATGCCATGAGTACACATGCACCAAGCACTCAATCAGGTTAAATGAGTTGAGCATGCGCACAGCGAGTTGTCTTTCCGGGGGAAGAAAAAAAAGTAAACAAACCCCGTGCTTTCTGCACGTCTTTCCTGCCGCATCGAAGCTAACCAAGCTAGAGGCTGAATACATATTGCTACTGCTCCTCCACCACAGGAGAGGAGAGCAGGATGACAGGATGACTGCACCAGCAGACCACTTCTGTTTACCTCCAGTCATGTTTTCTACTTGGGTCTGCGAAAGCAGAAAGACGTCACGCTGAAGTTGTACGCATGCGCAAAGGGCTCTTTTCACCCTTTCTTTCCGAATGGGTGTATACATGCACGTCTATCCGAATGAAGATCGGACAAAACCACCCCTCTAGATCGGAAGTAAATTTCTTTCGGATCAGGCTGCATCGGATCAAAACATTCTGATTGACCTGTTTACATGACGTATTTTTTATCCGATTGGGCGTTTATTCCGATTAAATGTGCCCATGTAAACGTAGCTACTGACATCAACATAAGGTATTAAGTTGTATTAAGTCCTACATGTTCTCTGCTCTCTAGTGGAGGACCAAATTATTACAAGTGGCAAGAGCTATAATCATTTAATCAATAACCAATAAACTGTTAAAAAAGTAATTGTTTGACTTATTTAATGTATCAGGCTTTAAAGGGTTGATTTATCATTTATTTGCATGTATCTTGATACGAACCTGTTCCAGTGAAGATTACATCATAAATGTTGCCATCGAGCGCTCGGACCTTTTCCACAACCAGCTGGGTGTAGATGACGTCCTTGATGATGAGCCGAGGCCTGTTACCGATGGGCAGGACGGGATCCTCCAGCAGGGGGTGGTCCTTAACAAACTGAAGGGTTTTGTCTGGCAGGTGCAGTGAGCTGCTGATGTTCTGCTGTCGCATCAGGTTGTTGATACACTGACAGGAACAGAAAAGTCGTGTTACAGTCCAACTTTTTATTTACAGTTTCTGAACACAAAACAGTGAAAGTGACTTACTGCTCCAGGACGTGGAGAAGGAGAGACTCCGTTGAACCGCACCCACTTGGTGTGGGACTGCTCCACCGTGGCCTTCTGCATGTACTTTCCTTTAGAGAAAACTTCCTCCACAGCTGTCATGTTGTAGGCACACACAGCTGACAAACCCACGTTGCCCCTGCACGAGTAGATCAAACAGATTTGATGAAGTAGAGAGAATAATTTAAAACAGAATGGTGATGTGTTAAACTGAGCACTAGCATGTTTATCCTCACTGACCACTGAGAGGTGAAGACCCCGTAGAAGATCGTGTCTTTCCCTTCTTTCCCCTTTAGGATGAAGATGTCGTGCACAACGTTGAAAACAAAGTTGAGCTCAGGCATGGAACACACCAGCTTGGCTTTCAGAAAGGAGGTCCACTTCTTCTGCAGAGTGCGCTGCCCCCCGAGGTCACCCTGATATGAAGAGTTGCAGGTAGGAAAAGGTTCAAAATAATGAAACTGAAGAGAAACATGGTCAAGCAGGTCGACTTGTGAATCAAAAGGAGGTCACCTTTGATTTTAATTACATAAGGAAAACTTTCTGTTGACCTCTCTGGAGCTTTCAAAGTGAATCTAACAATGAAACTGTTGTGTTCTGAAATGCAATATTTTAAAAAGCTGGTGCTGAAACAAATAACTGCATAGGGAACAAAAATGATTTTAGAAAACAAGCTAATATTCTGTGTTTAAAATTATGGCATTTTAAGACAAAATGTTTATCCAGGATCCTTAAATTTTTCTCTCAAATGCCAAAATGAAAAATAAAAACTGACTGAATAGAAGTCACACGTACAACAGGGAGGTAGAGGCTAAAGATGGACGCTGCTGGTACGTGCAGATGGTGCACAGTGTGTACTGACCTTACAGACACGAGCCACACGGGGAATAAGCAACTTGCCAAAGAATTCGTACTCCACTGACACCTCGGTGAAGAAGTAATAGATTTTGTCGTCCTCGCTGTTTGCTCTGTTTTTCCCTTCTCTGATCACGTCTGCGAAGACAAAGCTGGGTTCTGCAGCGAAACACAAAGGTGAGACAGAAACATACTAGTGAGCGTGTGTGAGAAAGGTGAACGGTGAAATCACAACTGTTTTCACATGAAAGTGCAAAAATGATTCTTTAATACAGTTTTTGTATTTTATCCTAAAGTGAGCTCTTCACATAAATTCTGATAAGACAGTTTTTGTACAGACAGATTGTTCTTATTGATCTGGATGTGTATGTGTCTTCACCCCTCTGACTGCTTCTGCCTCAACCTGAAGAGTTCTAACATCTCGGTGTCAGATTCAGTGAGTAAGTGTAGGACGCAGAGAGACAGACAGATTGGGGGGGTCGTCTTCAGTAACGAGGGCTTTGCTCTAGTCTGTTGAGATGAAGGAGGCAAAGTTTCCATTTACTAGTCTGTCTACCTTTAAATCCTCATCTATGTTCTCAAGGTCTGAACCATGAGACATCGAGCTAAATCTGGGATACAAGCAGCTGAACTGGACTTTCTCTGTAAGGTGGTCGGGCTCAGCTGGATGGAGTGCTCCATCATCTCGAGGGAGCTTGGTGTAGAGTCACTCCTCATCAAAAGCAGTCAGCTGAGGCGGTTTAGGCATCTGATTAAGATGCATTCTGGTTTCTTCCCTCTGGAGGTTTTCTGGACACGTCACACTAGGAGGAGACCTGAAGACAGATCCAGAACCTGCTGGAGGGATTATATATCTTCACTGGCTGGGGAAGACCTGGGGATGCCTCAGGATGAGCCAGGGAGGCTTCTTAGGAAGTGGGATATCTCCTGGAACAGTCATGCTTTAAACATATTTGTACTGAACCTTGCAAAAAAATAAATAAACAGAAAGAAGACAGAGGACTTGTGTGGGAACTAAAAGTTTTCTGAAAATGAAAACAAAAAGTGCAACTAAAAGTGGAAACATAGTAAAGACTCCAGATTTAAACAAACCTACTAACATTCTGTCTCTGGATCAAAGTGAATACCTGAACCACAAGTTGTCAAACTCACCGTTGAGCCATGATGTGGAGTACTCCGTCCTCAGCAGGGAATGGGATGGCGAGTATTTGGAAATAATCGGTTCACTGCCTAAAAAGTTATAAGCTGTACCAGAGTACAGCGCTCCATCTGAAGGAAAAACAGAGGAAGCAGCAGAGTAATTAGTCCCCCCCTCACAAGAAGTCAGATTGTTTTTTTAGCATTTTGGTGCAGGACTTTAAGAAATGAGCTAAACCTCATACTCACCAACCATGACAGTGGTAAAGCTTTGTGAAGGGTCGTAGGAGCACTTCCCTCTGCCATCTTCAACACGACCCTCCAAAGAAAAGTCACTAAGACTCTAAGAAAAGAATCAGATATTAGTTTAAAGTTGTGCTGTTGATTGGAGGGTCCACACACACGTTTGTTTGTGCCGTTAACCCACCAAGTAATCACACTGAGGCTGAAAGGCATGTGTGCCACAGACATAAAGACTCTGAGCATCTACAAACTGAAGCACTCGGATGTAGTTTAGACAATCTCTCTGAAAGGAAAATGGTACAGATTTATTCCACTGCAAGACGACAAACACAGCAAAGAGAAAACTATTTTAAAACAGAATGAATAATCAAACCTCTTTAGATTTTCCTTTGAGCGTGCACATGTTCATGTGATCTGCTGTTACCGTCCATTGAACCTTAAAAAGACACAAAATACCATCACAAAAAATCCCCCCCACACACACACTTCCCTTTGTTGAAGAGCTTTTCTTACTTTGTGGTTTCTGATTGTCACATTCTTCTTGCTCAGCTCAAAGATGGCCTCTCTTGCTCCGACATACAGAGCGTCTCTTTCCTCACTCAGCAGCAGAGTCGAGTAGTTGAAAATACCGGGCTCGGAGAACTCCAGAAGATCGATATCTGAGAAAACATGGTTTGAACTTGTTATATTTGCAACCAAAACAAATTGTTTCACTAATGCACATCTCCATGAAACAGTATTTGACTGTTCTTTAAACTGAGAATGTGAATTTTGCAAAATAGCTTATAATAATATGACATTCTGACACTCAAGACGACCACCACAGAAATCGGTGAAACCAAGTAGAAGAATCTTTTCTACACGTTGCACTCTATTGAACTGCTATTGATTGAACTAGTCCTGAGAAGCCACGCGTGGACTGTCACAGTAAGCACTAACATTTAAATACATTAACATAAATGAACCGACAACAGTGCAGCAGTTTGTTTCTTTTTCTTTGTTTCTTCTCATGAATGAATATCACCAGCTCTCAGGACGTTATAGCAAACAACACAGCACTTTGAGAATTAGATTTTATTTGCACAAAAAAGTAACATAAAAGCAAGTATCGCACGTCATTTAAATGGAGACCAACTGCACACGTGCAGAATGAGGTGCAAATGTCCCTTAATGAGGGATTTGTAAATTAAACAAAGATGCAAAACCTGAAGGCTAGTATGATACTGGACTGCAACTGTTAAAAAACAAACTTCAAACAGCATTCACAAAACGATATTTTGTTTCAAACTGTCTTCAAATATTTGCTGGATTTTAAAATATCAATTTCAAAACTTAAAAGTGGAATTTTCATTAAAAGTCATCTGGTACCATTTCAAGTTTAGTTTCCCGTCAGAAACTGTGAGAAAAGTGATTGAGAAATTATGATCTGATACATTGATACAAGATCATACAACATTTGCACATCTCGCAATTCATTAACAGTTTCGACATAAGAAACTGGTGTAAATACCAATTCAATATGATTCCTAAAAATTATGAGAAGTATTTTGCTCATTGTGATTCCAACAATAACAGTCTAGTGAGGTAACACCTCAATTCAGATCTGCAAACCTCAGTATGTAATAAAAGTTTGTCATTAAAAAGTTTTTAAAACTCTTTATAGAGATATAATTTATAAAGTCATTCACTGGAGGTTTTTTTCACCACATGCTGTGTTTTATTTATATTTGTGAGTTAAATAAATGTGTTTAATATCCTTTAAAACAAGCTTTGTGTCAGGTGCAGCCAGGTTCAGGTTACAGATGCAGGCCATAAACACTCAATACTGACGAAAGCAAAATACCCTCAGTGACTGACTGCAGCAGAAACTGAGCTGTAATAAGTACAGAACTTGTTACAGGATGAGCTGCTGAGAGACTGAATCACTCCAGCTATTTCTACACATCCACCTGACTCAGAACTGGTCTGGTTTGATACCTCAAGGTGGAACCAAAGGTGGTTTTGCCAGATGATATCAGGCAACGAGTGAAACCAAATATCCTATTATGACCATGCTGCACTGAGCTGAAATACATTTGACACATAAAGACCGTGTGAAAGTTCACTTCCCTCCAACTGAACTTTAGTTAGTGGCTCAAATTTCCTGATCTGAGATCACTTAAAAATACCAGCTGACAGTGAACACACCACAGCTCCTCAGGACTTTACAGAGGGGAATTATTTTTGTAAAGTTTTCATGTGAATGAACAGTAGCTACGTTTACATGGGCACATTTAATCGGAATAAATGCCCAATCGGATAAAAAAGACGTCATGTAAACATGTCAATCAGATTGTCTTGATCCGATGCAGCCTGATCCGAAAGAAATTTACTTCCGATCGAGAGGGGTGGTTTTGTCCGATCTTCATTCGGATAGACGTGCATGTATACACCCATTCGGAAAGAAAGGGTGAAAAGAGCCCTTTGCGCATGCGTACAACTTCAGCGTGACGTCTTTCTGCTTTCGCAGACCCAAGTAGAAAACATAGCGGGAGGTAAACAGAAGTGGTCTGCTGGTGCAGTCATCCTGTCATCCTGCTCTCCTCTCCTGTGGTGGAGGAGCAGTAGCAATATGTATTCAGCCTCTAGCTTGGTTAATGCGACCAGTAAAAACCCAAACATAAAGGTAATCACCCGCAGAAGGTCCATATAGGGGATAACGTGAGTCAGATCGAGCACACGATGGAGCGGGAAAGACGTGCAGAAAGGACGGAGTTTGTTTACTTTTTTTTCTTCCCCCGGAAAGACAACTCGCTGTGCGCATGCTCAACTCATTTAACCTGATCGAGTGCTTGGTGCATGTGTACTCATGACATGATCAGATCATTTCAGTTAGTGTCCATGTAAACAGGGATTTGGGAATTCCGATCGACCAAGATTTTAATCAGATTGGGGAAGTTTGGCGCATGTAAACGTAGCTACTGATGTGTCAGAAGAACACTTAAATCAGGATAAGACTTTGACACATTTCTGAATTCAATGTGTAAATGTTACAAGTATTCTTCAGTTTTCACTTTCTATCATATTCACACACAATTCAACCTTTTTTGAATCCCAGCAGCAGATTCGTGGCTGTCGGGTCTTACCTTGGCGTTTCCAGGAGGTTCGAGGAACAGCGTGGGGTCCGTGGGTGGAAACCTCCAGGAGCAGCCCCAGAAACACCCCCAGCACACCGAATCCCATATTAGACTCTGTTAGCTTTGGCAATGTGATGTTTCCCCTGTAAAAGTAGAAACAGATCAAAACCTGGAGTGGATTTAAACCTGAACCCTGAACAGAGTTCCTCTTTGTACAGACTTCTTCATGGGCAGCAGACAATGGAAGTCTAACAGTCATGTAAATCAGCTTCTCTTTTGTGGAAAGATGACATCTGCTTTTTGGCTTTTCATTTGAATCTCATTTTAGACAAAAATCCACATTTTCACAAACATACACAGACACTTCTTTCTGGTTCATGAAAATTGTGATGAGTTATGCAACTTTCAGATCCCTTAATCATTAATATAGAAGAGAAAACAATAACATAGGTTAAAATTTATGAGCCGTTGTGTCTTTAAACTGTTTTTTCTCCTATGTAAAGACTCGCCTTTAAATTTCTGTTTAAAACAGTTTAAATTAAGAACAATAAAAGCTAGAAAAGAGAGCAAGGTTTCATCAGACAGTGAGGATGATGCTGAATAAATAATGCACCACATGAAGACGTGCAGATACACGTTCTGTCTATCTGGTTTAACATTCTGTATGTGTATCATTACCACAACATTTTGATTTAATGCTTGTGATTAAAGTTTTTACACTTCACAGCATTCGGATTTTACCATCTACAGAACCCGTTTGTCTCAGAGGACGATGACGACAGTGATGACGAAGCTGCTGGTACCTGTCAGCTCTTATCAGATGAAGATGTCTGTTTTGTTTGTAAATTCAGGAAGCAACAATGTTTCTCCCTCCAACAGCTCTGATCTGACTCATTCGCCTCCAGATGTGACCAAGAGTCAATTTAGCTGCTTTGTGCTGTTTATGCTTCAAACTTTGCCTCAAATGTTATTTTTCAATAAGAAAAATGTGTCATATTTAAAAATAACAGGTTTGTCTGACCTCAGATGTAACAAACTAATAAAATTAGAAGCTTTTCCTCCCAAACAAGAATGTTCATAATAGTTTGAATAGTTAGAGCTTCTGTTTTCTATAATTCTTTTTATTTCAATAATACTTAGTAATCCTTAGGGGTAAATTAATTACAATAATGTTTCCAGTTGGTAGTTTTAGGTCAATGGGAAATTTGAGGCAAAAGCACAAGCTTTAAAGGCTTAAGTAAAAATAATACAATAAATCTCTAAATCTGAATCCGGCTTCTGAAACAAGTGGCTAAATTCCCTAAAAGCTGCAGCCTGAACACAAAATGATCTTAAAGGTTGGATTTCATAACCGTTAACCCAGAACACTGTGACACGAAGACTGAGAACACGTGAACGCAACAGAGTCGGCACAACTTAAACCCAGAGGACGACGGACAAAAGAAGCTACATTGTTATAATAAGCGGAAGGAAGATGGGACTGTCAGGTCAGTTTGTTCGCACTTCTCTTAGTAACGCAATCTGACACAAAACAGGTTTTTCTGGAAGTGTGACACTTTGGTAAAATGGGCGGATCATCACAAAAAAAGAATGAGATTAAAGGATATTAGATCTCAAAGATGAACCAACAGTGAAGGATGAATTAGAACCTGATGAACTTTGTCCGACTTGAATTACAGAACAAATCAATCACATGAAATTACTTCTGAGTGACCCAGTGGCCTTACTGTGGCTCATTCCCATTAAATACAGGTTATTAGTTGTTCATTCAGCAGAGGGGGAGATGTATCATATGGTATAACAAAATATCAATAGGACACACTGCAACTAGAACCAAACGGGGGGATGATAATTGATTATTGATTTAGTTTTAAATACAAACAACAAGAACTAGAGGGCAGAGACTATGATCCTCCATCACTGGAACATTGTTTTGTCCTTTCATCGAGGTTTTTACTAACAAAATCTAGTGAAGTTGGAATCCTGTACCAGCTTCAGGCCTAACCATGGCCTCCATTCTGTTAAACGGGGGGTTGGGGGGTCAAATACACAAGGACCTATTGTGTACAGAAGATGAGGGTAGCCTCCACTCAACTCCAGTCCACCCTGCCTCACATCTACGTCACCACTGCAGAGTAGTAAACAAAGGAGAAAAAAGAAAAGGGAAAGGCATTACTTCTTCTCACTCAGTTTCTGCTGCAGCCTTGCCAACCTAAATGCCAAGGCAGCTTAAGAATCAGCAAAGGCCTCAAGCCAAGCTGGATTTTTATTTTTTTTTAAAGATCACATCGGCCCAAGAGATCTGAAAACAGGATAAAACCCAAACTGATAACAGGAGCAGAAACTCTGTGTTAAAAACATGGTAATGGAATGACACAGTGTGCAGAGATTCAACCGAAAAGGGTTTTTAAACTCAGAATTCACAAAAAATAACCCTCAACTAGACTCGACCCTCTATTTGTACATCCAATCATCTAAATCAGCCCCTTCTCCAGAACTCTTTCAGAATGACGCTAACCCTGAGTTAGCCTACGCTGCTGAGAGATTTAGAGGAGTGCCTGTGCTGGTCGGGGATATTTAAGACTGTTACCATGCTGGCAGGTCTCTTTGAGCCCTTTGTACTCCGCTCTCAGCTTCTTTAGCTGTGCAGGGAGTTGACACCTGTTCAGGGCCTCGGGGTTCCCAGCACTGATCTGTTAACTGGCCACAGATACTGGCAGGCCGCCTGCTGCTGGCCGGGTGCACAGAGGGAGGACGTGTAGCATGAGAACCAGAACCATTTCATAGTTAAAGAGAAGGAAAAAAGAACTGGAATAGATTCTCACGTCCTTGTGCAAATACTCTTTAAAAAATTCCATAGATTTTACATTGCTATTAGTTTCAGATGTGCGCTATAACCACTGGATGGACTTTTACTGGCTGGAAATGGCTGCTGCACTTTATTTGCACGACTACATCAAGCCGTCATTCAGGCAGGCTGCAGAACCACAAACCCAATCAACAAATTGTGCATTTTATTATTTTATTTGGAACTTTTTACTGAAAGTAATAAACCGTCTCAAGAAGTGCAACAGAACAATGTGCATGGAGTCTTTATGGTAAGTTTATTTTTAAAAGAACGTGTTCACTGCAACAGGTGCAGAGAAAAAAAACTCTTCTAGACTTCTGCAGTGGAATGAGAACTGCGGTGAAGACGAGTCTGATTAAATGATACAACAGAAAAACCACAGCGCTGCTCGCACTTTAAACTTCCTGCTCTGATAAACAGCTGCAGAGCAAACGTCTCATCTCCTGAGCGAAGTCATCCACATCCTCCCTCGTGATTAACTTACATCAGCTGACTCCCTTCTGAATCACTCATTCCTCATCACGGTCATTTCACCACTTCCCAGCTCATTTCCAAAACAGAGTGCAGACAAGGAGCTCGGCATCCTGTCAGCAAAAAGCGAGGCGAGGATACAGAGTGGAATGGTGGGTGGATGTGAGGAAGTTGGGTTATTCAACGCTTGCCAACATCTCCCACCCTGCAGTGCCACTTCTTTCCACATACTCCATGAACATCAATGCACAGAGATGCTCTTCTTCTACCAGCAGCACAAAACCCCAAAACTTTTACCTTGTTGCTGTATTACAACACAGAAACTTTATTAGGAAATCTAGATTAATACTTAAAAGACTGGCATTTATCTTCATTGCTGTAAGTACAGAACAATCCCAGATGTGGGAATGATGGGAACTGTTTCCCTAAAAGTTTGGATTTTATTTTAAAGGCATGTGATTTGCAACTATCCAGATAAAAGTAAAAAATATGAATTAGATCCTTGTTCTTGCTGGCTGGTAGGTTACCATACATATACAATAAACCAGACAAATAGTTAATATTTCAATCTTTTGTTTGGAAGAGAAAATATTAGAATTTCTAGGTTCATAATGTGAGATAAAATTGTGTGATTTTTAAAGAAACCATCTGTTGCTGTTACGTTAGTGGTTTTCATTATGCGTCGTAGAAAACTGTGGAATAAGATCTGTGTGAAAGAGTTAGTGAGGGAATGTCCTCAACTAGAACGCAGAGGAACACACACCGATGGGAAAAGATGTCTGTTCCAGTTTGTCCTTTACAGATTAATGCAGTTTGACACGAGCTCGCTCACATGCGCACACGAAAATGCCAACTGCTGGCATCAGACCGTTCCTAGGACTCGAAAGGGAGCAAGAATCCAAAGCAGTGTGGAGGAAGTCCCATTTTTCAAGTTGCCTGAGCTGCACACATTTATGTGATGACAATTATAATTTTGTTTTATAATCTGTCCTATAATCTCTCTAATTTTCCCAAATTAAAAGAAAAATGCCTTAGTAGCAGAGATGAAGCTCCTTGTTTTATTATTTTTTGTCAAAACTAAAGGTTGTTTACATTTGGACACAGAAACTTTATGTGAACACTGAAGCTGAAACAAAATGAGCCTTTCCATTGGCTGGCTGTAGTCCCGCCCCCTCTATGTAAACCAATGAGACATTTTTCCTGATTACAAAACTAAAAATTCACCTCATTTTTCCAGCTGTTATTTTCTATAGATTGATGTAGCTCTTGTTCTCCTGTCTAACGTTCAAACATTCATTTTGATATAAAACACTATTTGGTGCTAAAGTAGTAAGTCTGAGATTTGTGTATGAAAGAAAATTTAGGCCCCGCCCAGACAGCGCTGGGTACTTTTAAAAAACTGAACTTTTCTGCAACAAATCTCTCGTCGGACTGTGTTTTAGATGGGAAAATAAAAAGATTTTTTAAACTCAGTTTCTTGTGTTTCAAAGTGGACTGGACAATGGAGACTCTTTTCGACTGAATTTTTTTTTACATCTTTCACATTTTATCTGAATTTTGTTGCCATCAAACTTTAATCGTGAGCTGCAAAGCATCACCGAGCAAAAACTGTACATGAAAATAAAAACTACAAATCAAACTACAAATATAACGTCTCAGTATTTTGATGTTTGTTGTTAGAATTGTTTGAAAGGAGTTTTTTTTTTTAAAAAAACTGAAAATATATCTATTTTTAAATATTCAGAGTGAATTCCCAGAAAAATGGCTCATGTCCATCTGCATTTCTATAAATGCAGCCTAACATCTCAAAGACCTCCAAACCAACTCTGATGTAAAGCACCTGTAACTAAGTCTGAACGTTAAGATTTTTGCTCAGTTTTAATTACAGTTTTGATCTTTAAATCAGAGGTTAAAAATCCGCCTTCAGGTGAAAAGTGCAAAAGCCATTAAATCAAAACCTCAAAAGCCACCGAAATCCAGTAAACAGCTGTGTGGTTCCACTGCACAGCTGGCTGCTGGTCATTAAAACTGCAACAGCTGATGCAGCCACTGGCACATTATCAGTGGTGAGTTCACTGGAGGACAGATTGAATTAAAAGTTCACATAAAAAAAAAAACAGATTGAGGATTAAGAACATAATCTGCTTCATTGTTAATTATTTGCAGGGTGTGATTTCAGATGAACAGGTGCAGTTTAACTTAAGGTAAGAATTCAGTGGAAGTCCAGATGGTTGAATTGAAGAGAACTTGTGTGAAGGTAACACTATACATGGGATAAAAAAAAAAAAAGGAAACTCTTCTGTATAATTACTGGTCGTAGAGACCCTGTTGAGCAAGCATGTCGACATAAAGTGGCCACAGCAAAGCCAAATGAGGGGTCAGCTCCAGTAAAGGGTATATTTAGTCTGCCGATGGCAAGCTTTTTAAAAACAACACACCCTTTCACTGAGTCATGAGGAGGATCTTAAAAACTTCCCTATAAACATAAAGTCGAGTGAAGTAAGCTAACGAGAGGATTACTGTGTTCCGTTCCCCATCCGAGTCCTGAATGTGCCTCTGTAGTCCAGTATGAAAACATAATCACTAGGCTCCATTTCTTTTAATTAAAGGATGAATAAAGTGGGAAGCTTTTACTTTTAACATCTGTCAGTACATAAGTTTGAGAGATCATTGAGCAACATTTTGAATTTGAAAATGTTTCTTTCAGATAAGCAAAAAGATTTTGAGACAATAGAACAAGTCATTTCTTGAAGACAAAGACATCCAGATAGTGGACGCTGTTGTTTTGGCACTTGTCTTACTGTCAATAAAAACCCGGGATCATACAGAATCCATCACTTGTAAAGTCACAAACATTTGACTTAATGTTTTTTTTTTATTGACTCCACCAAGATGCCAGCTCAGCCTTGGAGCATATAATGCAGGACTATTTTTGGAAGCTGCGAAAGCCCAGCTGAAGGTTTTGTGGTTTTATGTTGGTGAACGGAAGTTAGTAGTTTTTTGGTTTTGTGTAGTCGACTTCAGCTTCCATACATGATAAAAACATGACAGGGTTTTAAGTCAGCTTTGAACACTGACAGGTCTGTGAGCAATTTGAATGTTTTTGCTTTATTTTTTGGCTAGTTGGAAAACAAATCTAAACAATAATAGCATCTTTTGGATGATAGTTTCAAGGGTTTTCCCACCAGTCGGGGAACATTTAGTGGGGCTGTAACCATCTCTACACACTGGCTATATTTTTTCCAACCCTTTCTGCCTTTCAGACAAACTTCTTTTCTCTTCTTCTTTTCTTTAAAATCAGTCCTCAGCAGGCGCTGATTTCATGGTGGTAATTTTGGCTAGCAAACACACAAACCTCCTTTGGAGTGCTGTTTGAAAACTCATCCTGTCACCCCAGAGGCTGCAACAACACCATCAGTGTGTCCTCCTGAACTCAGCATACAAGCACAACACGCTAATTTCACAGTTTCTTTAGAGGGATAAACAACACAAAGCCAAGTCTTAAACTTTAAAAACCTATCACGCCAACTTCTCGTGATCTGGTCTGCAGATTTGGGTCAATCACTCATTCCTGCACAGTACAAACTGCTTACAGTTTACTAGAATGGTGGCAGGGAAATTATTCATACTTTAAAACCTGATCAGTTTCCCAGAGAAATAAACAAACTAAGGTTTCTTAGTATCTTTGGACTGCGACTAATTAATTATAACTAACATAGTTAAAACTTTCTCCAGCAATATCTTAATTGTTATTTGTAGCCACAGAAAGGTATCATCAAATATGCACACTCACAAGGAAGTCACATGCAGAAATACCATCAACATGGATACAAGCAGAGATAAAATGGGTCTCTTTAGCATGAAATAACAAAATAATAAAAATAGAATATTGAAAAATGCAACAGCAAGATTAATCTGTATGAACCAATAACTTAAGCACATGTATTTCTACTTTAAGTCAGGTCATTGTCCAATTTGTTTATATGGAGGGGGAGGGACTTAAAACGTTACACCTGGAACCAGCTGGCGGGGGATTATGAGATCACGTGGGATTAAACTTCTGAGTCTGCCTTTTAACTGCTGACAGGAAAGATCCACCAGTTTGGGGGAAAGTTTCACCCATAATGATGTATTTGAATAAGCACAGCTGCAGGATTTAAAATAAAATATGCCTTGGAGAGTCTTGGTACATTTTACATTTGAAGGTTACAAATTTTTCAGATTCTAATTTTCTGCTTTTTCGGGTCAATGTTTGGCTTTTCTTTAACGTCTGGGTACATATTTGTAATAAATGTATAGCACATGCTTGTACAGGCGTTGGCTTTAGATGCTCCAAACACTGCACACTGTGTATAAAAGAAAGACAGCTATGAAGAACATTTATGGTAAAAATGAAGTTTTCTTAAGTTAAATTATGGTATGACTCAATAGGTTAGAAAGAAAGCATCTAGGGGGGTGTATTTTTAAGAAACAGTGGGTCTAGTAAAAGTGATCTTTGATGTGTAACATCCGCATATATGACTGACTACAGAAAGCAGATTGAGATGTTCGCTCCAGAACACAGAAGCAACTTCCAACCACTCAGGAGAAAAACCTTAAAAGGTTTTAACGATTGATGGTTCAGAGTTTGAGAGTTGGAATCAACAGCTGACAGAAGTGCAGATTGATGGATTTGGATGGAAAACACATTCTGTTAAGCTTCTAATTATTCTCAGAGGGGGAACCATTTAACAGGTGTCCAGAAACATTCCCATTCCTGACTGTTGTCATAACAAAAAAAATGTCTAGAATAAATGGAAGATTGATTTAAACCATTCGACATTTTTTAAATTGTTTGTTTCTTCATGTCAAATTACACAACTTTTAAAGTAATCATGATACTTGTGTAAAACATTCAGCCTAATGAGAGTAAAACTACCTTATTAGCACATTATCTGGTGCTTGAGTAAGTGATTCTAATATAATAACATGGAATTAGACTCAAATGAGATCATTTTATTTATCTATTTTATCTGTTTTATTTAATTGTATAAATCAAAAATCCTTTGCAACTAAATTTTTAAAAATTATCTACTTTTCAAAAAGGTTTTCATGCGTCTTCTCAGGTGAAAATGTGGGTTTTGACTACGAGAGTCAGTGAGTGGCAGTTTATGGAGTGATACAATAGAGTCCAAAGTGGTGGTTCAAGTGTAAATAAACCAAAAGCATGTACAAGAAAACAGCTTTAGAGTAGCTGTTCACCATGGTGACCATGAAGCATGAAAGAGTTAATGCAACAACAGAAAATAATCTTATTATATGTCCCCTGGCTTTAAAAAACATCCTAACCTCTCCAGATTTTCCCTGCCAAAACTCCAAATATGCCAGAATTTACTCTTCTTACACCCATTTGCACATTGCAACTGTACCTAGTTACAGTTGCTAAGCTATGAATGAACAGTCACTATTTAGAGAAGGCAATTAGCAATTTAAGTGCAAAGCTAAAAAGCAAAGCTAGATGCCCAAAAGCCAAAAATCAGAAACACGGAAATTTAAAATACAAAAGTGTCAAAGGTAAAGAAAGAAACACCAAGTGAACAGGGAGAAACAGAAAACAATTGGTGAAAAATAAAGATAAATAAAAAAGGATTGGGTCAAACAGGCGTGGTCATGCAGACAAATTAAGGCCTGATGTGGGGTGCGAGGGGTGGGGGGTGCGAGTGAGGGCAGGATAAGCATGCAGGATTCGTGTTGAGGCGTGTGGGCCTCCAAGCAGCTGAGTATTGGTCTGCACAGCAAACAGGGAGAAGGAGGAGTTGAATTTCTGACCTGTGGCTCCTAAAAGATGCGACGCTCTTCCTCTGGGGAGAATTATAATATCCTCAGGCTACGGAGGGGGGAGAAGACAGACAAATAAGACAACAAAGTTATGTGGAATGTCACTGAGTGAGTCCCTGCAGGGGGAAGAAGGCTGTACATGCCTGGTTAGTTGTCAAACAATGGTTAAAAACAGATGACTAATCAATGAAAAACTAAAGTTATACAACAAATCTGTCACTCAATATCATCAATTCAACCACCCAGACACACACACACTCTGAGGACGACAAAAACATTTTCAATATCATTTGATCTTGATTATCATGGTAATGTGTTGATTTTTTAGTGGAAAATAACAAGAAGTTGCCAAAAGATGAAGGTAATACTGTAACGGCCATCGATGAGAGTCCTTCCACTTATCAGCCTCGTCACACATCTGACTATGACAATACCATGTGATTACCTGCATCAATGAACCAACCACATCTAATGTAAATTTGGACTGTAAATTCAGTCCATGAATTTTAAGGATCATTGTGTTTTTAGCAACATTCGCCTCCCAGCAATCAAAGTTAAAATGTAAAAAGTGACGAGATGCTAATGTTGTTTCCAGGATCAGCTGTGGTTTGGGCTATATTTACTGTTAGTATGGTATTGAAACACGTATCATAGTGTCATGTATCATACAATGCATGCTAAATTGTGTTACTGTTTGCATGTTCACTGATGAAGATTGAGCAGCTGAGGCTATTGAAAATTTACTCTCCAGACTTTAAATGTGGAATTAGGGGCAAAATGTATTTTATTTCAAAATGACAGCAAAACAACAGAAAAGGACTTCCAATTTGTAAAACTATCGAGTCATTCTGACGAAACAAACAGGCTAACAGCTGTCTGAGCAGGGTTTGGTCCCAAAGTGGATTGTTTTCATCTTAAAGAGTCCCTTCCATTAAAAACAGTTTTTCTGAGGTTTCTGTTGAATATTTTAGCTCCACAGGTGTTCTTACCTTCATAGTGGGTGTGAAAACAGGTCAACAACTTCTCTTTCAGTTTTAATCTCTCAAACTACACAGGTGGTGATAACACCTGAGTTATTTTCAGGACTTTGTGGTTATTTCTTAAGTATTAACCAGTAATATGAAACATTTTATATCTAAAAAACGTCAGGAAACACTGATTAACAGACCTTTCAATCTGTCTGTGTTAAAATTCGGGTGGTTCCGGCTCCTTCCGTCAGGCCTCGAGCAGCAGCTCGTTCATATTCATTATTCGAATTTGTTGGACTCTGATTGGCTAACAAACTAGCCTATGAGAGCAAGGTATACTGTTTCCTGCCCCACTGCGCATGGTAACATCAGACGTCGTGTCTTCCTGTTTGCTACGTCTTCTGCTAACAGCTTTTAGCCAGCAGCATGCTAGGCGTGGTTTCAACTGGGAGCTGCCAAATACTAACGAACAAAGGAGTTGTAACGAAACAGATACAGGCCGTTCGGACTCTGGAGAACTCGGGTGTTATCACCACCTGCGTAGTTTGAGAGATTAAAACTGAAAGAGAAGTTGTTGACTTGTTTTCACACCCACTATGAAGGTAAGAACACCTGTGGAGCTAAAATATTCAACAGAAACCTCAGAAAAACAGTTTTTAATGGAAGGGCCTCTTTAAAAGGTTGAGGAGTTTGAGTTTATAGTATCATTTATTTACTTTTTTTCCTCCAAACTGAGGTTTATTTGTTTTTTTCCCCCCAATCTAATGCACAAACTAAAACTCTTTAAATGGGAAGGACCCAAAATGTTCACAGAAGATTCAGTTTTAACATGTGAACCTGAAACTTAAGGAGCAAAGCAGCTTTAAATGTCTTAAAATTTTTCTTATTTGTTAGAAATAGCATCATAAATGCTTTTAAGGCACAAACATTACTAAAAGGAATCTTCAGTCAGCTGGAAAACTTGTACTTTAAGATCCATAAAAAAACTTTTTTTAAGTTGATGAGAAAAAGCAGGAACCCCATTTCTATTGTGATGGTTGATTGAGCCCTATTTAAATGTTCCAGTCTGTTACTCTGACTGCTTCCCTGAGCAATGCTAAAACATTCTCCCTGCACAAAAGATGTTCATTTCAGACCTTCCAATCCAACATTTCACTGAAAACATGGACTCAGAGCTTTTATTACAAGTAGCCTACTGAAAAAAAAAATCACCAAAAAAAAAAATAACGGCAGGATTGATGTTGCTGGCTTGGAAAATGTGCCACAGCAGCGTACATCTTCCAGACAAAGGAATTCAGGTCACCCAAATCAACCCAAATATGCAAATTCGTGTTTGCTCGGTAGAGTAAGCTCTACAGTAGAAGAGAATAATCAGATTACGGTAAGCAGTGATGATAGACGGCAGGCCACCAACACGATATTTCACTCATGCCCTTCCTCTTATGCTTTGGAACTGCTTTTATTTTTGATAGTGTTAGGTGGTGTGATGTGTTGCTATCTGGTGTAGCCGTCAGCCATCAAATTTAATACAATAAAACAGTTTGCAATTCTCACCTCAGTGGGTTTCGTGAATTTGAGGCCCTCAGATAAGACCAATTTAAAAGACATTGATGTTAAACTCTACATTTTATAACCACGTAACTGAAGTCCTGCACTGCATGATGGGAGTTTTCCCAATTTTCTGTGTCTCCATGCAGAGATACTAATGAAACAAGCATGTACACAAACCAAAGCTAATTCATGGTGCATCAAATCTCTGCTTCCCAGCATCTTCGAAGCGATGGGAGTGGATGTCAGACATAAGATTGATGACTTGTAGGTCAAAGGGTGCATCACCCTCAACATCCTCAGGAAACACTTTCCTTGACTCTGACAAAGCCTTGCGACAGCTGATACAGAGATTTTACAAAGAGGCTAAAAACTCAATGCCATCACGCCTTGATAGGTCTCAATTCAGGACGTGCTGAGAGGGTGTCGAAGACAAGAAGCACCCCCAAACCACGCCCTTGGTGACACAGCGGTCTGGAGAGGTGACAGAGAGGAAATGGAGTTGTCACGGGTCTGAGGTTTTTAAATTGATGAGTGGACTTGAATGAAAGTCAGGCAAAGCAGACAGACTCTTAACTCTTAAAAGCAAAACTAATGTGTTAATGACTGCACTTAATAAATTCAGACTATGGTAAACACACTAACAGGAAGTGCAACATAACTTGCTCACTGTGAAAAGAGAAAACTGAGTGCAGATTGTGTCTGAAAGATTAAACGATCCAAGGCCAAACTACCAATGAAAAACCCACAAACTTCATATTGCAACAGCCTAGGGGTGTAACGGTTCACGGGAATACGTTGAACCGTTTGGTTCGGTTCGTTCGATCCACTCGTGTACTGTTTCGGTTCATTTTTTTCATACATTTATTTTTAGTGTGATATTAAGGGCAGCGGAAGAAAGTTTCCAGGCGAGTTTCCGCACGGACGCTGTATTGAGTGACGCACAGCGGAACTACACAAACACATTGAAGTAAATACGTGAGCTGAGGGGTGTAACAGAACACACACTCATATGAACCGTTTCTATACTGGGCTGTTGGTATGATGCAGATGTTCACCGATCAGATTACAGATAGTTAACAAGCTTGTTTTGCACGCGGAGCATCTTCAGTGACGGACTAGAAGTTTGTTGTCAGCACCGGACTCCCACGTGAGGGTTTTTTTTTCTCTAGCCGACGTCATGACTGATGTAAACAAGCTGGAGCTGTTTGGTAAGTTAAGCAGTATTCTATTTGTTTTTTCTTTTTTTATATGTTCTCTTATTTTTTAATGTTTAATTTTTATAAGAAAAAATATAAACTGTTGTTTGCAAAGTTAAAAATAAAGAAAAAAGCAATTATGGTTTGTTTTTTCCCCACTTACTGTACCGAAAATGAACCGAACCATGAACTCAAAACAGAGATACGTACCAAATTGGGATTATTGTGTACCGTTACACCCCTAAAACAGTCTAATTGTTTTGGAGAAGAGTTGACAAGGTCAATGTTTGATCCTACAACCTAAAATAAAAGAGTATAAACTGTGTTCCTTTGTATAATGCAAGTGTTACATCTTTCCTTATATTATCAAAAACCCAGAACAAACAGCCTTTAAGCCAACCTTCGTCCTTCCTTCTCCTGATGGACCAAGATAATTTCAGATTGGCAAACCGGACTTATTAAAAAAGTTACTCAGTTATTAAAACAGCTGGCAGTCTGTTGTTCCAGTAAAGCCCTCTCTCTCACACACACACACACACACAAAGACACACACACCGCAGCCGGTCTTACTGTCGACCATAAACATCCCAAGTCTCTGACGAGGCTGTTAGTGAACAATAGCGAACACAAGACTAAGGGAAACAAACAGAGAAGTAAAACTAGTGACAGACAAGTGAAAAATGAAGTTTCCTTATTAATACCAGACAGAGGAAATGTAAAAAAAAAAAAAAAAAAAAAAAAAAAAAAAAAAAAAAAAAAAAAAAAAAAAAAAAAAAAAAAAAAAAAAAAAAAAAAAAGCTAAAACATGATTGCATGATTTGAAAGCTTTAACAACACCATTGATTTAGTTTTTTTCTACCCACTTGATCCAGTGAAGGATCAAGAATCCACGAAGGAAAATCTCCAGTCAACCTAACATGAATGTTTCATGTCAGTGGGAGAAAACGTACACATGCACAAGAATATTCCAAGCTACACACCAAGATTCAAACCCGAGACCTCCTTACTGCCAGGTGACCGTGCAGCCCTGCAGCAATACAGTGATCCCAAATTTACTTTCCTTAAGGGAAAAAAGGTAGCATTCCTGTTCTTGTAAATCCTTCATGGAGGATGGATGGATGGACACTGGTAACACGCGCGTACACACACAAAGCGGTGTGTTGAACAGGATTATGCAGGCTTGAATTCAAACAGAAAGAATCCCCGTCTGCAAGCACCACAGAGCAAATCTGGCTTTAGAAAGTCTCCTCATCGCAGCGCATCGAGGCACAACAAGGGGCAGAGCTTCAGATCCTGCAGCTAAAACAAGTCTATTTTCAGAGATAAACATTTGCAGATGAAGAGATGAAGCATTAACTCCTGTATGATACACTGACACCTACACAGAAAATTTAAATGCAATGTTCCAGTGGGTCATATACAAATAAAAGCAAATAGTTAAACTGTTAGGAAGGTTAAATATTCCAGTTGTTATTGTCGTGTCTGGTACTATTTGGGAATACTCAATGGAATGTACAGATCTGCAGGAATGTTCACTGATAAGTGTAAAATGTTTGCTTGTGAGTGAACCAGAAAAAAGAGAGCGAAGGCATTTGTGCGTGTTTGCTGAAGAGAAAATAAGTGGCCGTCTTCTTCTGCCTTTGTATAAATCCTGAGTAGTCCCATCTAGAGAGAAGCTTTGTCCAGAGTCGCTGTTGGGGGTGGGGGGTGGACACCTCCTCCAACTCGTCCCCATGCATCCTTTTAACATAACATTTATCATTCTCCCCAGACAGACAATCAACTTGCAACATGAGTTAGCAACACCCCTCCCTGAGCCCAACAGAACTAGTTGCTGGGATACTTTTCATCCAGGGAGGCAGCTCGTCAGCATCATCTCTTACTTAGAAAATACCATCCTTCATTTAAATAAACTTGAACCCAGACCAATCAAATATCTCCTGCATCTTATTTCCAAAGATTCCAGTCACAAATCTTTCTTCTTTTGGGCTTTTGAGAGAAAAGTTTAAGTTTCACAGTCTTTAACTTGCCAGAGACCACCCCCCCATCATCATCCTCTCCAACATAACACAGGATGTAAGTGTTAGTCCGGCCCTGAGAGCCATCTCTAAACAAAATGAACAGGAGCATTAGCAGTAAGTGGAGAGGTGGAGAAATCATCTTGTAAACTGAACTCATCTTCTGTTTGTTCAACAATTTGTATCAACATATTACAACAAGTCAAACCTTTTAAAACTTCCCTTTTCATTTAGCATTTTAAAAACATGGCATTCATGGTTCTGTTTGGAACGGTTCCTTCCAGCTGACTGGGTTGTACCAATTATTAGAAATGCTAACATCTGGTTATTTTTGCTAACTACACCCAAAGTCTCTTTTCATCATATTGTGAACATACAAAACCAGTGTTGACAAAAAGAGGAAAGAAACAGAGATTTGGGCTAAAACTAAAAGGGTTGATAGTGAACATCAAAAAGAACAAATGGGTGAAAGAGGTACAGCAAAGGATCCAAACCAAAAACTAAAGATCAGCTAATGCAACAAGCTACTACAGTTACCCGGAATGCAAATCAGACATGATGCAAAAGTCATACGTCTTGAAGAGCAACACAAAGTGTCTTTATACAAGCCCACCACCACAACACACTTCCCTCTGTGCAATCTGAACCCCTGTTTCTCCAAACAACTCTGCACTCAAACACCAGAAAACAATACAGAGCAGAAAACGTGCAATCAGACAGTTCCCTCCTCATACGTCCCTCCCTGACAAGACCAGCAGTACCATGTGTGTAATAACAAGAAGAAAAAGTAAAAACTCACTTGTCAGTCATCGCGGTGGTGAGCGAATAGGGATTCATTAAATCTTCTGCTGAATTTTCTTAACAGATTTAGAAACAGCTGATGGAGAGATCCAGCACTGGCGCCAGGATACAGATCTACAAAAATGAAAGGAATTATTTTAGACAAAAGGTAACAAATAACATGCAAGTAAAATCATATAAACACCCCCAGCTCATGGTAAATAATTCAGGTTGGCACTAAAACACTATTAATTTAAATAGTTTAAAAAAAACAGTTAAAATACACAATAAAAATTGTTTATTATGAACTACCTCCATATTTTGAGCATCAGAGAAACATTTAGCCGTAACAAATTTAAATATCATTAAAGTTACCCATGTTCATTTGTTTTTTGAATTTCATAAGCTAATAAAAACTCAAAAGATTAGATCCAAGAGCCAAAAAACAACAGCTGCTTCCACCGATTGATCAGCAAAATATTACAAGCTGAAAATACCTGGCACTTAACATTTACTGCTAAAGTTTCAAACAATTATTGTAACAGAGCTTCAATTCAAAGTTGTCTTCATGACTGAATTCATATGTGAACAAAAATCCAGTTAATTCATCAAATGAAAAGTTTGACTTTTTTATAAAATACAAAACTGTTAAAAAACATTGTTCATACTGGCACAAAGTTGAACTTTACAGACATCCCTTCATTACAAATCAGCCGACTGAAGCATAGTCTCTTTTGCTTTCTGGGGGATCCTGTCGCCATAGTTACAGAGACAGCACACCAACCAGCCAGCTATGATAAATAGAGTGAACCAAGAAATCCTGCGTTACCGTGTGAATTCTGTTGCAGATGAGAAAAACACTGCAGGGATCAGAGGAGTGTGAATGTTTTACCAATTATCCCTAATTACTGATAACGTGTGTATCGCACCTTAATTACACGTTGACAGGTTTAGATTCTAAAAATGTTGTTTCATATGTTTCCTGGCAGGCTGATAAGCTTCCAACTTGCCATCATCTCTTTAGCTTATCTGCCTTTAAAAGATTATGACAGCAGCACATTAGATTCATAGATTATATCCTGATGCGTGTTAAACACACGGGCATAACACAGATTGTGACCTGCCAGAGAGGGATTTACTGTACAGTCAAGCACGTATAATAGACACATGGACCAGAGGAGAAAAGGTCTGGGTCTCATTAAACCAGCTGGTTCCAAATTCAGACAGAACCACCACCAAATGCAACCATTTTTATTTCACATCTACCGTTTGTCCTCAATTAACTCTGAGTTCTACAAGGCCTTGAATTTAAAACACTCTCAGGTCTGAACTTTTTCTGTCTCCATCTTTATCTGAAGGACAGTTACAAATATCTAAGAATTCCAACTAATTCATTTAGAGGCAATTTCTTTGGACCTGCATCTTCCGAAAAGAAAAAAACAACAACACACAATTCAGTTTCAGCGTTATTCCACACAATTTCACACACTTTCATGGGATATTTTCTGGCAGTGCTAGATTGCTCAAATCAACCAAAGTACATTGTGTTGGTAAAAATGCAATCAATCTTCTTACTGTCTCTGTATAAATGAAGACTAGACACAGCTTTCAGTACCTTCCTGTTTGTGGTGCACGATGAGGAACAGTGACTGCACAAAATTGTCAGATAGTGGTTAGAATTTGAAATGGGTGTCAAAAGGTTGAGCAGTTTCTCAACCAGCGACGAAGATCTACTCAGAACATAAAGAATGATGTTGCACCATTTCCTTATCTGGTACAAGGCAGTGTAATCTCACTTCTACACACTTATTGGACCATGTGTGTGATAGTTTGAGTGATTTCTCTGCAGGAATTCAACACCTGTATATTTTTGATCTGGGTGACTAATGAAAATCCATGTTCTTTCCATGCAGCAGTTATACTTCTGGGGTGGTTTTTTATGTGTTTTGAGACTTTGTTTTTATTACTTGTCATAAGAATTTTTATTTAAAAAAAACTGAAAAGATCACAAAATTTTTCAGAACACGAATTACATGCAGGAGCTCTCAGAATGCTAAACATGATGCCATACAGGAGAGACAAAAATAAAGCAGTTCCATTTGCTGCATCATGAGAATTTCCATCCCAATTCCTCCCTGAATTATTTACTTCTTATGTGTGTAAAAATAGCAAAGCACAGGGCTGCAGACTCTGCAGAGAAAGCTTTAAAAACAATCTCCTGCCACAGCAAATAAAGGTGTCAACATACGTGTGTGTCACCTCACGGTGTGTGACGTGAGTCTTACCATGATCTCAGAGGGAAGATCCTGCAGATTGACATGGAAGAACGCTTTAGGAGTGGCTTTCCCAAATCAGTCACGCTGTTATTACTAGGAACCATTTGTTTGCGTGACAGCTGAAATTTTTTAATATTATTATCCAGCACGACTAGTCTGCCATCTCCTTCTTTCTTGACTCGCCGGTCAAGCTCAGTCGCTCAGACACCCTCCCTCTGTTACTCTACATCTATCATGATGGAGGAAAACCCCCAAGATGCATCAAAGGTTTCAGCGAGACTTCACGTCCGTCCTGTCTC
>SSNP01000013.1:6152042-6291677 GCA_006937955.1 Pachypanchax playfairii
AAACAAACTGATAAAACAACCGAAAACCTGCTTCCTCACAGCAAAACTGTCCCGTTTAAACAAACAGGACCCAGTAAAAGACAGATCCACCACCACCTCTAGTGTTAAAGGATAACTCTTCTCAGCAACAGAATGTACTGTATGTCAGCTCTTATCGCTCCCGTTCCCTTCCAGCTCCCTGCTCTCAGCAACACAAGGCTGGGAACCTTTTCAAAACATCCCAACAAGCTGTCAGCAGCAGAGCAGCAACTGTTGCAGTTTCACTCATGGGTGCAACATCTTGGGAACGTTCATAGATTTCCTGGAGAGTTTTTGATCTAATGCTACACTCTGATCCCTGACACAATACCTGTTTATGGTCTATAAAAGCACCTGGGCGAGTCTTGCAAGGTGCAGAATGTTTTCTTTACTCACATTGTCCTGTTTAACAAAGAAAAACATGTGAAGGAGCTCAACATCCGCTGTTTATCTTCATGCATGTTTATTTGGAGCTTCCAGTCAATCATGAGGCCGTTTTGCAGCAATGCATTCTGCATGAAGCTCCTGCACATGCCAGCATCTGCTGCAGCTGATATGAAGCCAGACGTTACCATCTTTATATCATTGCAGCCTGAGGGCGCTGGGGGAACAGCAGGGCGTGGCAATACTGCTTCCAGGGGAAGTGCTGAAAATGACAAATATCATCCTCTGATGTCTGCAAACAGGAGTTACTGTGAACATGAGAAGGTCCTCTAGAAGCAGTTAAAAGGTACAGTGTGTAAGAATTAGACCTTGATGTCCAATCTGAGTCCTGCAGATCACGTAGACAAAAACAAACGGCTGTTCTCAGCCCCTCCCCTCCCTGATGTTTCTGTTGGGCTGCCAGTTCTGATGTTGATTCTCGTTTTGTTTCTCTTGTATTTGTTCAATTTTTGGGGATATCTGAAGGTCTATTTTTTAAGCGTTGAGTTTTCCTAAGTGGGCTTGAACGCCCCATCATGTGCAGCTCGGCTGATCAGTTGGAAGGATGCGGTGGTTTTTTACTTTTTGCTGCTGGTCGTTGTTGAATTACAGCTGATTGTGTTGAAGACTTGGCAGTCTTGCAAACTCACATGTGATTCGTTATGGAACCAGGAAGTCTGGACGTGTAAATAATGATTCTGGTCCGGTCTAGCTTTTTTAAAATGACTGAAACTAGCGACCACACAGCCGGCTGAGATCCAGATTTGTTACAATGTCACTTTATTTTCAACATCGGTGGGACATTAGACTGTTGTGTGAGTATTTCACTGTAAAACTCTTACATACTGTACCTTTAAATGTCTTTGAGTGTGAACACAACCCTTTAACCGAGAAATTATTTTAATGCCCCTGAGTTTTAAACACTGTAAAATCTGACAAAAAGCCAGAACTTGGTCTAAAACAAACCTTTAGTCTTATAGAATCCATCTTTTATCCCATTTCATATTAATTATCTGTATGTTTAGAAAAAGAACTCTACAGAGAAATTTGACTTCCTACTTGGTTCTTAAACCAAATTTCTGAGTAATTTAATTTTGTGAATCTTGTGCTTCTAATGAAAAAGGGAGGGGGAAAAAAGGCAAGCTCGGGTTATACACAAATACTCTGAACAAGTCAAATAATGCTGCTATTGATAGATACATTTGTTTTTTGGTTTTTTTTTGTTTGTTTTGCATGCAAAGATTTTACCCATAGGAAAGTTTACAATCCTTTGACAAAGAGATGATCCAAAATGACTGCTAACAACTTTAAAGCAAGCAACCTGCTTAATTTGGAGGAAAAATAATCAATCTTCATTCGGCCTTCATTCTAGCTGAAACTTGCAAAAATCATTGACAAATTCCCAACTTAAACACAAGCCCGAGGGGAGGCTGGAGTGACAGACTGAAACGCCTGAACAGCTTAGCAGCATACAGCCAGTGGTTTAATGATTTGTCTGCAGCTGGTGAATGATCACACAACATCCTGCTCCAGCTAGTTCTCTGTAACACCCCCCCTCCACCCGCCCTAGGGTCTGACATGATTCTGGCTTGCTCCATTGCCAGCCAGCCCGTCAGATTTGACAAGATCCGGGTGGCTGCACCCACGTCTGATCCAACCCAGCTAAAGACCTATGGAATCAGGATCGATGAGGCAGAAGAATTACTTATTGAACCCGCAAGGGACGAGACGTCACAGCTGATGCAATTTATTCTGTGAAATGCCAAGTGGAGGAGGAGAAACGAAGCAACTAATGTCCCCCTCATCACAGCTATGGAAAAAGGAGAGCCAGAAAGGACAGCTGTGTTGAAGGGAAAAATTTAATTTTAGGAGAACTCCAAAACTCCACAGCCCTTAAGAGAAGTAACCAAGAGCTGTTTTTTTATATTCTGGATAGAATTAAGGGAATAAAAAACACATGAAATCAAATTACATTTAGATCTAAAGACCATTATTCACTGATAAATCTGTCAAAATTAAAAAACAATAAAAATATCAGCAATGCTAATTCTTTACTTTTAAAAAACAAAAGCAAACTGATGATAAAAGCCATCATCAGCTACAATCTGAATATCATTCCAATTATTCCAAACTCAAGTTAGGAGAAAATAACAGCAGAAGGACATTAAAATCATAAATCTAAGCACATTATTCATTATGAGACTGAATAAACAACTAAACAAGGCATCAGAATCTCAATTAGCAAAACCAGAGAGTTAAAGGTGAAAGAATAAGCAGATAGACAAAAAGGTTTGAGGTTTGAAATAGAATAAAAAACAACTTTAGAGACAACAGAGTGAGTTCTGCAGGTATTAATCCACATGGTGGATCTCAAGACGTTTTCATGGTCCTCCAACAAACCCTGCTTATGCGGCTGAGCTTCAGCGCTGTCAATAAAAACTCTTTTGTTATTGCAATGAAAGAACATCCTTGATTTATGCATGCCAAGGGTAGAGACCCCCGAGTGACCTCTGTATGGCACGGAGCATTTTAAAAGGTGAAAGAAGGAGAGTTTAAACATTAAAAGACGTCTGGATGCTGTTGGAACACAGATACCGAATTACACATTATTTGCGCTTTTAAGGACCGCGAGCGTGAATTTGTAGAGTTGTAAGCTAGCAACTTTAAAAAGAAATTATATGAAGCAAAAAATAGGATTAGTAATAGTTTAAAACTCACCCAAAACGCGAAACTACAGTTTTAAAACAGATTTTGAGTTATACTTTTTGCTTTTTTGGTGGAGTTTTAGGCTACGGAGAGAGTAACAAGTGCAGCCGAAGTCTGCAACGGCACGCACGAGCACAATCAAATTTCTACCAGAAAATTCCCGGTGTTGTGCTAAAAACTGTAACCAGTGATCATAAAAGTCTTTAACCACCAAAAGCGACACGTACTCACTGAGAGGGAGCGTTCCTTTCTCTAACCGGTGCGTGCGAACTCGAGTTGCGGCGTGACAAAGTTTGGTTTGTCGCCGTCTCTCAGCTCAGCATGGCGGCGGAGGGGGCCACAGACTGAATTCAAACCTCTCCGGGCTGTGGTATCAACAGGCGGGGGTGGTGGAGGGGAGAGCAGGAGGAGGCGGGTGCTAGCAGCACCGCACTGCTTCCCCTGCCGGGGCTGCTGGTGGTGAGAAACAAACACAGGTAACTTTCACAGAGCTCACAGAAACATTTACACTGGACACTTTTCACCTGAACCCACGACCTTACATTTCTGTAAAGTGAACTTTATTTCTAACTTATTTTTCAACGCATTTCCTTTATTTAAGTAGCAAAGCAACAAATAAAGAACACAATATTAAAAATAAAACATATGAAAACATATGGTGTTTACAGAATGATGTAGGCCTATTTTAACATCCACTCAACCATTTATTTTCTGTACCAGATCTTGTTCAGGCTCACAAGGAGTTGGTGTCTCACTCAGTAAAGATAAGGAATAAAACAAAAACGTAAACAATAGACTTGTTAGATATTTCAGGAACATTCTGTCAAATGGTTCCCAGCCTGTTCAAGCACAGAACTCAGTCACATCGAGGTGCATCTTTGCACAGTCTGAATCTTTGTCCTGCTTGGTCCAATAGAACCTGGTCTCTAAAGCTCTTGTGCTGCCATGATTAGTTCCTCTGTGCTTCAGTAGTCTTCTCCAGCCACTTGCAAGATGTTTTTAATGCCAACTACTTCATCAACTTGTGTATTCTACATGCTGTGGATGGCCGAATCCCACCATGCTGGTTCCTCCTGCTCCTCCTCCACGCTGGCTTTCACCTGCCTGAAACACTCACTGGGTGCTTTCTTTCTGATGTATTCCAGGATTGTTCTTGTTTCATCCTGTATTGTGGCCTTGATGCTAATTAGTCCTTGGCCTCCCTCCTTTTTCTTGGTGTACAGTCTCAGGGTGCTGGACTCAGGGTGAACCCCTCTGTGTATTGAGAGGAGATTTCTTGTCTTGGCGTCAGTGGCTTCTAGCTCCAGGCTTTTATATCAGCGGGACAGTTGATGACTGACAAGCCAGACGTTGACTTAGTTCAAACCATTCAGCTGGCTCTTCAGGACTTGCCTTACGCTTTGCTGAGGCTGACTTCCATGACCTTGAAGATTCAAGGTGACAGAATGAGAAACTGTCACGCTGCTGTGCTCAGTAATATCTTGAAAAATCATTGCCATTCAACACCTCCTTCCTCTGCATCCAGAAATGTAACCTGAAAGCAGCAAAGAGTAAGTAGTAGATATTAAATCAGCACAGAAATGCAGCTTGGCCCACATTTCATCATACAAGTGTGATTCTTACGTGGGAAATTTTATCGTTGTGTGTTGTCTTTTGAAAATGCATTAACACATTATCAGAAGCATGTTTAAATTAATTTCCCAGAACTACTGCAACCATGAAGATAACTGGAGCATTACCACAGTGGGGGTGCATTTACAATTAGTCGCAGAGAATATTTTCTGTTCTACTTTCAAATTTCTCATGACTTCCTTTCCTGAAAATGTGACTTTTTTGATGATAAAGCTACAGAATGACTGTAAGACTGCAATATGTTGCTTTGGGGGAATATGTATAGACTCCCAGCAGGTTTAAGGAGTAACTTTCAGGGGTCAAAGGTTAGACAACATTTTCCCAAAGAAGTGAGTTAAAAAAAAAAGGAAAAGAAAGACAGACTGAGCCTTGTCTCATTGTGCTGGGCGGAGGAGGAGGAGGGAGACCAGAGCTTTTCCAGTTTGATACAATACCATCTTTGAGTAAAAGTACATTTTCTGCTGGTAGAAGAAACAACACGGTTACTCTCTGCCTCTCTGCTGCATTTGGAGTGAACTCAATTGCATGTTATCAATTTTACCTGCTCAGTTGAGCTGTAATAAGCTTAGCTAGAATAAGATTTATCTTTAAATATGTTAATACTCCCATGTATCATCAGCTCAAGTCTGTAAACTGTTTACTTTCTTATCAGACTTTGATGGTTTTCAGAGCTTAAGCTTCAAGTCCATCAAGAACCCTGAAATGAAAATAAAGAGCGGCCCAGTTTATCTTTACTCGCTCCATGACAAGCTCTGCTAAAAGAAAACAGCTGACCAAGGAATTTGTGCAGAAATGTAAACAAAGCGCTCTAATAACTTATTAAATCTTAGACATATTTTGTGTATTAAACATCCTTTTAGGTTGTTTTTTTTGTCTCTCTTTCATTGACATAATCGTCATCATAGACGCGTTGCCATCACTCTGCTTTTAATTTAAACTGGACACAGACTTATTCCAATGCTGCTTCAGATGAAAACACCAGTTGAATGAGCCGGAACAGAGAGTGTCAGCAACATTCACACACAATAGATTTGAAAAGTAACACAGTAAGGTGTGGATTTTCAGTGTAAGGATATCATCTTCATACCTCGGCTCTTCAGACACCTCAGCTGGATATATTTAGAGTCCCCAGCGGGTGTATCCATGCTACAAGGCAGACCGCAATTATTCACAACGCTGAACGGGCCAGCGAAGCACTGCTCTGGGATCAGTCAAAAGAAGCGGGTGTGTGTGTCGACTGGTATGGAAAAGGATTAACACCACAAGAGTCACAGGTCAAGGCGTTTGGTTCACTTAAAATAAAAGTTCAGGAGATCAAACCCAACAAGTTTCACATTCACCATTAATTGTAACTATTTAAATGAAACAATCTCAATAAGTTTAGAGTGAGATTTATGATTTATCTTTCTAAATATACCAGCAACACGTTGGATTTTTTAAAAAGATGATGCATTAAAAAAAAAAACAAGGCAGAGATACAGAATAAAAGAGAAAAGATGTTATAAACCACCTCATACTGAATGTCTGACTTCAAAAACATCTATATGAAAGCTTTTCTAGCTCAATATTCTGAGTAAATATTTTATTAGTCATTGTTTCTAAATGTTAGAAGCAGATAAAAATATTTCCAGTGACACTTTATTGATTTAAGATTTCTGCTTAACTGAAGCTGAGCAGCTTTATTGTCAGAAATATAACAGTAAAGACACTAATTTAGTTCACAGTGGACTTTCCAACACAACAGTGAAAAAACAGCGCCATCTAGTGGTAAATATAGAGTTCTGTCTAAATAAAACTGGGTCTATTTAATCAAATGGATTTGGCCTTGGGGAGAGTTTTTAACAAGTATTCATGACTTGTACCATAAATAGGTGACTGAAAACACACATATAACAAAATAAACAGTGAAACAGCTTCATGCTGAATATTATGTTTATTTAGAGTTGTTTTATTGCAGACACTAAACAAAATATTTTGTATCTTTTAACCTTCATTGGTTTCTTAATTTCAACACTGCAGCGAGCTTTAAAGAAACAACATAGAGGAATCTGATTCCAAAAAACTGATCAACACTTGGTGGTAATTGTAATTTTATGATAAAAAACAAAACAAAAGGCTGGTCATCGATCTCAATGTTGTCAACAGATTATGAGACATTTTGGTGTTTAATTAGAAAAAAACACTGGCCTTGATCTCTGATTTCTCAAATGGCACTTTATCAAACACTTAAAAGTAAAAAAAGTTAAAAGCTTATATTTTTAAGAGCTTACGTAAATAAGTGCAGCACACAGGAATGTCCCTTCAAGATATATATACAGAGCAAATAACCTTGCTCACAGACATAATTGACTTTTCTGGACTTACACTCATTGGGTGGATTCTAACACAGAGGAACCTTGTTTTTTTGTTGAATCTGTATACCAGATGTTTTAGAAGAAACTAGCATTGTCTGCTCTGGACTTTAAAAGAAAAGAACCATTCAGCCATATAACAGCAACAAACCAACCACTGTGACGGTTTTAGTTTGCATCAGATTAAGATAGTAAAACATATTTCCTAATTTTTCACTCTTTATGAGTGTACAGGTGGAACGGGACAAAGTACAACCTTAAAGATCTAATATTCAAACATGCTGAGAGGTTATAGGATCTTTACAAAGATCTTTAGGTATCAATAACAATCAGACTTAATCAGCAATACTTAGAGGATCAGTTGTTAATGTCCATCTCTGGGTGATTTCTTTGTCTGAGTTGTGATTGATCAGATATGTTTTCAAGGAAAAAGCTGAGGACTGTCGTATCTGGCATCTTATCAGAATTTTAGAACATTTTTGTGAGTGTTAAAAATGTCTCAAACATCAATATAATTTATTTAATGTTGATCTATGAATCATTCTATGTTTTTTGTTTCATTGCATGTGTTTTTTGTTTTTGTTTTCTTTTTTGTCAGAAAAACTAGAAATAAAACCCTAAAAGCCAAAGTAATAAGAACTAAATTATAAAACCAGAAAAAAAACATTGATTCTCAGGACTGAAGTGTAAAACTTCAGATCAACCAATTTGTAATTTTAAAATGTATTCAGAATCTTTATGGCTGTTTTGGAGGGTATGGGCTTAAAAAAAACATATCCCCTTAAGAGGCAGGCTTAAAGTTTCTTCTCCAATCAGAGGCAGTTATTTTATCACATGCTTCCAAATGACCAATCGCGAGCCGCACATTGGCTCCTGCCGCACCCAAGTGGGATGAAGGTGGATGGGCGGGGCGATGGCAAACGCAGAGAGATAAACCCACTCTGAAACCACCAGAGGAGGGAATAAAACAGACAAAAACACTCATCTAGTCTGTGCCCAGCTTTGTTTTTATTTCACATATTCAATAAGGAGAGGGTAAGCGTCTGTATAATCAATATACTTTGCTTTTTAGCGGTAGTTTTGTGTGTGAAATAGCCCATGTGTGTTATTTTTGTGTTATCGCCATAGTCGTGCGGCTCTGTTTTGCTTGTGTTTTGCCAGTTAGTGAGCGGGGGAGTCTGAACACAGGCAGCTGTGCACATTTTCACTCGTTAAAACAATCACCTCTATTTTAAATAAACAATAGAATTACTTCTCTGTCGCATTAACAGCAGAAGGGTTCACACTTTTGTTTGAGCTCGATGTGTTTTAGCTAGCTTGCTACAGGAAAGGCCTGCATGGTAATATTTTTGAATTTCACCTTTTTTCAGTTGCTGTAGCTCTTGAATTTTGTCTATTGTGCTGTAGATAAAGGTGTTTCCCCCTCCACTTGGGTGGGATTTAGATTTTGTCCAGCTGTGAGATGATGCTGCAGTTTCCTGTCTGTGGTCAGAGAGCTGTGTGTTGAATGTCCTGCAAAATCAGATCCAGGCGAGCTCAAGCAGATTTTTATTCAGGGAATATAAAGAAACAGCATGTCACACTGAACACAGAGGACATAGAGAGCTGTTGTTACTAATAGTAGCTGGAAAATCCCAACACTCACTTAAAAACCCTGCAATAAAATATGAATTTAACCTGAATGACTGTTTTTGTGGAGTAAATAAAGGCAGAGATTGTAAAAAAATCTCATGTGTAATTTTCAGAACAGTTTAATTCAAATTTTTAAAGTAATGAAAGTACTTGGATGTGACTAAATGCTGGTTTAATTGTTTAATGGAATGAAAACTAGATGGAACTTGAAGTTATGATACTAGTTGTATTAAACTTGGCTGCAGGACAGCTGGTGTGATGCAGTGCAATGACTTTTAACTAGTTTTAAAGAGGCTTTTATAATGTGTTTGGTGTTTTTTAATAAATTCCTCAGTGAAGTTCTTTCCCCATTTTGCTGTGTGAAGTTTAGCAAAGCTAAACTGTTGAGATAGATGAACTTCCTGGATCTGGTAATTCTGTTAGAATGAACCACCCAAAGGATGGAGCTTGTCTCTGTCAGTCTGAATTTACGTTGCCTCCCTCGACACACTTCATACAGAGCTGTTTGTTTAACTTACACTCCCTACATGCCCACACCCTGGACTGCAGTGCAGCTGAAAATATGTTTCTTCTTTCAGATTTCACTAAGTCACTGTCTCCTTGTTTCCTCTCCACGTGTGACACTTAGTCACGTTTGATTGTTTAAGTCCAGTCAGGCATCTTTTTTTTTTTTTTTTTTACACCAGAGAGGTTACTGTAGCTCACATCAATACACACAATATGTCATTAAATGCATGTCAGCCAGATCAAACTGGACAACAGGGTGTGATGGAGTTGGCAGCTTGATGAAATTGAAATATTACTGAGTTCAGTTGAGTTGCAGAAGCTGTAAAGGTAAACATCTACATGCACTGTGAAGCTGGATGGTTGCATGTTTAAAACAGTTTTACAGACATGGTTCATTTCTCTTCCTAGCATATCATCATGGATATTTATACTGGAGCTCTAACCTGCTCCAGAACAGGTTGGGTTATCTTTCAAGGGATCTCACACAAAATGCTGTTTCCCAACCATTCAGCTCCTCAGGAAAATAAACATCTGTAGAGCATCTACTCAGTTTCTTTCAAAATAAAACATTTGTTTTTTGGCATTTTTTGTTTAAGAGATAAATTACGCAAAAGCTTTTTTTTGTTTTCCTGTATAACCTTTGAACATGTAACTAACATGACATTCTGAAATCTGTCTTTTTTGTTTGTAAGATTACTCAGTTTGCACTGAATGGTACTGCACACAACTTTTGACACACTTTTGTATACATGTGCACACCTAGCTGATTACCAAGCAGGTAAAAGAAAATTTTATTGAATGAATGTTTATTTCAGTTAAACAGTTAAGCTACAGTTTTGTCAGGCAGGAACAAAATGGGAATAATTTGCTAGTTTACCTCTCAACTCCTATTGGAAAAAAGGCGTCTTATTGTGAAGTGTGAAGGTAATTTAATATGTGGGAATTAAAATCATGTGGCATTTCATTGTGAGAAAAATACAGCTTTGGTGTGTAACAGTACACGGTAATGGATTTCTACACAATCCTTGTGATTATTGACATTGACAAATATATGGTTTCCTCCTTATTTCTGACTGGCCTGCTGCTTTTATGTTGTAAAAAACAAACCCGACCTGTCTGTGTCACTAATTACAGACTTGTGTGTAAATGAGACTTTGGATGGTGGAGCGCTAAAACCGACACGCAACGCTTTCCCAGCCATGATCATGTTTTGAGCTCACAGAAACACGAGCTGTTGCTGTTGGATTCTGCTATTCTAATAATGACAAGCATCCAGCTCATAGATCCGAGGCAATAATAATGACCCATTCACTGGCAGTATCTTGAGTGACGTGTTTTTGGACTGAATAAAATGGATCTTTTCAATCTTTGCTCAGTTGTGCTGATTTTTAGTGTTTTTATTTGCAATACAAACATATTCCAGTAAAACACTGGAATGTATTAGATGATTTGTTTCTGAAGCAGATAGCCTGGAGCTGCTGGTCATGTCTTCTTCACAGCTTTCGTGTTCTATGGAAACAAGTCGATCAGTTGTTCGTTGCATCATCAGGGACATAAACGCTCTGTGACTTGTTGTACATTTGATGATGATGTTCCGCCTGGTTGTTATTTTATCTGTTGACGGTGTAGACGAGCACATCCGCAATTGATTAGTTGGTTAATCTGTTTCCTCACACGATCCTGGGGTTATTTTCCTTATTAACAATTTGCGTTATTTTAGTTATTTATTTGAAATAAAGTTCAACATAATTTTTGGATTTTGTTATTATTAAATATTTATTTGTATCTCCTTCAAGCAACACTAATCAGCCAGTGGGATAATAATCATTTCTGATACAGCAGCTAATGAACTCCTTGTTAAAGGACATTGAGGTATTTAATACATCCGTGAGTAAAATGATGAATACAACAAGTAATAGGGAACAAATATTAGTTTACATTTAGTAATCCTTTCAGAAAAAAACAATCATTTTTTTGCATGTGTTGTGCTAAAAATTGCACCCCTGCCCGAAAAAGCATCATGGTGGTTAGGAAACTGCCTGGTTACCACCTAGTAGTTGCCTAGTCGTGTTAACAGCTTGTTATTACCCGTTACTGATGAAAGTAATTCTTGCAATAATCATTCAAATTTGTATATTTCAGTGAGTCTTCGTGTATTTTAATGTCCATCCCTCGTTTAATTGGCTTAAGTTTTTCTAGTAATTTGCAATCGAAGGTAAATCTGAAAGATGTTTAATTTGATCAAACAAAAATAAACATGTGACTCTTCATGTTTCGTTTGAAGACATCTCCATTGTGCTGCTACTTGCAGTGTGATGTCAGCCTCCAGCTTTACTTACATAACAGTAATCCTTTAAAGCTGTTCTGTGTTTCCATGGTAATGTGTTTCCATAGTGACTGGACTCTCAACAGGAACAGAAGTTAGCAGGGCTCCTACATATGTGAGGGAGATGAGACTACAGTGCATTAATGTTCTGAGTAGTTAAACACGTTCTGCTTGTATCAGGCAGCGCTAACAGGTTAAACACTACCAGATGTTGTGCAGCTGTTCTGTTGTCAGTCAGTAGTGATTGAAAACGTCTCTGTTAAACAGCCTGATTGGAAACAAGATAAGCACCACTGTTTTTCATTGTAGATATATTGTTTTTATTGTTCGGGTGTTATAATTCTCTCATTTCCAGCGTGTGTTTCAGTTCTCTCTGTGTTTGAGTTATTGCACCATACTCTGTTATATTAGTGGTAATTCTGTCTGAACCTTTTCATTTGGTGCTGTAAGTTTGTCTCTTTTAGTGACCCTCACTGTTTCACTTCATGACAACTAGTTCCATCAAACTGAATTAAATTTGAACGTCAGTCTAGAAGCATTAAGACCGTGCTCTGGATCCATGGAAGAACCGCAGTGATGTTAGGAAGCTGTGTGCGTCGGTCAGATTCTGTTTTGTCAGACATTTTTTTTTTAACATTATTATAACATTTTAAATTATGTCTTGAATGTGTTGTCACTGATTTTGGATCTGTTTTGTTCAGTGTTGCAGTATTTTCTGTGTCAAATATCTCCAAATGGATTTTTGAATCAGCTGATTATGGTTAAACTTTCACGTCATTACGTCAGTTTGAATGTTTTTCCGTACTAAAGAGGTGCAGCGACAGTACTTCCTGTGTTGTTGTTCTCGCGGCTCTTCACATAGGTAGCAGTGATTTATGTTTCAAGCAGGGAGAAGAGCTACAGATGGCTCCAAAATTCAGCACTCATTACTAAAAGCCAAAAAATGCATATAGAATGTCATATTTATTTTCTAGCTGCAGCTTGTAATAATAATTAATCTGTCAGAGAAAAGCCTGGTTGCCTCCAAGAAGTGACTGTTCTATTCGTGAGTTGCACCCATAGATCGACTTCTTTCACTGTAGTGGGTTATTTCCTGTTAATAAAACACTGTTATTGTGCAAGACTGTGGTCCCGAAACCACACAGCAGCACCTACAGGTGCAATTCACTTTTTAACACCCTAAAAGGAGGAATATTCCAGTCATAGGTTTTATTTAAGTCAATATTATTATCTGTAAGCTAACAAAATGTAAACATCTACTTGTGTTTCTACAATCCAGACAAAGCAAACTTTACAATTAGACTGCAAACCCTAAAGGTCTGATAAAGCAGTAGATCTGTGAAAATATTTCTCTGTTGTGGGAAATTTGAGAACATTAATAAAAAGGGACAGAAACGCTGAGAGGGTCTGTCAGCTCCCAGTGTGATGCCGCATGCTTGGGGTTGGGACAGGAGTTGTCATGGGACTGGCTGGACGTTTGTATTGATGTGGACTAATGGGCTGCATCAGTCTCCACCAGGACTCTGCTCCCTGCAGGACTGTGTCCTGCTGCAGCTTGTTTATTCTGTGTTGAGACTGACGGATGGAGACTTCTGATCCACTGCAGATCCTGTCAGTTGGACATGAATGAGTCAGATTGACTGGTGACAATGTGCTGTGTGGGGGATTCTCCTTCCTTTGCCAGTTGTTAACAGCTGAGTAGTGTTTAGGTTCCAGGAAGCACTCTGGAAATCAATGAAAACCCGTATGAACTAGGAAGAGAAGACGCATCACCACGGCAGGAAATGCTTTTATGAATTGAGGATGTTTTGTTTCTTTATCCCTGATGCAGGAGGCCAAATCAGGATGAACGGCGAGTCCGGTGCCGGAGTGGTGACGGCTCCCCCTCCCACCACAGCCCCACACAAGGAGCGCTACTTTGACCGAGTGGACGAGAGCAGTCCGGCGTACCAAAGGGAGAGGAACATGGCGCCTGACCTGCGACAGGACTTCAACATGATGGAGCAGAAGAAGCGAGTCTCCATGATACTCCAGAGCCCGGTCAGTGGGTTTTACCTGGGAACTCTCCTGGATGCTATTTGTTCCTCGTCTCTTTCTAATTGTTGAATCAGAAACTGTGATTTCTTTACTTTTCTTGATTGGCAGGCGTTTTGTGAAGAGCTGGAGACCATGATCCAGGATCAGCTGAAGAAGGGGAAGACGCCCACGAGCCTGTTGGCTCTGCAGCAGATCGCAGACTTCATGACCACCAGCATGCCTTCCGTGTATCCAGCTGCACCACAAGGAGGCATGGCAGCGCTCAACATGAGTAAGTAGAAAGAAGAACGAGTTGCACAAAGATTCCAGCTGGATTCTGGTTTTACAATGATTCTTACTTTATTAATATTTATTATTTTTCTTTGTATTTCATCTTTCCTAAGAGTGAAAACTGTCTTATTCCTCAGGTTTAGGGATGGTGACTCCGGTCAACGATCTGCGAGGGTCAGACTCCATTTCCTACGAAAAGGGCGAGAAGCTGCTGCGCTGCAGGCTGGCTGCATTTTATCGGCTTGCAGACTTGTTCGGCTGGTCTGAGCTCATCTACAACCATCTCACAGTATGACGCCATCTTGATAAATACATTTCACCTGTTGTGAAGATTGTTGTCATTTAGCCGTCCGCTCAAGTTTCATGGGGGGTTTCTGTGTCGAGTTTTGGACAAACTAGTAAATGTTTTGGTTGTAGTTTGATATAGATTTTACGTTTTTATTAGAATATATATTTGAGGAATATGAATTTCATTCATATTTATATGATTCTGATCCACTCTGAGTTGAATGTAACAGTTCAGATATAGTTGAACTTGGATTCACTATAAATGATCTAATAATTTATTAGAAGTTGGTCCTAGAATGACCTTGTGCTGCAGTTATGGAATATTTTAATAATTGGACATCTGCAATGCCAGTTTATATTCTAGAAGCCCCCAAATTGTACCTGTAATAAATCTGTCAGACACGGTGTCACTATGTTGTCAATCACTTCCTGTGAAGCAGGTGATCACTGAGCCGAATGCAGAATCACGAGATTTAAACAAAGATTTCACTCTAATTATCTTGCTTTGAGGATTTTTTTTTTTTTATTGAATTATTTGAAAGACACAGAATCGTTTTGGTTTAAATTCGGATCAGTCCGGTCAGGAACACAAGGTTTTTGTTTTAAAGATATTCTTCTGCCAAATTAATTAAATTCACCTCTTTATGATCAACTTTAATATGATCGTCTTCTGTTCTTGGACTGCAGGTCAGGGTGAGCTCGGACCAGGAGCGCTTCCTTATTGTTCCTTTTGGGCTCCTCTACAGCGAAGTAACTGCTTCCAGTCTGGTAATAAAACACAAAAATGTTTTTCTTCTTCTTCTACTATCAGGTTTGGATGTAAGATGAGTCTGTTCTGCAGCTGTGATGAACTGTTTGGTGTTTCATACCCTTCAGGTGAAAATAAACCTTCAAGGTGAGATAGTGGATCGAGGAAGCACCAACTTGGGGGTGAACCAGGCCGGTTTCACCCTCCACTCTGCCATCTATGCTGCACGGCCTGACATCAAGTGTGTTGTGCATATACACACAGCTGCTGGTGCTGCGGTGAGTCACGTAACCAGGTGAACACTTAAACCACATCTGGAGGAGGGTGACACGATCCTGTTTGGTTGCAGGTGTCGGCCATGAAATGCGGGCTGTTGCCCATCTCACCTGAGGCGCTGTCACTGGGAGAGGTGAGATATCACGACTACCACGGTATCCTGATTGATGACGAAGAACGAGCTCTCATCCAGAAGAATCTCGGGCCTACGAGCAAGGTAACAACATCTGAAGGAGGAAATGAAAATAGGATGAACAGTAGTCTTACAGCTCAGGATCTTTTTTAATATTCTGTCTCAGGTTCTCATCTTAAGGAACCACGGTTTGGTTTCAGTTGGAGAAACCGTGGAGGAGGCTTTTTATTACATCCATAACCTTGTGACCGCCTGTGAGATCCAGGTAGGTCCACATGCAGACGGGCAACTTCCTCTGAAATATGCAAATCACTGTAATGTTTGCTTTCTGTTTGTCTCCATCTTTCGTAACAAATCTTTATCGCTCTGTGTCCGACTCTCTTACAATTTATTTCTTCATTTTTCTGTCTGTGATCATTTCCGACACATTCTTTCCCTCCTTTGTTCTGGATCTGTGTGCGGTTCGTTTTCGTATGGCTCTTTGTTTTCTAGGTGCGAACACTGGCCAGCGCTGGAGGGCCAGATAATCTGGTGATGCTGGACCCTGCAAAGTATAAGTCCCGTCCTCGGGTCCCTGAACCAGCGGGCGACGGGTCCTCCACGCACCCCAAGTGGCAAGTTGGGGAGCAGGAGTTTGAGGCTCTCATGAGGATGCTCGACAACTTGGTAATGAACTTGTTGTATTAAGGTGTAACAGCTTGTTTAATGACTTGAGTTTTACATTTTTTACTTCTGTTGTTGCTTTTTGGCTCCTCGTCTCCAGGGCTACCGGACGGGCTACCCTTACCGCTGCCCGGCTCTGCGAGACAAAGGTAAAAAGTACAGTGACGTGGAGCTCGCCTCCTCCGCCCATGGTGGTTACTCATATGGGGAAGACAGCGACTCAGGCGCTCGCTCCCCCCTGAAACACAGCTTCCAGCGCGGCCAGCGCGACAAGACCCGCTGGCTGAACGCCGGCGGCCGGCCCGACGAGCCCTACGAGGACGGGCCCGACAGCGGCAGCCCCAAGTCGAAGCCTAAGGTGTGGACGAACATAACACACGATCACGTCAAACCCTTGCTGCAGTCTCTCTCGTCCGGTGTCTGCGTGCCAAGCTGTATAACCAACTGCTTGGTCTGTGCCTACCTTATTGTTCATTGTATATAGAATTTACAGCTACCTTGTTGGTGGAAACGGGGCGTGGCTTGGCATCCTGAAAGTCTGGAGACACTGAAATAATCCATTAAACACGTTCAGTCAGTTTTCTGACAGTCGCACCACAAATATAACTTTCTTTTTAACACTGTAACAGCCATTTTGTTTCTCTCTGGTCTCCTGGACCTCCGATTCCGAGCCACCTGCCGACAGCATGCTCCCCACTTGCACGTGTACTTGTGAAATGCATTGTCAGTGTTGATGTTTTTCCCAGAGGAGCAAGCAGCAGGGGTGTGGCATGAGCCCTCAGGGAGGCAGGTGATGCTGCTGCAGAGCACAACTGCTCACCACCCCCTAAACACTTAGCTTTCCGTTTGCATCTTGATGTTGGCTTAATTTATCACTTTTATATATATGAAAAAAGAATCAGTAAAAATAATCAAAAGTGAGTTTTGAAGAGCAGAAAAATAATCTTGCAGCTTGTTTTTTGCTTTTTATTTTCCTCTAAACACTTGCAACTACTTTCAGTTGCACGTTTGTGTCGTTTCTATTATTTTCTCTCTAATTTCTGGCTTCAGTTTTATTTCCAAAGTGGCTTTAAACTCTAACGCCTGCATGAGTTGATTTGTTCTAAGAGAAAAAAGGAATTAAGAAAAAAAAAAATGAGAGAAAGTATAAAATTTGATCTGACCTTTTGAATCAATTATCTCCTGTTGGGAAAGTAGGAAATGTTTTGTTGTGAGACTCTTTCTCAGTGAGTATATCGTGTTTACGTGTTCATCTCATGTTCAACCAACCCAACCCTGCTATTCCCATCCAGTACCCCCTTCCTCATTTAGCCCCGCCCCCTGATTTGGCAGCTAACCAATCAGGCTTGGAGTAAACACAGGAATGAAGTCATGAGCTTTTCACATGCTTAGCGTAAATAAATTCTGCACACGATTTGTGTTTCTATCATCTGCTGCTCATTCATTTACTGAAGGAATGAGTAAAGATCACGCTGAGCATTACCAAGTTTTCAATCAAAAATCCACATTAAGATGGGAAACGCTTTCATCCTCTGCAGGAAGGATGTCCTCAGTGTTGTGATTTTATTTGTTCCAAAATGGCCAAATGTTCCTGGGTGTTTCTCTCTTATCTCTGTCGTCCTTGTTGTGTATCAGCCTGGAAAATGACTTTGGTGATGCCAGCTCACCCCTCACTGCCACTCTCGCTTCGTAAGCCACCCACCCACCCACCGACCATCTCTCACTTCCTGCTAGCACCCGCCCCTCACTTCTACCTGTCTCATGTTTTTCACCTGATTTTCAGTTTTTATTCAAATAGCACATTAATGATGATGAGAAATGATTTTCAGAATCATAAATACGGTGATGATATATTTGCTTCTCGCTTATTAATCATCTGGGTTTTGTTTATTTATCTAAACCCATCATGTCTGACATGGAACACAAGCATCTCAACATTAAAAAAGTAGCACATCTAAGTTATTTCAGCCATAATTTAGGATGTAAATTAAAACTGGGCGATACATAGTGTTTCAGTTTTTAAATATCTGCTTTAAATTATTTTTATTTAATGTTAATTTCAACCCTGTTATGCAAACGATTCAACAGTGTGACCCTGGAAAAGGATTCAAGTTTCAGTGAAGTCCAGTGATTTGCTGTATTTTTAATTTTTTTAATTTTTTTATTATTTTATTTAAAATTTGTATTTTATGTTTTTAATTTTATTTTTGTTAATTGATTTGACAAGTTACAAAGCAGCTATTTGCTTCGAGGCTGTTTTTATTTCGTGTTTTTTTTTTACTTTTGAATTTGGGATTTAAAATATTTTCTGTTTAGTGGCAGATTTCAGTTTTTATTCAGTTTCGTGCAACAGCAAATTTTTATGGGTGTATTTTTAAGTCTTATTAGAAGAATAAAAAACAACTGGACTTTTTTTCTGTCCATCTGATTTTTTTGTAACTCTAATCTCCCCAACCTTTTTATGGATATTTTTCAAAATGTTATTTTTACGTATTTCACTCCCAGATCCCGTCCACATAGTCCGATGTTGTTTTTCAGAGCAGTCTTCACTTAACCTCTCAATACTGAAGTTTGTTTTGTTTTTTATTGTCTCCTGGCTTTGCTTCCCTCTGCCCTCATTCATAAACATAAATACAAATGAGTTAAATGTTGCTAATAACTGTGATTAGTCATTTAAAAATATCTCAATATGGCAACTAGTTTAATAAAATAACAACTTCTAATAATGATAATACTGTAACTTTCACTTCATAATAAAATAATCCTGAAAATTTTGTTTTTGTCACCTTTTGGAAGGTTGAAACTCCTATTTACAACACAAAAAACATCAGCCAGATGATCCTTAGAAATATAATGTTTTATTAACACGAATATTTCTTTAACCAGCAAGTCTGATCGTTTCTGTGTAGCTCACACTCTCAGTTTATGGAAACTGTAGACCAGTCCGGGTCCAGTCCGGGTCCTCGAGGACCAGCATCCTGCAGATTTCATATGTTTCTCTGCTCGTACACAACAGCACATTAACAGGCTTGTGTACAACTTTGGAAACTGTTTGACACTATTATTGTCACCGTTTTAGATTTTTATCATGTTATTAAAAACGATTTCCTGTTTATGGTGAAAACGCACATTATTTATGTACCAGAAGAAACTTCACAGTTACAATAATGACATTTTGTGACGTGACCCATCAAATCAAATGAAAAAACTTCCATAGATATTTTTAAACATTCGCCCTATAAATAACTCTTTTTAAATATCATAAATTAATTTTTTACAAAATTTTTCTAAAACATTTCTCATCATCATTGGGTCACCTTTTGTATTCAGGCCATATCTTTTAATTAATTTTAATTTTTAAACTGTCGTCTAACTTTGTAAATTTTGTTTTGGCATGTTTCTTGTACTGTGTTTCGCCTGCATTGTATTATGTCAGAATATTGAATTATTTTGTGCTTCGTCTTTCCGTACGTCTGATTGTGTTTTTAACGCTTTATGTGGCGTTCACAGTGGACGAAGGAAGATGGACTGCGTCAAGCTGCAGTGGCCAATCAGTTCATCCCACTGAACACTGACCCAAAGGAAGTTCTGGAAATGAGGAATAAGGTATCACAGTCTTGTTGTTTAAATATTCTTGACTTGTTATGACCATAAAAGTCTTGATCAGCCTTTCATTCAGTTGCCATCTTGTTTGTAGATCCGGGAGCAGAACCTGCAGGACATAAAGACGGCGGGGCCCCAGTCTCAGGTTCTGTGTGCCGGCACTGTGGTGGAACGAACCTTCAGCCAGGTCAGTCTATGGACTCGTTACCCTCATGCCTCCCTGCTATAACTCTCCTGACCTGGAGCTGAATCTGTTTGATGCTAAATACATGCACATGTTTTACTTAAAATTGGACAAATTTAAAACAGAATCATTGAGTTATTCAGTCCAGGTCTGGAGGAGCCTCTTAAGATCAAAACGCTGCATGAACCAATGCTGGAAACTGAGCTTCATTAAAAATGATGTTACATTTCTTTGATTTGAACAAGCAACATATTCTTAAAGCAGTACTGAATAACTTTTAAAACTTTAAGCTACAATTTTGAAACTTGTCTAAGTGGATAGTCACCGAAAAACATGTTCAGCTTCATATTAGACACTCTCGACCCTCCGATGGCTTTACAATAGACTAAATAACCTCCGTAATTTGGGTCTCAACCGGAAGTGGTGTTCTGGTGATTTATGCTGCCCTGAAGAAAAATGCTGCCATAGTACGAAATGACAACTTCTTTCATAATGAAATATCATTAAAAGTTTATACAGTATTCTTGTTGATGGTGAGCGTGTCCTGTTAATTTTTAAAAAAATATTGTTATGATCCTTTCCAGATATTTTCTATATAAACACCCTCTGGGTCCTTGGCGGTCATTGTTGGGTCCTTCTCCTCTGGGTGTGCCCAAACATTTGCCTGTCGCTCTGACAATGTAAAGAAAGTAAAAATAACATCATATTCAGTGTATTTATAGAAAAATATAAAAACAAAAATAAACAATCTGTTTATTGAAGTCAAGACTGTAGAACGGCACATGTGTAGCACATCTCAACAGGAAGCATATTTCTGCAGAACAGCGGTTCCAGCAGAAGTTATTCATTACTGCTTTAAATAAAACACAAGATTTCCTCCTTGTTGATCAGAACCTGGAGGTCTTTAACTGTAACATTATTCTTTGATCACAGAGATTATCAGTGTTTCAGGTGAGTAAGATGTAGGACAGGTAACGTTATGTTGGTCTCCAAACCTATCAGCTTAGGCTCTTTCCATATTCATGCATTTATTCATTCATTTACTCAGTTTGGAGTTTTATTTGGGCTGTTTGCTGTTGCAGCAGCGTTTGCTACCTGAAAAATGAACATTTTTTATGCATGTTTTTTTTTTTTTAATAGAAGAAATTGTTCAGAACCTGCAACTATTCTGTGTTGGTTTGCATGGCTCAACTTATCAGATTTCACAGTGTTTAAATGACTCAGAGATTTAATTTAACAAAAATAAGCGAAGCAGATACGAGTATCATTTAAAGAGAAATGTATTTCCAAATAGTTACATTTTAAAACAAAGAAGAAGGTGTGGATTGTTTCAGATTTTATGATCCACTCTCTGTATATCGCCCCCTTGTGGTGGGGGTTTACCTTTACAACGCATGCTCAGTGCCACCGTGTCTGCTGCCATCTGTTTCATAAGAACCAGCTCTCTGCATGCCACTGTTTGAGTCTGTATGTGTGAGAGAGAGAGACAGTGTGTTGACATTCACCACTGCTAACCTGAATGTGCTCGGTTGTGCCCCCCCCTCCTCCTCACTGGGTTTACTATTGCAGGACGTCCCTCTGTCTGACTGTACAGACACTATTGACGGCCTCGATGTGTCCGAGGGGTCCTATAGTCCTGCTAAATCAATTAGAAAGGTACTTACTGCTCCAGTCACAGTTTATTTATATTCTGCTGTGGGATATAAAAACTGGGGCAACCTGAGTTTAAATGTGTCGCAATCAAAATATTTACACACTAGTGGATAAAAGACTGTCTGGAGTTTGAGATGAATCACGTCTTTTTTGCTTTGTGATAGTTTTATTTGTATGTGACTGAAATTAAAGTTGCATCTTTATCTTTTATTCTGTTTTTAGTTTCTCTCATTCTGAGCCAAATATGTTCTGCAACACAGATGTTGTCCAGTAGTTACCTTTATACTGATCACCTCAACAGGTGGATTAGAAACTATGTGAATTATTTGGGTGGATTATGCTAATTCTAATCCCACATGGTCATGTTTTTGGTTGCTAGTTAGGATTCTTGGAGAAGAATCGGTAGAGTTTTGCTTTTTGGGCTTGTTTTAACTTCACTTCCTCTTTTAATCTTCTTAAATCTTTTTCTTTGGATGATTGAAGGTCATAAATAGTTTAACGATCGAACTCTTCACTTTGAAGCTGCCTGTGTTAATATATGTCACAATGCTTTTATTTTCTGCTTCTTGTCACAATTTAGTGTTACTACGAAATACTGACTTTAATTTGGGTTGTTTTTATTTTAGTATTCATTTATTGTTGGTGTATTTCTTTAGATTCTTTGGAATTGATGTGCTCGTGTTGCTTTTGCTCCCATCATGTTAATAACAAATCAAACTGTTACACAATAAATGATAGCTATTACTTTTATTCTGAAATTAACTAAAATTAATGTATAAAAGTTGTTTTCAGCCACTGCAGCTGTTTTTTAGTCTGTTTAGAGTTTACTGAATGGTTCTTTGTCCTTCCTGTGTGTCCTGAAGGGCGAGCTGGTGACCGCGTCCAAGGCCATCATCGAGAAGGAGTACCAGCCCAAGGTTATTGTCAGCAAGACGGGTCCAAACCCGTTCACCAAACTCACCGACCAGGAGCTGGAGGAGTACCGCCGGGAGGTGGAGCAGAAACAGAGAGGAAGTGAAGGTGATAAGCAACGTCCAGCAAATTTTCACTTCTTTGTAATTTTATTAAGAGTGAATTATTTCAAATATTCATATCCTTTAACTGGTTATTCATAGTTTTTAGTCTTAATTCATCATAAAAATCAACTTTAGCACAGATAAAACCATTTTCTGTAGTTTCTTTTTACCAGATTGAGAATAATAAATAACATTAAAGACGATATGTAACGATCTTATACATTTTTTACTTTGTTAAAATCACAAATACAACAGAAGTATTTTTTAAATAACAATACAATTTTTATTACTCTTCTTTTCCTGCCTTATTAAATATTTCAGATAATTCATTTAAAAATACAGTATAAACATTTAAAACCTGATATATGAAAGAAAATATAAAAAAAATAAAATATATGTTTCTATATTAGATGTTATTACAGATTTATATATTATTACAAAAAATAAGAAAATTGGCCCTTACTGGCTGTAATACACAGATTCTCCACCAGAGGGCAGAAGGTTTAAGGAAAGTACTTATACTGTTAAAAAGGCAAACATCTGAGAAATTGTTGGGTAAAATTTGTACATTTATTGTTGTGGGATTCAATATTTTATAGTAAATTCAGGACTGTTTCATTCTATTGTTTTCGGTACGTCTCTGTATTTACAATAATGTTAGAACGTCGTTGTTCAGATCGGATAAACTGTTGCTTCTCTACACAAACGGGGATTCACAGTAAAAAACCACGGATCAGCCTCGACATCGAGTGTATCCAGACCAGGACCAGAACAGGTCCTTGGGCCTCCAGCTCCGACTGCAGCCTCTGAACCAGCAGATGATGTTTTCTCACCTGTGGATGAGGTCTTCTCAGTTCTTGGTTCTCCAGCTGAGGTTCTGGCTGTACAAGCAGCTAATGTGGTTCAGGCTTCAGGTACACTGAATGAAGCAGAGGTTCCTTAACTCTTCCTGGTTCCTCCCTGCTCAGTCCTGCACTGTTTGACTAGAGATCATGGGAAATCCTGCCTGGCTCTCCTCTCTGTGATGGTCTGGAGTCTGCTGGTTTCACCTCATCTCCTTTACCTGCATTTCATCTCTGAAGGCTTTGTTTCTTGTGTAAAGTCATTAAACAGCATATTTATTCAAAGTGTTTTTTCTGCTTCGGGTCTTTTCACAAGCTGATTGATTTAAAGTGTCTTTGTCGTTGAGAAATTTGAACTAAATAAAGTTCAACACTTGTTTTTCCATAATTTCTTAATGAATAATTCCCGGGTAACCCAGTGGGGTAAATAGTTTCTTATTGTGGATTTTTTTTTCCTCTCAGATCTGGAGCAGGAAATCGATGAAGAGGAGCCCAAAGGCCCTAAACCCACATCCACACCTCCGAGTACCCCGGTCAGAGCAGAGGAAGGTACGTTAAGCTGAAACGCTGGACTCTGTGGTTCTGGTTCTGCCTGGTTCAGCATGGGTTTACCGGCTTAAGGGTTTGGTTTTTTTTAAACAGAGAACTTGGAGGTTCTCCATCTGCCTGTTTGTTGTGGACTTTAATACTACTACAAGTGTTGTGTTGTGTCTCTGTAATAACAGGCCAAGAGGTCATTATTATATTTATTTCTGTTATCCATATATATATATATATTTAAACTTGTTAATGTTAGGACAAATAATGTGGCTAAAGCAGCATTAATAAGAAAAAAATTGGATATATTTTTATTTTCTCCCTCTTGGTCTTTATTACTATTGGATTACACCTTTATCAGCAGGGCGGGCTTGAACTGGCTTTAAAAATGAAGGATAAATGTTTAAATAACTTGGATGTGGCCAGGTCGAGTGGGCGATTTGATCCCAGGTGTAATCTAATCTCAGAAGTGTTATAACGTTTGTCTCGCCTATCCTTCACTTCCATTCTCCATCTTTTGGGGGGTCTATGAGAATGGTTCCCGACCTTTTTAATTTGTGGTTATTTTATCTTCTGGTGTGTTTTTATAATTTAATCTTCCTTCTTTCACACTGTTTTATTTATTTATTTATTTATTTAACATGGTGCCTGTGGTTTGATCTGCATAGATATTTGTTTCTACTTGTGCTTTTTCTTCTTTGTGGCTGCGATTACAATCAGGAGATGGAAATACAAAAGAGTACCTGTTGCCATAGTAAGTATGTACTGTTCCACCTCCTAATTACTGCACACCCTCCACGCTTGTGTTTGGTCATGCCTTTTCTTTCCTCTGCATGGTTTTAATAACAGCTGGTTCTTTGTCTGATCTAACACATCTGTTGGGGTTTTGGATTCTCTCTGGTTCTCTGAATTTCTTCGTCTGGGTTATTTCAGAGCTTCTTTTCTCCCCTTTTTTGCATCAACTTGCAACAAATTGGTGTCTATTCTTCCCATTAATCTGGTTTATTGAATATAAAAAGAAGGTGGAGCAAGTTTCTGAAGTAAACCTCACAATCCGCTCAGTCTTTAGCATAAAATAACCTCTTTTCTATTTACTCTGTAATTAACCAGCCTCTCCTGCACATGAGCACATTTTATAAATGTATATATCTGTCCCATAAAGAGAAAATCCTGTGAATGTTCTGAACATGTGTTAAACTGTTGTCTGTCCTGCAGGCGAGTGCTTTACCAGGTACTTTGGTGCTTTTGATTTGTTGCTTCTTTTTAACCAAAGTGGCTGCTGTTGGTTTTAACTTGGATCCTGGTTGAAGTCTGGCTGTGTGCTTCCTGTCTGTGGTGTTCTGAGCTTGTTGCCTCTCTTCCAACTCTTCAGAGGTGTAATTTTGATCTCCTGAGGTCTCGTTTTACTCAGTCTGTGGTGCATGTTGAACATGAGTTCATCTCTTTGTCCCTGTTTGGCGTCGGTCTGCACAGTGTTGCAGCTTGTGGTGGTGTCGTCGATGCTGTTCATTGTACTCGAGCTGACCTTCTATATATATCGTCTTTGTTCACCTCTCTACCAAATTTTAGGTTTGGAGTTTTTGCAGACTGTTGAAGCTCTCTGCCTTGGCAGGACGGCTGTATGTTCAAGTCCTATTTCTCTGGTTAAATTCGCTGATTGATGTTGTAACTGAATAACTGGAAGAAGAAAACTGAGATTTACGTTTGACAACCAAAGTAACATGTAATGTCTGCAAAATGAGGATTATTCTTAATTTATATATTACCAGGAGTCACATGATCGAGCCGTTTCCACAGGTGGAAGACCATCAGGTAATCCTTAATTTACAGTTTTTCCATCATCTGATTCACAGTTTGAGTGACCAGAGATCACTTAATAAATGATCTCCCAGCAGTCCATGAGGTGTCTCGTTCTGGTAGTTTGCAGGTCACATGTCAAATATTTCTTGTTCTTCTTAGATTATTTACCTTTAGTAGATGTTTCTTCTTCAACAGCAGTCAGAGACTGAGAGAAGAACATCAGATTCAGCTCTTATTTATACCCTGAAGCACACAGTCTCTCAAGATGTGTTCAGGATTATTCCGTGACCTTTGTGTCACTTACTGATCCATTTGGTTGCAGCTGGTCTGTGAAAGCGCTGCTGGTATCTCCATCTTGATGGTTTCATAAAGACAGCTTGAGCTTGGTTCACACCGGCTGCAAAGCAGCGGAACAGAGTCCGCTTCCATTCGGCGCCCTTGTTAACCTATGATGTCGTTCACACCAGATGCAGAACGCGGCGGCGCGGGCAAGAAATCATTTCAGCATCTGGTCTTTTTTTTTGCGCGAGTCGCGAGCATTCCGTGTCAATTCTGGCAGGAAGTCGCACCAAGACATACAAAACAATCTGGTCAATTTTCAAAATAAAAGCAATTCTTCAAAATAAAACACAGCGATTGACAAATGCAATCATATTTGTGTATCTAAACAGATTATAGAGATCAAAATAAACACAACACCTACACAAACACACGCTCAGCGCAACAGAGTGAGCTGACTACGTTGAGGGGGGTGGGGGTTTTTTGGGTGTCTAAACACAAACATGGAAAGTGAGAGAGAGAGAGAGGAGTTGGAGGCAAGTCAAGATATAAGATGTCAAATTAAGAGTTGGAGTAAAACAAGCTCTCTTCAATGATTTTATGACATTATTTACATGATGGAAAAAAATAGCTTTGAATAAAAAGATGAGCAGAATGAGCAGTTGGTTGCTTGGTGGTCTTCATCCTGTGGAAAGAGGCACTTAGAGTTCAGCTTATATCTCCATGAAACCTGCTTTAATTTGGAGTGAATGTCCCTTTTTCCGCCTCTCTGACTCACCTGTTTGAAGTTTTGTTGCTATTAAAACCTTCAGATACATTTGAAGTGGGTTTTTCCATATGCCTTTTGTTTTGTTGTGTTTTTTTCCACTTTTGTTTTTGTTTTTTGTACACAGGGTGCAGATGAACAAGGGAACTGCACTCATTAAGATTTGCCTGTATAAATGAAGGTAAAACAATCAAATCTGTGCACCAGCTTTAGAGAAGATGTATGACTGAGGTTGTTCTGCTTGTTGCTCTTTGTGAAGAAAGATGAAGCTGTAAGTTTTAGTGAGAAAGTTTCCCGTTGAGCTTTTTTATGGAGTCTGGAGTCAGTAAATTGATGCTTTTCTGATAGTCTGTGGGTTTTGCAGGTGACCTGTAGGTTGGTTTGTAGTCCTGTAAGCAGATCCATCAGTCTGACTTCTGCAGTCACTAACTATCTCCCCCCTTCCCTCACCCTCACTTCCCTAACAGAGTCCCTGCCAGAACAAACCTTTAAGGATGAGAGCGACGCAGCCACGCTGAGACAGACCCTCCCTGATTTAACCCCCGACGACCCCTCCGATGCACCGGCACTTCCCACCGAAGACTCCGCCCCCGCACCCGCCCTCACAGAAGCAGCTGAGGGAGAGGAAGCTGGCGACGCCGGCGGCGACCAAGAAGGCAACGAGTCTCCCAGCAAATCACCCTCCAAAAAGAAAAAGAAGTTCCGCACCCCGTCCTTCCTAAAGAAAAACAAAAAGAAGTCCGACTCGTAAGAGGAGGACGTGAGTTCGGTCCTCACGGCTGGTTCCTGCTTCATTTCAGTTTTTAACCTTTTGTCTTCTGTCAGTGCACTCTTCAAGCGAGCCACACAATATTACGCTTTTTTTTTTTTTTCTTTCTTCTTTTATTAGCATTTGCTTACTAACCTGTTTTTCTCCCATTAGTTTGTGCCAATTTTGTATACAATGTAAAAACATTGAGGTTTTTAATTTTCAAGGCTTTTAGTTGTGAGTGACGTTGTCCACTGGGCCTTTTAATGCATGTCTCTATAACTACAGGCCCACATGCTTTTTGTGAGGATGTAGGGTTTTATCACTTTGTTTTTTTTATTATTATTAACCATTATAACCACTAGAATGTAAAGTGATTGTATCTAAATATAAAAGTGTCTTTTAAATGAACAGTCACTGCAGAAGGAGAAACCTGGGAGTTCAATTCTAACACTGATATCTATTCTACAAGTTGCAATACTCTACATTTCCCCTGAAGCTGTGAGATGTACTTTTCCCTCAGTCACATATTATTAGTTTATTTCACAAATCACATTAACTGGAACTTATTAAACCAGCTTTATTAAGTCAGGATTAATCATGGCTGGTTTTTGGGAAGCACAGCTGGTTGATTGGTCTGAAGAAATGAGGATGTTTTTTATTGGGATTGAGTTTTGCATTTTAATCCGAACGGGCCACAATGCTGCAGACGGTGTGACTAACTTTTAATTTAGTTTTTGATCATGTTGTTTGAGCCATTTTGATTTAATCCAACTAAACACAAAAATTTTATTAAGTCTTGTAACCTGTTTTAGGAACATTTAATTTTAATTTTACTGAATGAAATAATCCTCTGAACTATGAATGTGTCTCTCCAGCTGATGGTGAAGACAAAATAACAGAAAATCAGATTAAAAAGAGTTTTGGTTTGAGGTTGTCTATTAATTTCCTGAACAAAAATCAAAAATGAGGAGAATAAAATGTTAATACCCATAATGTGGTTTGCTTGTAATGCTCCAGAAAAGCTTCTGAACAAATTTATACAAAGTTGGTTTATTGTCTTATTCATAACTTTAACATCCCCTTTTTAAACTACATTTAATTCCAACTTAATTTTGTTAAAATCACTTCTAATATAGTCTCAATAGTCATTGAGTCCCCCCCCCCCACTCAGATGTGTTTATTTGTGCCCTCTGTATGAAATACTCCATGTTTTAATGTCTCACAGCTTCATTTACGGATGTATTACATCATCTTGCGCTTCTTTTTTTTCCCTTGGGTCATGATTTCACATGTTCTACAACCATGAATAAAAAGAAAACAACATTAAAAAGTGTTAATGTTTTATTATTTAAACAATATTATTAACATCAATTTTTCATGCAGATATTTATTTCATTTGACCATTATTTGAACTGTTTTTCTGAAATATGTTGATTAATGAAATTATCAGTTAGATGCTGTCCAACAAATTATTCTACATATAAATCGGAATTTATCTATTTCATAATTATGATTTAGTGTCTTTTAAATGTTTGAAAACTATCATAATTGATATTTTTGGTATCTTCGTAATGTTATTCACCTTGGAGCTGCGTGTGTTAATATCTCCTACCGCTGGGGGCGCTGTGACGCACCTCAAACAGGAAGTAGTTCCCTTGTTTATTTGAACTCTGGTTTTTTGCACGCCGAGAAATGGAAGTTCTCTGAAGCAACGTGGAAAACTTAATCCCTTTTATTTGTTTATTAAACTGAGAGTCAGTTCAGTGTTTTGTCCTATTTTAATCCGAGCGGATTTAATGAGACAACGCGAGCTAGCTTGAGTTAAAGGTAAACGTTTTTCTGACGGAATGTGTTTGTTTACAATACATTATCACGTTGAATTTACAGTAGCTTTGTACATACTTGACGTTTCATTTGTGAATTATTTGTGTTTTTACGCACACCATGAAAAAAAGTTGTGAAAAATGCTATTTTTGTTTAAATTTATCGGATTCTGCATTTTTCCATCCAGAAATGATTCATTTTATATTTACAACTCAGTTATGTTCAACCACTTTGTGTCAGATGGGGAAGGTGCCCAAAAAAAAGAGCCTGTCCGACAAAGTCCGCAAGACTAAAACAGCTACTGAGATCAAAAACAACTCGTTTGAGGTGAAAATCAACCGAAAGAAGTTTGATGTTCTTGGGAGAAAATCCAAACATGATGTTGGACTTCCGGGAGTGTCTCGGTCCAAAGCCATCAACAAGGTAAAAGCCTAAAAATAATCTAATGTTGTTAATAAATTTAAATCATTAATTTGGCAATATTGCACTTTTCATATAAAATGGTTATGATTAATTTGTTGCTGAACATTTACTAACCTGAAATCACAGATTAGATTACAGATTATGTAATGGAACAAGTTCAAGAACATCATTTAACACCAAAAAATTATGCTAATTAGCTTTTAAAAAAAATACTTTGTCATTTTCTGTCTTTAGCATTTGCAGCTCCGATATTGTTTAAACCAGAAGTGTTCAGATCTATTCGAGCGCCTTAATTAGAAGCTTTAACCGTGAATAAAGTACAAATGTGACGAAGTTGGTGAAAAACAATAAATTTGTCTGCTGTGGCGCTAAATCTTGGAGCGACTGATCTGAGCTCACCAATGTTTTAACACTGTCTGTGCTGTAAAACATTCTCGCAGCATCATGGGGGGGGGGGACAAAGAGCTGAATCTAGAAGTGATGAAAAGTCTTTGTGCTTCACTCCTACTTAAGTGATGGCCGCTGCTACTGACAGCAGGTTGCTAGAAGTTTTTCTTTGTGCTTTTAAACAGAGAAAAGAAACTCTCCTGAAGGAATACAAACAAAAAAACAAGTCCAGCAAATTCATCGATCGACGATTTGGAGAATATGACTCCAAAATGGCACCAGAAGACAAAATCCTGAAGAGGTTTGCCATCGAAAGGCAGGTTCGTTTACCCGGTAGCTCTTTCTCACTGATACCTCGATGAATCAGGTTGTATATTTATTGTTAGTCCAGCGCAGAGATACTTACTCTGAATATTTTGTTGATTTTAAGCGCGTCCACGACAAGAAGGACGTGTACAACCTGAATGAGGAAGAAGAGCTGACTCATTACGGCCAGTCTTTGGCTGAAATAGAGAAATTCAATGATGCTGTGAATAGTGATGATGAATCAGAGGAGAAAGGACTTTTATCAGGTGATGAAATGATCTTTAAATATCTGCTCGGGTCAAGAGAAGGTCTGTCATGTTGGAGCTAACTTGTGTTTGTTGTTTTTCACCTAGCTGAGTTGACTTCCTCCCATTTCGGAGGAGGTGGCGGCCTCCTCAGGAAGAAAAGCTCTGGGGAGCAGCAGGAGCAGGACGAACATGGAAACCAGAGAACCAAGTCCAGACAGGAACTCATCGAGGAGCTCATCCAGAAGTCCAAACAGGAGAAGGTAATCTGGCAGCGCCGTCCTGTAAGTTGACCAGGTTGTGGCTCCACTGGGCTGATGTTTTGGTCTGTTGTCAGAGAGAACGACAGGTGCAGAAAGAGGAGGCGCAGGAACTCACAGAGAAGCTGGATCAGGAGTGGAAGAGCATCCAGACTCTGATGATGAACAAAACACCCAAAGCTGAGCGGGTCGACAAACCGGAAGAGAAACCAAAGGTAGGGATGTAGAGATCATTCACCGTGACCCTGATGTTCCTCTTCCTTCATCGCCATTTCCTGTTTGTGCGTCTCAGCTGGAGGAATACGACGTGATGGTCCGAGAGCTCGGCTTCGAGATGAAAGCTCAGCCGTCGGAGAGGATGAAGTCCCCGGAGGAGCTGGCCAAGGAGGAGAAGGAGAAGCTGCAGAAACTGGAGGTGCAGATGATACATTCAAAAGCTATTTTAATTTATCTTCAGTCCTGATGGGATTTTTGTTTTCGTCCCAGGCTGATCGTCTGAGGAGGATGATGGGAGACGAAGGCGGGGACGTTGCCCAGAGTCAGATCCACTTGTCAGCTGATGACCTGAATGACGGTTTTATTCTGGATAAACACGATAAAAAGATGCTCTGCTATCAGGTAGGGAGACGACATCCAGTCTGGCACGTTTCCACTTCCTGGTTGGTTTTAATCCCAAATCTGTTTCGGGTTAAAGGATGGAAAATGGAACATCGGTGAGGAGAGAGAAGAAGACAAGGAGGGAGATGAAGAAGAAGAGAGAGAGGGAGAGGAGGAGGAGGATGATGAGGATGAGGATGAAGAGGACAACAGTGACGAGGAAGAGGATCACTCAGATCTAGAATCTGAGCGAGAAAGTGAGGATGAGGAGTTGAACCAGAAGGATGAAGAGACCAGAACCAAATCCAAGAGGAGTAAAGAGGAGCTAAAGGCTCAGCAGGAGGCGGCTAAAGCAGAGCTCCCTTACACCTTCACAGGTGAACGCACTCACCGCTAACACATCACCATTTGTATCGAATAACCAATAACATCATTTTAAACCATTTTTTTTACGTGTTTGTCTTCAGCCCCAGAGAGCTACGACGAGCTGAAAGACTTACTTCAGGGTCACACCCCGGACAACCAGCGCCTCATCGTGGCCAGAACTCAGAAGTGCAACCATCCTAGTTTAGCTGTGGGCAACAAGCTCAAACTGCAGGTATTAGATGAATCTGAATACACGATTTGTTTTGGTTTAATTATGACGCTAACGTTTCTTTATTGTCGTAGAAACTGTTCGGCTTCCTGTTGGAGTACATCGGAGAACTGGCTCTCAGGAGTCCGCCTGAACTCGCCACCATCGATAAAATCATCCCGTCAGTTTTTTAACTGGTTCTTTGTTTCTGTTTTACATCTAAATAGAAAGAATTAATCCGCCGTTTTGATTTTGCTTTATTTCTTCCTGAAGGGAGTTGTACGCGTTGTGCCAGATGTTTCCAGATGCAGCTTGCCAGGCCATGCAGAACATATTAGGAGATGCTGCCCACAGCATGGAGGAAGTGCTTGAGGTCAAAGGTCATGCTTCTTTCCCCAAACTAGATATGGTATGTATTGTTTGTTGACAAGATAAAATCTTCTCAATGATAAAAAAATACAAATAAATATCATCAACATAGTCTGTCTGCTCCGAAACCACAATACAGTTGTTATAAATCTGTGCTTTTATTGTGAAAGGTCTCGTTACAGCACAAATCACACAGTTTAACAGTCAGAATTAATGTTTATTATTATACCGTTCTGAAACCCGTAAAGAGGCGCGTTTACAGTATTTCTGTAAATCTCTTCGGTCTGTTTGCTGCTCGTCTCCTCCTTCTGTGCAGATGTGCATCAAACCAGCGACTGGTTCCCAGATGTTTCAGTGGATTCTGCCTGACAGGAAGTCACAGTCTGTCTTTTTTTGTGTGTGTTTCCAGCTTGTTTACATGAAAGTGACATCGCTGCTGTTTCCTACCTCCGACTTCAGACACCCGGTTACGACTCCGGCTCTGCTCTACATCTGCCAGGCGCTCGCCAGGGTGAGTCTCTGATTAGACTCTCTGATTTATCCGCTACAGGAAGTGGTGCTCATTAGGATTTTTTCTGTTTGTGTTTTTAGTGTCCTGTGAGGTCGTTAGAGGATCTGACCTCAGGTTTGTTGCTGTGCTGTCTGGCGTTGGAGTACGTCTCATTGTCAAAGCGCTTCCTGCCTGAACTCGTTAACTTCCTGACAGGAGTGTTTCACCTGGCGGTAGAGGACAAGGTTTCCCTCGGTACGCTGGTCACGCTTTTCCACGAGTTTCATTTGAATGTTTTTGTTTAATAGAACTGATCATCGTCAACACCCTGCAGGTTACACCGCGGTCCCACCCTTCAGGACGTCAGGGAAGTACAGCAATCTGCTTGTGCTGTTGTCTTCAGAATCCTGCAGGAGCTGGACGAAGACGAGCCTCGCGCTGTCGGCCACCCAGCAGCTTGACCTCAGGAGTGACCTTGACAGAGATCATTACAGGTAGGAGGGGAGATTCTCTTTTATTTTCACACGGACATGAAAACATGAGCGTTTGTTTTTTGAGGCAACAGATGTAGCCTTTACTTCCACAAATCTCTCACCTGCAGGAAAACGTTTTCTGGTTTGTCTGTTTATAGCATTTAAAATCACGTCAAATGTTGCTGCATCAGCTAAAAAAGTCTGTGTAGCGACTCAGATCACGTCCCACGAGGCTGTTTTTTTCTGCTCTTCCTGATTGATAAACAGGAGGCATGAAACTGCAATTAATCTCAAAAATATATTAAAAATCATGAAATTAAAAATGAAAATCGTCGGAAAATGTTTCAGAAATTCTACGAACGATGTCGTATATTTGCATGAAATGGCTCAGATATTCTCTGAGTTGTAGATTTCCAAGAAAAAACTAAAAATTTGTAATTGCGGAGGGAAAAAAATCTAATTTCTGACAAGGGAAATTCATAAAAATGTGAGAAGAAACTTTTCTTTCAGAATTAAAGTCTTGAATGTCAGATCACAGACTGTGACGCCGGGTCTTTACCACTTTATTGTCATAGAATTTTTACCTTTTTTTTTTTTTTCCCCCAGAAAAAGTAACAACTTTAATTCTAAAACATTTTCCTTTTTCTCACACATAATATCCAGCTTTTATTTTCTTAAATTTAGACATTTAAAGCATTTTCTTTTCTATTAAAACGCACATTTTTCCATCATCATAGAAGATCCAAGTTTGTTCACGTGAACACACGAACGTCGTACGTCTCCTGATCGTATTCTCAGTCTCGATCATTTCACGCGTGGCGTCTCAGGCTGGGATTAAAAGCATCGCGTGTAAAGATTAGGAACGTTCAGACGATTTTTAATCTTCATATGACGAATCGAAAGAAATAATCTGACCAAAAGATTTGAGATTAAATGATTATCTTTCCTTCAAGCTGCAGATTCCTCCCAACAAATAGCTGTTATACTGTATTTACCTGCACACACACTCACACTGTGCATCCTCTCATGATGAGTCCGCGTCTGCGACATGGTTTCACACAGCAGCTGGTGTGTGGGCACAAAGCAAACAGGCTTCAGTGGAGCTCGATTGTGAGAGCAGAGACATTTTTATTCACTCTGAAACTCCACAAAATGTTCTAAAATCTCTCTAATTCATCTGAGATTTCTCTTAACGTCACATAGAATCAAACCAGCAGCTAAACCACAGGAATGGGTTTATTGTAGTGTTTGTTTGCAGCCTGATGTAATCAAGTCGCCTCCACGCCGTGACGGACGCTGTGCATCCTCACACCTCGACTTAGATTCTGCGTTGCTTTGGGCCGTTTGGCGGCTCACGCCCTTCAGAGACTGTGATAATTACTGCAGGAGAGATTAAAGCAGCTCCTCTGTGGTGATGCGTCTTGCAGGAAAATTGCAGCTTTTGTGCAGAAGTGGTGCAAATATTCTTTCCCCGTGTTTACTCACATTTTTTTTAGAATTGTGAATTCTCTATTTTTTTTGTCTCTAGTCGCTCCCAGCTTGATATCACAGGCTGAAAACACGTCTGAAATAAACCTCTGAGCACCAAAGTCACAGAATTGGGTCGTGTCAGGACACGTCTCGTGTCTACCCACCATGAGGTCATGTGTACGTGCAATGTACGGGTAGAGAGACCTGTATGATCAAGGAGTCTTTTCCTGTTAAAAAAGACTAGAACACTAATGTTTGACACTCTCTCATGGTGATATTAAAGCTCCAAATAATTAATTACAGCTGCATAAATCAGAAAAACTTGTCAAGAAAACGTCCACTAGGGGGAGCGTGTTGTGTTTCCACTTGTACGGTTTGTTTACTGTAAACAAATAGTGAATAAAAAGCAGAAATTTTGACTCTGTACAGGCTGAATTGTCTGTCCACCGGCCTCGATTTGATGAAGAGATGCTGCCTGCTCTACAAAGACCTCCCCTCCTTCCATCACATCTTCCAGCCAATCAGAACACTTCTCAGCAAGCCTTCATCACAAACATTACCCAAACTTTTACAAGTCAGTACCAGATTTCTTCCTCTTTTCGTGTCTCGCGCTTCGGTTCTGTTACAGTGTTTGTGGTTTTGCTGCAGGAGCTTCACAGTGAGATCTTGGAAACCATCAACGAGGCTCCTGCGACTCACAGCCGGCTCGTTTTTAACAAGAAGAAGCCCATTCCCCTAAAACTACTCACACCCAAGATTGTTGAAGTGTAAGCGCTAAAAGAAGAATTATTCACCCGGTTTTCGATGAGTCGAGACGCCGGCGGTGGACGTTGTTTGAATGACACGTTTGTATTTTTATCTAACAGCTTGGATTATGGGAAGAAGCGCGGCAGCACCAGAGAGGAGCGAGAGAGGGAGCGACTGAAGCACAAGTACAAAAAGGAGTTCAAGGGCGCTCTGAGGGAGATCCGGAAGGACTCGCGCTTCCTGGCTCGAGAAAAGCTCAACGAAGTCATGAACAGGTGAGGATAAGAGCACCAGGTCACGTAGACGCCAACCCGAGGCGTGTTGTTAACATGTATGTGTCATGTGTTCGCAGGGATGCAGAGAGGAAGAGGAAGGTGAAGGAGCTCCTCGGCAGTTTGGCCACTCAGGAGGGAGAATGGAAAGCTTTGAAAAGAAAAAAGAAAAAGTGAAATCCAGGATTATGATCTTCAGTTTAGAACTTTGTACAATTTCAAAAACAAAAAAAATAAAAGATTTCTTACTAAAGACATTTTTACTGGTTGAATTCATGTAAAATTCTCAGATATTCCAGATTTGAACTGATTTACAGGAAATACAAACGACACACTTCACCAACCTTCTTCATCTTTTTCAGACTCCGTCAATTAAAAATCGTCATTTTTTTGGTATAAATCAATCAATATTTACAGAAAAAAAATAAATGCTCAGTTTTTCATATTGAATTCACAGCTGTTTGTCCAATCAGCTGATTTTAGGGGCTTTTAGTGAATCAACCACCCAGATCACTGCAGTTTATTTACTCAACATATATTTAAAAATTTACCTCAAACTTTTTGATTTTGACATTTTCATGGTGATATTTTAATGTTTTGTTTTTTTCAAAAAAGAAAAATATATAAAGATACCAATTAAATACATTGACTGGCCTCAACTCTGTCATCTGATTGGTTGATTACAGCCATGATTGTTATTTACTAACTTCCCACAAACGCACCATTTAAAAGCTTCAAAAATAGTCATTTACAATAAATAAAATGAGCTTTTTAAGTTTAAACATCTTGTTGCTTTAAATATTTGGTGATTTTTTTTAATGTATTAAATGAAAAAAAAAATTATCTAGTGCTACTTTAATTCCAGTTTAACAACGTTGGAGAGAAAAAACAAATAGATTTAAAGATTAAAAGTGTAGTTAAATTTTTTTAGCAAATTTTTTAGATTTTTGTGCAATTTTTTTTTTTTTTTTGATCAATCTGAACTAGAAACACCACATCAAGTCCAAATCAGTCAATGAGATAAATGAATATCCCGATTTTTATTGTCATAGCAGCACCAACGTCCCACAACAACAAATTTTTACAGATGGACAGAACAAAACCGCATCTTAAATACCCCGAGAACAAGAATAAATTTGTGGAGAAAATGCATATGACTAATTTAACAAATCTTTAAACACCCGTCTATAAATATCTGTCAGTTTTCACATCCAGATGGGATCAAGATTAATCCCAGTATTTAGGTTTATTTTGAAAAATCGGACTATTTGTACAAAAATTGTCCAAGTCGACAATCGTCTGAGCACATAGAGAGAATTTAAACAGATGATAGTTAAATGATGTGGGCTGGTGTGAGTTCTATGTGCAGTTCGACAGGTTTGGCAGGAATCAGGTTATAATTCAGTCTTTGTGGTGTGAAGTACTGATACATCCGTAATTCCTTTTTATTATGGAGGGTTTTCGTGTAAAAATGATCCAAAATGGTTTATTTGTTTCCTACTGGAACATCACATGATCATTCATTTAATTTAACCTCTTCTAGAGTGACATTCAGCCACCTGGTCCTCTGTACTATAATAAATACACTAAGTGCTTTAAGTACTTCTTTAGTATTAAATCTGTGGCTCAGCTGGTTCCATTTGCTCTGCTGTGTGATCCAACTGAAACAACAACAGCAGTGAGTCATCGTTTGGACAACCAGGATGTTCTAGGATGTAACAGCTGACATGTATGTAAATAACAAGGCGTTGATCCAGCCTTTGTGCCACAACATACAGAAAAACAATCCTGTCCCAGATCAGGGATTCATCATTTCTTGTTGGTCGTGAGGTCTGAGTAGATCTGTACTGATCCTTGTTCGGAGGGGGGGGATTATTTTAGGTCATACTTGAGTGATGTCATGCAGATGTTACAGAGGGAAATATCCAGGGAGATTAAAGACTTCTCTGCTCATCTGATGTGAAAGAGGACAAATGCTAAAAGAAATTATTTCAAGGACAGATTTGTCACGTGTCATCGCTTTCTTCTTCATGCATTGTGCAGCCTGCAGCTACAGCTGCACACAGCGCTCAGTCATGGCCTCCAGAGTTATACTCACATAGTTGTTCTGTTTATACAGTGATGGTAAATAATCCACTGCAGCCAACGGTACAATCACCTTACATTATACTTCTATAAATACAATACTAGAAAACAATCTTAGACAGACCTCTCTCACCCCAACAAGCTCCCCCTGGGGGATCCCCAGATGTTACCAGTTCAAACTGAATATATATAGACTCTCCAGTGAATTCTGGGTCTGCTCAGGTTCTCCTTCCAGTGGGACAAGCCTGGAAAACCTCCACAAGGTGACCAGGAGGCGTCTTAGCGAGGTATCTGAACAACCTCAGCTGACTCCTTTCGATGAGGAGGAGCAGCGGCTCTAATTTCAAGCTCCTCCTAGATGATTTAGCTCCTCCCCAAATATTTAAGACTGAAGCCAGCCACCCCGCTAATGAAGCTAATTTCAGCCGCTTGTATCCAGATTCGACAATCAGTTTCCGGCGGCAGCAACCGAAAATTTTTGGGTAATAACATCTTTGAATTTGAGTTACTGTTGCCTCTGGATAATAATATTTAACCAAAGTTTGCAATCTGTGTTTTAAATAATATCAATAAACCCGAAAACCTTTGTTTTAGTATAAATCATGAAAAAAAAACTAAAGATTAAATTCAAAACCCATCAGACAATTTGATAAACTACTTTTTGCATGAATCCCAAATTCAATCCCACATTTCATAGATTTTATTCAACATCTGAATCCAAAGTAATTCAGGACACAGCAGGCGGTAAAGCTGAATGGTAGTTTACATGCTAAACGTACAATATGAATGCAGAAAGAGCTCAAAACTTTAAAGTCTTTTGCAAAAAATTCAAGAGAATGATACAAGAAAATACCAAATATAATGAATCTTCAATTCCAAACAGATATATAGGATATTTTATTTAAACAGAGACACTTAGGTGTTTGTAGATTGTGATATAATTCCATGCTTGTGTTACTGAAGTCGCCACACAGTTGACAAAACACACACCCCTTGTGATCAGGTGACTTTCTCAGTGGGAGGGACTCACTGTAAATGACACCTGGTCACAGATGACACACACAAACACACACATCATTCACTCCCTACAATGTTTAAACACTGTAAACACGGACGGCACAGTATACAAACAGAAACACACACGGACGCTGAGCACAGACTCCATGACAGATCAAACAAACGAGGCACGACGGAACTTGGCAGAGCGACATGGAATGTTTGGATCACTCGTCTCTGATTGTGACGCTCTCGGGCCGGTTTAGTCGTCACTGTCCTCCTGAGGGAGTAGAAATAAAAACAAAACAAGAACAGGAGGTGAGATGTGACTCCACGCTGTATGCTAATGAGGTCCTGTGAAGTGATCACCTCAGAAACTGAAGCTGAGGCGCCATGACTCCAACCAGCAACATCATTTATTCATGATATCTGGCTGATGTCATATAGAGCTGAAAGTCAGTCTGTGCCCTTAGAAAATCATAACCCACGTATGTTTCATTCATTCAGTGTAGATTATGATAAATCTATGGAAAATATGAATTCAAAGTTTAGTTTAGATTTTAGTTTGGGGAAACTGGATGGTTCTGATTGGACAGTCAAAGTAACAGCGAGCTGCAGCGTGGCCAGTTCTAAAGTTTGTTTCACAATCTCAGAAATTTCATATGAAGTTTTTAATAAACCTTTATGTTGGTATAAATTTCTAATTACACTGTAATTCTTGAAAAAACCTTCAATGAGATTCTGCTCGGAAGTGTTGCACATGTTTAGCTTGCGTTGCTACGGCTAACTGCTATCGATAGCAACATTTAATGCAAGAATTTATGAAATCCTTGTTGCATGAACTGTTAAAAACATTGAGATTAGATGTTTGCAATCAGCAGACATGATATTTGAACTATGGCGTCATGTGATCTAGCTGGTAGCTTACTAATTCAGTCTGAGGTTATTCAAACAGGAAAAATATTTTAAAAATTCATAAATATTTCTTTTTACATGAACCCACTTAAAATAAAAACTATCTATTTAACTGTTTGCCATTAAAAAGAACTCAAAAAACATTAAAATACTGCATGTTTATAAATCCTGTATAAATCTGTTAAATCTGAGAGAAAATTAAAGGAGAATATCTGCATGACTTTAAATATCACAAACATCAGATCAGAAAAAAAGAACCTCATGCCATTTTTAAAAGCATTTTAAAATTTACAATTTATTGATTTCCTTTCACTAACAAGAGGGTAAATATTGGGAATTTATGCAATCATATCAGATTTAGTGTGTTTCTCGTTAAGGAGTGTTAAACAACTTTATCAGGTGACAGGTGTGTGTTGACTTTTACCTCTGAGGGCTCAGCGGGGTCGGGATCAACTGGTGACTCTAGAGCATTTGGTTCTGCTGAAACATCGTCACCCTGGAATAAAAGCAAAATATACAGTCTTTATCCTCCAAACTTCTTTTCCACAAATTCTGCAAAATGCTTGTTTTGTTCTTGAGTACGCTGAAGGACATTTAAATGTATCATCAGTGGTCACTTTTAGCTAGGAGCGTCTAAATAAAAGGATTGAGGGATAAATTGCTAATGAAAAATGGAAGTGACATCCTTCCTGCCTCTCCTCGATTACACTGTGCCATTGAGCTGACCTTCTTTAATGAGGAGTGGTCACAGCGCGTTGACATGTGATCCTGCTGGTGAATTCACCGATCCGAGCGCCATTTGTTTACCAAACATCAGACAGATCAAAGTTTAAGCAGAAACATGACAATATTCAGCATAAATTTCTTCCAGGGGATCCAAACCAGATATTTTCAAACCTCCTTCACAAAAATTTCTGTCCTTTCCTTTTTAATCTTAATGTTATTCCACCATCTCTCTGTCACGACAATGAGTCACCGTGCAGCGACTGATGAGGCGGTGAAACAGATGAGCAGCTTAATCAATTCTAAATATCATCTGTTCGACTTTCTGTGCATGTGTGTGCGTGTGCGTGTGTGCGTGTCAGGAGAGTCTCTGAAGGAGTTTTTCCACCTGGCATAAATTTTTAAATAAAATCAATATTAATGGTGCTTAATGACTGACTTTCCTGGGAATGATGGTCATCTGTGTGTCAGTCTGTCACTCAAAGTCACAGGAGATATATGTATATATATATATATATATATATATACTGNCCCGGGCGGTGTGTTTGGGATCATTGTCATGCTGAAAGACCCAGCCACGTCTCATTTTCAATGCCCTTGCTGATGGAAGGAGGTTTTCACTCAAAATATTACGATACATGGCCCCATTTATTCTTTCCTTTACACGGATCAGTCGTCCTGGTCCCCTTGCAGAAAAACAGCCCCAAAGCATGATGTTTCCACCCCCATGCTTTACAGTAGGTATGGTGTTCTTTGGATCCAACTCAGCATTCTTTCCCCTCCAAACACGACAAGTTGAGTTTCTACCAAAAAGTTCTATTTTGGTTTCATCTGACCATATGATGTTCTCCCAATCCTCTTCTGGATCATCCAAATGCTCTCTAGCAAACCGCAGACGGGCCTGGACGTGTCCTGGCTTCAGCAGGGGGACACGTCTGGCACTGCAGGATTTGAGTCCCTGGCGGCGTAGTGTGTTACTGATGGTAGCCTTTGTTACTATGGTCCCAGCTCTCTGCAGGTCATTCACTAGGTCCCTCCGTGTGGTTCTGGGATTTTTGCTCACCGTTCTTGTGATCATTTTGACCCCACGGGGTGAGATCTTGCGTGGAGCCCCAGATCGAGGGAGATTATCAGTGGTCTTGTATGTCTTCCATTTTCTAATAATTGCTCCCACAGGTGATTTCTTCACACCAAGCTGCTTACCTATTGCAGATTCAGTCTTCCCAGCCTGGTGAAGGTCTACAATTTTGTTTCTGGTGTCCTTTGACAGCTCTTTGGTCTTGGCCATAGTGGAGTTTGGAGCGTGACTGTTTGAGGTTGTGGACAGGTGTCTTTTATACTGATAACGAGTTCACACAGGTGCCATTAATACAGGTAACGAGTGGAGGACCGAGGAGCCTCTTAAAGAAGTTACAGGTCTGTGAAAGCCAGAAATCTTACTTGTTTGTAGGTGACGAAATACTTATTTCCCACCATAATTTGCAAATAAATTCTTTAAAAATCAGACAATGTGATTTTCTGGATTTTTTTTCCTCATTTTGTCTCTCATAGTTGAGGTATACCTATGATGAAAATTACAGGCCTCTCTGATCTTTTTAAGTGGGAGAACTTACACAATTGGTGGCTGACTAAATACTTTTTTGCCCCACTGTATATATATATATATCACACAGGATTTCTCAGAAAAAAATGTAAAATAATTGCATTTGTTTAGCCTCATTTCAGTGTCTGAGTTGAGAAAATTGGGGTGCAGTTCTGATATTTCTATGATGAATGCCATCAATGCTTTGTTGCTAATTAAAAAATAGATGATTTCAAATCACAATAAACACGCTAAACTGTGTTGTGTTGCCCTCAGACGTTTGTGATCAGGTTATTATTATTTCCTGCTCAAAAAAAAAGACAAATTAGGAGGGTAATTACATCCACATTTAGCTTGTCCTTAAGGAATTACATTCATTTTCACACCTTATCAACCCAGATAATTAGAACAGAGGAAGCTCAGGAAAGTGTAACTGCAATTTATGACAACCAAAAATGAACAGATTCCCATTTGTTCATTTAAACAGATAATACAGCTTATTTCAAGTAGGTTTGAACAGCCTCAGTTTGGTGAAATAGAAATTAGTTCTGACCAGATTGATGAGCTAATAGCTAGTTAAAGACAGGGCCAGTTCCAAACTTGATTTCAGCCAAATTAAAACTAAAGAGCCTCTGAGGGGACGTGGGTGTGCATCAGTTCCTGTTGTTAACCAACGAACTGTCCACAGACAAGAGATATAATTAACTTCGTCTTCCTTGAGTTTTTTGGATAACATCATCAGATATTTTTCATGTTTTTAGGAAGGTGGATATAGACTCTTCTACAGACACTGTCTCCAGTAGTTTCATGGACATTGCTTGGTTTGCTAACAACAAAGTATTTTTTTTACGTATAAAAAAAACACCTCTAATTTCAAAATTTTCATCGCGGTTTTATGTACACATTATTTTACAAACCTTGCTGTCAATTTTACAAAAAATAAGAGGGAAACAACCCTGAATTTTCTAAAACTGTCAAAAGATTAAAGCTTCCCAAAAGCATCCAATAATAATAATAAAAGAAGAACTCAGACAACTATATAGATGTTAACCACATACGAACCTCTCAGACATACTGCCATCTTTTCTGTGTTTTTCTGCATCTGACATGATTTAAAATGTTGGGACTTGAAGTGTAAAGTATTTTTGTGGTTTGGTGAGATAAAAAACTGTTCCAGTGAAACTGTAAGAGTCCATTAGTTCTAATGGCATCAATATTTTGAGTATCCATGAGAGAACCATTGAATAAACAATTAACTCAGCTCAAACTGTAACAGGCAACGATAGAAAATATTTCCCTTCAAATTTGTTTCAGTGGTTTTTAATTTGCCATGATGCTACACGTGCTAAGAACAACATGTTCCTTCTGCTACCAAAACTGTTGTTATTATTAAAAACAAACACTCAAACCGCTGAAATCAAGTTTCTCACATTCATTTTTATGTTGTCTTTGTAATTTTCCAGCTAACGCGGTTTCTAGTTTCAATTTTAAAACAGCTCGTCATTAAAATATTAACGCTCATATGAGCGTTATCTTATAAAACCTTTACACTGCTGTTAGTTTCACATGTCACCACTTAAAGAGGCCATTTCATACACATTTCAGGACTTTGTGGTTATTTCTTAAGTATTAACCAGTAATATGAAACATTTTATATCTAAAAAAAGGTCAGGAAACACTGATTAACAGACCTTTCAATCTGTCTACGTTAAAATTCGGGTGGTTCCGGCTCCTTCCGTCAGGCTGCTTCAGCTGCTTCGTCAGCAGCTCGTTCATATTCATTGTTCGAATTTGCTGGAATTTGCAAGGTATACTGTTTCCTGCCCCGCTGCACATGGTAACATCTTCCTGTTTGCTACGTTATGCTACAACTTTTTAGCCAGCAGCATGCTAGGCGTGGTTTCAACTGCGGGAGCTGCCGAAAACGAACGAATAAAGGAGTTGTGACGAAGCAAGTACCAGCCGTTCGAACTCGGGAGAACTCGGGTTTTATCGCCACCTGCGTAGTTTGAGAGATTAAAACTAAAAGAGAAGTTGTTGACCTGTTTTCACCCACTATGAAGGTAAGAACACCTGTGGAGCTAAAATATTCAACAGAAACCTCAGAAAAAACGTTTTTAATGGAAGGGCCTCTTTAATTACATGTAAAAATTGATGAATGTACCGATACCAATACTGGTATCGGGGTCGTACTCCGATTGATATTGGTTAGTTAACCGATACCATGAAAACCATTAAAATGTGGAAACTCAATAATTTCACAGAAATGTTTATTTTCCACTTGAAATTTTGGTTTTGGGGTTATTTTTATTAATATTTTATTTGTTACTGAGTTCACCTTCATTTATTGTGATAAGCAGAGAAGATAAAAAAACAATTAATTTCATTTTTTTTGTGTGGTAGTATCGGCATTAGTACTCGGTATCCAAGTATCAGTCTGAAAAAAGTCATTGCATCCCTATTTACAAGCATGAATATCAAGAGTAGTAAAATACGGTCCATCCGGTTCTTATCAGGGTCAAGTCCAGCAGGAGTTTCTGATGTTTCTACCAAAAAAAAACTAAATGTGACTGATAAAAGGCTCATAGCTCATGATATTTAGAAGAGTGGAGCCATTTTTACACAGCAGCATTCAGACAAACTCTTTCCCAAGTCTGTTAAAACTATATTCATGTTAATACACAGTTTTTTAGATACTTATATATGCTGCATTTTGAATAGTTTTGTTTGCCCTGATTCTACAAAGATCTGTATAAAAAGAATACAAGCAAAATCCTGAATTGAAGAACCTGAGAGGATGAAAGGAGCCATTTTTCATGTTTGACTTGTGTCTCAACAGTAAATTATTTGCTACGGTAACCTGCCTTTGTCACCTCCTTCTCTTTTCTTTTGACAAACGAAGGCCAGACTGACTGATGGAGGACGCGGGGAGGCGAGCAGTATGTAACAACTTTCATTTCAGACGAGAAAGACACACAGCAGATGCGAAAAGTGATGACAAATGACTCAAGGTCGAGATGCCATTTTCAACAGTGAAGAGTGTATCTGCAGGAAATGGAGGAATGTGCCTTGCTGTAAATTAAAGGAAGGTAAGTCGATGTTTTATGTGTCTGTGGAAATAGGTTGTAATTTTAGACATTTTTGTATCCAAATAAGCAAAATCTTATTGACAACAGCGTAACACGAGGATGGAATCTCAGTAAAACATTTATATAGTTGCCACACCTTGTTGTTTGTGAAATTACTGATCAGATTGCGTGACAACAACCAAACGCTGCTGACCCACTTTAGCAAAGCGTACCGCACTGAAAACATTTTTTTATAAATTTGTGGTTACTTCCTCTTCCTTCCTCACTGCTGAGCTACAACCAATAAACCTGCAACATTAAACACAATTAAAATGAAATCTATCAAATAAACAAAACAAAACAGGATTATTAAAAGATTATTTGACTACTTGAACTAAACTTCGGGACTTATGAGTTTCCTCTTCCTTGATTAAACCCCTTCGATATTTATTCGAACTAAAAGGTTTTAAAATAATTGAATTAATCTCTGGGATTTTTCTGCTTTAGTAAATTTGTGCTCCATCTCGCTCTTAAATCCTGTGTTTAGTAAACACATAATGATTATTTGAGAATGTTTAACCCATCTCAAACAATTTAACAGGACTGATTCCTTTAGTTTCCACTGAGACAGCAGGCCGACCAGCAGGACGCTCAAACCAAAGAATTGATTCATTGTCGCAGCAGGTATTGATGATCTGCCAAATGAATGAGCTTTAATCAATCTAATCAACAGTTAAGAATAAAACTCACACCCAGGCTGTTGACAGAAAGCAATACATTCACATTAATTATGTATATTTATATTTATTTATGGATAAATTGGAGAAACTGTGTCTGTATGTGTCAACGTCCTTCTTACTTGCTTAGCTGGATCCTTCTTGACCAAACCGGTGGCAGCCGCGATATTTCCTGCTCCTTCCACGGTTTTCTGGGCCACAGCCGTAACCCCGGTAACCACAGCTCCGCCCACCTGAGACACTCCAGACACAGTTTTACCAGCAACTGCAGGGACAAAAGGGAAGAGAAGGAAAGGAAAAGATGGGTGAGAGAGATTCAAGGAGGCTGTTTTAGTCTGAGAGGATCACAGACACAAACATGATAGAGATCCAACAAGTTGATGGTCAGATTAATGCAGTTGATCCGACTTGTATTTAGAAATTAAGAAATATATAATCCTGTTACTTTTAATGTTAAAATCATTGCATGTGTTGAGACCAGCAGCCATCAGGTTACACCCTGAACAGGTCACCTGTTTCAACCAAGTCCTCAATTCTCATTGCTCCAAACAGTAAACAATGCTGAAATAATTACATCTGATGGACAATTGCATTTGACATGAAGGTGGGAAGAGTTGACCAGGCAACAAGCCCGGAGGGAAACAGTGGCGTGTTCTGATCCGTCAGTGCTGCACAGCGTTATCAGGAATGACTCAAAGACTCTCAGGGCATCATCTGGGCCGCTCAGAAGCAGATTATCAGATCATTTAACGCATACTGCTGACAAACAAGTACGCCATCACATATTTATCCGTCAATAATCTCAGCTTTAAAAGCATTCAGTTGCAGCCATTTCCTTATAGGTTCCTACTTTTTCATGCATTTTTGGTTTGTTTTGTCTGAGAAATGAGCAGACCAAGTCTGCAGGAAGTTAACCAAGACGTGTTAAATAAGACTTGAGATGCTATAGTCTTCAAACAGGGACATGGTCCTCATCCTGCATGTTTCAAATGTTCCTCAGCTCTAACACACCTGATTGAATCAAAGGCCGATTAACAGGCTTCTGCAGAACATTGGAGGACATGCTGAAGAGGTAATTCACCCATTGGATCGGGTGTGTTGGAGCAGGCGAACTAGTGGGCGCCCAGTGAAACGACAGTATTCAGTGGGTAAACCACTTCCTGTGATGTTAACAGTGTCAATTCATGAAGACTAACAGGCCGTCCATCATTACCTGTGGAGACTCCATCCTTTGTTTTAGTTCCTGCAAGAAACACAAATACCTGTTAATAATAATAATAATAATAATAATAATAATAATAATAGGTTAGATTTTATTTATTTAGTTGATGATCCACTGATCATGAGTGAAATGAATTCGCAGGAACCCACCGACATACAGAACTCCGTCCTTCGTCATCTCCGCCGCTCCTGTCACTCCCTGCTTGGTCTTCTCTGCCGCTGCCACGACCCCATCCTTGGCTTTAGAGAAACCCTTCATTATCGCGTCCATGGCGGCTTGATTGGCTCCCAAATGATGCACGCGAACAGCTGCGAGGACGTCAAAGTACGTGCGCGTAAAGAAGGGAATCAATGGGAAATAGATGCATCAAACAAACGGTTTCAGATCTCACACAGCTGCTTCTGTCCTTCTTATCTTCCAAATATGTTTGTTAAAATAAAATCGCCGTGTGGAATATTTGCGCTGCAGCATCGAGGATGCTGAAAATCCCACCTGTAGGATTTCTGAAGCCCCCCCCCCCCCATGAATGGATTTACTATAAATACAAACGAGTGATCTTTTGTGCAAAACGTGACAGGAAAAGACATCAAAATGTTGAAAATTTCATCTATTTTCAGAAGAAATAAGACAGCGAGTGTTTTACGCACCTGTTTGCTTCAACTTCCTCTCAGAGCGTGAATAAGACTCTTCCGGAGTGACAGAGAATCCCCCAAAGAGACAAAACCAGTTTATTGTCTCCAAACTTCAGCTGCTCTGAAGACCAGACAGCAGTGTCCTCCACACGGACGCAGACAAGAGAGGACGCACACGCACAGGCTCTCCACAGGTTCTGCAGGCGCCTCCCACGCCACGGAGAGATGGAGAGAGAGCGATTGATCACTCTCTCACACGCGGATTACGTAGTTCTTTCTGTACGTGGGTTGTCCACAGCGAGTAGGTGCAGCAGCAGGCTATTTAATGTCTTCTGTGGCTCAACTACCAATTAGGCTGCTTGCTGTGTGTAATTATGCAAGACACCGCAGCTACATGAGGAAGATGTTACTGAAGCTCCTCAGCACTTTCACGGACACCACAGAAGAATATGACGTCATCTAAAAGACAATGGCATCAAGTTTTATTTCAATCCAACAATTTATTGATTCATAATTTAGATTTTGGATCTGGACTGTATAAAAGTGACTGTATTCTGATTCTCTTGCTTCTTTTTTTAATTAGTTTTAGTCATTTTGTCTAATTTATTTATATATTTCAACCATATTCAGTTATTAATCATGTTTACATTAAAAGTTCCCATTTGTATTATTAAAAGAAGTTTAAACTTCCTATTAAACAACTCAGTTTGAACAATATCTGTTAATTAAAGAGAAGGAAATGAAAATACAGGATGAAAAAAGCAAAACGGAACAAAACCAAACCACATAAAGACCACACATCAAACAGAATATTAATATTACTGCTTTATTATTCCTACAATAACATTAAGAGTTAAACCAGTTCTTCATCCCTGTATTTATCCAGAATTAGTTTTTTATTTGTCTTTTGAACGGATGTATTTGTTTTAATACATCAGATAGACCCTTGATACTGAAGTACACATCTTTTAAAAACATGTTCTTATGCAATGCATTTTTTATTCAATTTTCCTCCTTATTTATATATTTTTCCGTCTCTAAATAATTTATTGTATTTCACTTTGAACCTAGTTATGTCTTATATTCTTAAACTGAATCTAATCCTGGGATTTTATTGCTCATGTTTTAATTAAGTTTATTTGTCTAATTCATTTATTTTGCATTATACTGATAATTTTTGGATAAATATAAAAGTGAATTAACTCTGATCTGGAATTGTTTAAGTATGAATAACTATAAACCTGCATCTATAACATGTTTTTAAGTACTGTAAGTCACATTGTTGCTGCATGTTGCAGTGAAATAACATTTTTTCCAATTTCTTTATAATTGCAACAGACAAAAATACCACATGGACAGTTTTACAGTATTTTGAAACAACGTTGTGGTACCCAAAGAGTTATCAGCTAAAAACTTGGTATATCATGCTGTGGTGTTCAAGGGTGACTTTCAAAATAAGAGTGAAATTGAAGTAGAAAAGGTAAAAAAGAAGAAGCAAAGGTAGAAAACAATTCTAAAAAAAGATTAATCTTCAGTTTCCATCTGTTTGAACTGGAACAACATTCATTGTGCTTTTCTGAATACATCAAAACACAAAAACAATAACATGTTCATGTAAACTGAAGCCTTCTGCTGGTTTTAAAGCAGATGCTGATGTGGAGCATATGGGTGTGTGTTAACACAGAACATGAAAGAGAACAGATAATAAGAAGGTGTATTATTTCAGTTATTGTATTTATCTCAGAACCAGATTCGTTTTTTATATCCTGGTAAGTGTAACCAGGATAAATCAGATAATTAATCAATTATTGTTTCAAAGTAAAATCATTAGAATTATAGCATCTTGTCCTTGATCAGAGTTAAATACGGTTAAAAAAAAGAAAATTATTCTAATATTTAGATTGTTGATTCAAATTATTCATTGAGTGGAACAGTGGTGAATTTCAAATATTGATGTTTACATGAAAATATAGGCACTTGTAGAAAATAAATTTATTAAATAACAGAAAAAACCTGCAGAGAAAATTTTACAGTGTTTGTTTGAAAATAAAATGCACATTGTGAGTTTATACATAAAGTATTCCATCACCGTGCTGTCAATCAGCTGCTGCAGAGTCCAGCCATTAAGGTCTCAGATCATTTATCACCGACAGCAGGAGAAAAACAGGCTCATTACTGAGACCTGGATCCATTTCTTCATGATAACACGTTACTGCAGGAACACGGATGGACAATACAAGTAAATCTGCATCATGTGGGTTTGAACATTTTACACTAACCGTTTGAAAAGATGTGCATTCTTGTTGCTAATTAATCTATGTGGAAAATATACTGGAGTTTTCAAAAGTAAAATTATATAATCCTAAAAAATAAAAGACAGCAGATGTGTTATTTAAAACACTAATTTTCTCCCACAGGGTTTCGTTCAATCTCAATTCCTGGCTTCACTGAATCATTATTGAAGCAAGTGAGAGTCATAGTTTTAGGATTTTAATCTTTTTTGCAGTCTTTTATTTTGTTAAGATGGTTTGATGTAATTTGCAGTAATAACTTGATATCTTTTTGTTTCAGGGGAAGAAAACAGATTGATGAGAACAAAAGCAAAAGCCATCAAAATATTCGGATGCATCTTTCTCTCCTTCATCTCATGTAAAAGCCAATTGGTATTTCTGGTACTATTTTCTTCTCTTTCTTTCTTTGCATGTGTCTAGAGGGCCGTGTGTGTGTTTGTGTATGGGTGTGCGTGGAATAATTCCAAAGAAACGAGAGGAAGAAATTCATGTCAAACTTTATTCTGGCCTCATTAAAGAAGAGCTGACTGAGATCTGATGCTGCAGAGAGACCCGGAGCTGAGATCTGAAAACGACCCCCAAAAACGAGTGCAAATAACAAGAAATCAAACCATTTTAAACAAGGATGAAGAGTTACGGTGCTGCTAATCAGAATAACTAATTATCACACAATTTCAAAGCTTAATCCTTCATCTACTGAAAAGTAATCATGCTGGATTCAGATAGTGAGCACGTGCAGTATGACAGGAATTTATTCCATGTTGTGCAGCGCCACTTACTGTTACACATGTGTTACAGCCTTTTGAACCCACCGACCTGCACAAGGAGTGAAACCAGAGATGCTAATGTCCTTCAATCAATTAGATAAGATGAGATTTGACATTATTATAGACATATTTAATGTTAATGTTTAAAAACAACATCCGAAACAAAACCTCATTGTCTTTCTGATAATTATATGTGCATATGTATACATGTACGTATCAAATACAATATTTAGAGGTTGAATATGGAACATTTTCACGAAAAAGCAATACTTTTGACAACATAGTACTTCCACGGGGTGTTTAGAGGGCAGCAAAATGAAAGTACTACAGTATTTTGTTTAAAAATTATATTTGAAGTAAAATATAATAAAGTATTTATTCTGACGGGCATGACATTGGCATTTTGTTTACATCTACCAGCCAATAGTGGTCAGAGTAGTAGGCGCCATGGCAGGTTGCCTAATACGAGGGTCACGAGCGCGACGCCCCGATGGCTGGACACCTTATTCTGTTGTTGTGGCTGCATCATCTGCATCCTGGATGTTGTTGTGGTGTTTGTGTTCCATATTGCACCTTTAAACACAAATAATTAGATTCAGTTACTGTCTAAACCTGCTTGGGAAGCTGAGAGGCGGGGTCACACCTGGACAGGTTGCCAGTCAATTACAGGACCACATCTAGACAGGTGACTACTCACACTTGCACCCAGGGCCAATTTAGAATTGCTTGATAACCTGACGTGCATGTGTTTGGTCTGTGGGAGGAAGTCAGAGAAAATCCACATATGCACGGGGAGAACATGCAAACCCAGCCCAGTGTCAAACCCAGAACCTTCCTGCTGCAAGGCAACAGCTCTACTAACTGCACCACCGTGCAGCTCATATCTATAATGGTGTGGTGGTGTACATTTAAATGTACCAACTAAAGCTCATTTATGGGATTTTCAACATCAGTTTAGGATATTTTTCACAAATCTGCTAAACCTAAAATTATGAAATATCTTCAAAAATCTTGGCAGAATGTTTATGTTTCATTGTCTGTGTATAAATTCATTGTTTAAAAAAAAAGAAACAAAAATGGAGAATGTCAAAGACTGTAAAGTTTAGACAAATGGTGAAAGTTACTCCAGCTGATATATTTAGCTCGCGGTTTCCACTGAGAAAATGTGTTAAATGTGTTTTCATGACACATTCGTCCCCATGACAGTTTACTCTCCCTGCCTTTGCCTGGACCTTGTCCATGCTTTGACTCATCATTGTTTGGCGAGCTGATGACTGACGGGCGGTTAGTCACTTTTTTGGGGCGTTGGAAGATGTTATTTTTGTCAGTCAGTACAAGTAAAACAGTGTTTAGTTTTGTACTTGTCCTGTGATTTGTCTCAGATTACTGAAACCCTCGTGTGTTTAATGATGGCTGATTTCAGATTAACAAACAGATTTTAATTTGGAATTTTTTAAACATTATGAGTGCCAACAGTTTTCACTTATGCAATAATTTTTGGTGAAACAAGAGCAAAAACTCTTTAATTTAAAGCTCTGAACTCCAGCATTAACATATCTGAGTGTTTATATTCTACATTAAACACAGTGGACAGATACAAGCTGACATACAATCACAATTCTATCAGTCTGTCTCATGAAATCTCCTCTCAAGGAGGGAAACACAAAGATCAGTGGTTACCATGGTGACATCATTGAGCCACTGGCAGCTGCTTTGACATTTTTTAAAATCATCTCTTTACAGATTTATATATCAAATCATAGATTAAATGATTATCAATGTGTCCCAAATTACTATTGATTTCAATGGAATGAATTGATGTAGGTTTGAATTTCTAACATCGTGGCGTTAAGATGATGATGAACTTTTTGTGACTTGATAACACAACTTGATCTTTTTTCTTTTTTTCCACATAGTGACTCATGGTGAGCTGTGATCTGTGAAAGGAATTTTACCCTAATAGTTTTCAGGGAGTTACCTCGGTGGCTATGACTAAGGTAATTGCACAGGTGGGGTGATACCGAACAGCTAAACCTTTACGTTGCGCAAGACCTCCTTAAATTGTGTCAGTTTTGTTCTTTGCACAGGTAAAGACTAATGTTTCTAATTTTCATACATTTTCAAAAACTTTGAAGAAATTTGACATTGTCGTATAATTTTCACTTGATTTGACCTTCATCTTCTGGTTATGAGCATGACATTGCATTAAAACTTCTTATATTCACAAAGCTGTCACTAGATGGCACCATATGAAACCTAACTAGCACAAAATGCACAGATCAAGAAGAAAGCTCATCTTTGTCATCCTTAGTTAATTTTGATAGGATTTTTTCATAAAAATGACAACAAACATTGTAGATATGACACAAAAGTTAATCAATCTGATCCACTTCACCGTGGAAACATATGGAGAACATTACAGTTAGTTTCTGCAGGAAGAAATATGATATTTATTCCAGAGATCCTGAGTGAGATTGATTATTTGTCCAGTTGCAAAAACTGTTATTCAGCATTCAGTTTACCTCAAGAAAGTTCATACCTCAGTTTTATTGCTGGATTGAGAAAAGATAACATACAATAATGGTAAAAAAGGAGAACTTTCTAGAAGAGATTATGATCAGGTTACATGAGGTTGCTTTAATGAAATAAAAAAATATCCAATCCTGGGAGAACGAGATGGAGATTTCTGATAGAAAGAAGACCACTCAAAGAATCTGAGAAGTGTTTTTATCTGAGATTTAGCAAATGCTGGTAGCAATTTAATGTTTCTGTTAGAGTTCAATCGCAAACTTTAAGATTGTACTGAATCTCTCTGTGAGTCATCTGAAAAACCCACCTGGAAAAACAGAGAATGCTTACAGTCAGATTGAGGGATAAGTGGACAAAACACGGCAGGGTTTTAATCTGATCTGTCCTGCCACTCTGAACATGAAGTGCGTCGGTGTCACTTTCATGGTTAGAGATTAAGACGTGACTTTAACGCTTCTCCACAAGCACAGATTGTTTTCTCCACTCAGCAAATCCTTAAAATGAATCTCTTATGTGCGTCGATGCAAATGTAGTGAACCAAAAAGTTCGACACAATTTTTAATTAGTCACAGATTTAGGCTGCAGTTCTGCCTGATGTGATGAAAATGTTTTGTTCCTCTGACGAATGATGAAATATGAAGCTGTCAAGTGGTTCAGCCAGAGCACTAACCATAACTTTAACCTTATTTTCTTGAAGAAAATGAATTTAAAAAAGAGTAAAAAGTCAATTTTGTTGTGTTTCACAATCAGTGTAGATGTGTGTCCATAACACCAAACAGCAAACCTGAATGTGAAGGACAGATACTTTAATTTTGAAAAGTCTGATCACTCTTGAAAGCCAGATATATAAAATGATAGTCCAATCATATTATATCAAATAGTTTATTGAGGTGTGTTTGTGTAAAAGTTTTAAATAATAAGAGCTGTTTGAACGACCTCAGTTTGAAGAAATAGAGTTTATGTCAGACAGCTAACAGCTAGTCCTACATAGACTGCTGTTGTCTTAACAGAGTTCCAATCGCCAAAATATTGAAGCTTTTCACACCAATGTTATTTTCTTAACCTTTACACCACTTAAAGAGGCCATTTCATACAAATTTCAGGACTTTGTGGTTATTTCTTAAGTATTAACCAGTAATATGAAACATTTTATATCTAAAAAACGTGAGGAAACACTGATTAACAGACCTTTCAATCTGTCTGCATTAAAATTCAGGTGGTTCTGGCTCCTTCCGTCAGGCCTCGAGCAGCAGCTCGTTCATATTGATTATTCGAATTTGCTGGACTCTGATTGGCTAACAAACTAGCCTATGAGAGCAAGGTATACTGTTTCCTGCCCTGCTGCGCATGGCAACGTCAGACGTCGTGTCTTCCTGTTTGCTACGTCTTATGCTAACAGCTTTTAGCCAGCAGCATGCTAGGCGTGGTTTCAACTGCAGGAGCTGCTGAAAACTAACGAACAAAGGAGTTGTGATGAAACACATACAGGCTGTTCGGACTCGGGAGAACTCGGGTTTTATCACCACCTGCGTAGTTTGAGAGATTAAAACTGAAAGAGAAGTTGTTGACCTGTTTTCACACCCACTATGAAGGTAAGAACACCTGTGGAGCAAAAATATTCAACAGAAACCTCAGAAAAAATGTTTTTAATGGAAGGACCTCTTTAAAGGTTTAGTTTTATACTGTTATTTTTCCAAAGATATTTTAAACTCCCTTTGAGAGTGAGCCCTGAATGCCACAATTTGCTAAAGCTGCTGCAATTTACACTCGTAAATCATCCCAGAACTCCATTCAAACAACTTTGTGCTGTAAAACTGACGGCAGTGTGAAGGTTTAAACAATTTATTTGGTCTAATTTTCAATCTATTTTTCCAAACTCAAGGGATCTGAATTATTAATTATTTCTAATTTTTTACACAAAAAACAGTTCAAAACGGCAGAAATATTCACTAAAAGCTCGACGGAATTTAATAATCTGTGTGTTTTATCTTCCTGCAACACTGATAAGAAGACACAGCAAGCTGTCTTTAGTCATAAATTTACTCACACAGTCTGACTAGCAAATGTTTTTCTTTCTCAGTCCAACATAACGAGTTCAAAGGGAAGTTTCAGAGGATGGAGGATGAGTTTGATGGATGGGGAACTGCTCAGTATATACAGCTGGAGAGCCGCAGTTTTTTTCTGTTGTATCCGAGCAACTTGGATCAAGAGGACAACCTCAGACACCAAATTAGTAAAGGATGTCCTCTTCAAAACATTTCCATGAGAGATGAGCTAAACAAATAGTTTAAACTCGAGCTTGAGTTCAAGTTGTTGCTCTTTCGCGATCATGAAATGACAGCTGAGCGCTGTCGCGACTTGTTTCAGGTGGTTTATTTAATAAGCAGAGTCCTTTCTGTAAAATCAACAGGACACTTGGTTACAGTTACAGTACAATTGAAACCAAATGACACCATCGGGATTCTAAAGCATGTTAAAGCTACACAGATTTTCCTGTGTTTTGCTTGAGGAAGGCCCGTGTGGTTCCGTGCCATGGGTCTGTGGTTTCCAATACAAATCTTTGGCAGTGGAAAAGGCATTTTCGCTTTGGCCCACTGCTACACAGCGTCAGTCTCTGTTTCATAACAACACGCTTCACTTGTTTTCTTAACATTACTCGACAACACAGCAACTGCGATCTGCGGGCAGACCTATCTGTAAGCCCGTGCGATGCCATTCCATCACACCCACGTCACAACTTGACTGAAATCATCTAATTTATGATGATCATTGTTTTACAGCTCTGAGCTTTGTTGTCATAAACTCCTGCAGGATGTCACAGAACATCTGCCTTGGCTCCAGACTGTGTACGTCCACCTCAAACACGAGGTGTACAGCCACTTCATGATATCATGTAAAGTGTGTGTGTTGCTGTTTTTGGAAGGGATCCAGGCTTGCAGATGGCTCTGGTTTGTGTTTGCACTGAACGGCTGCAAGCCTCTCGCCTCCCCAGTGACCATGACAAGCCATATGCACACATAGGAACACATTCAATTACTTCTTCACTGGTTGGATCTGAAACCTCGACTTTAACGTCTTCTTCTACGAATCCATGCTGCAGTTTCTTTGTTCACACACTTCAGGACGTCCTGTGACTCATTTTAATGACGTGACGTTTTTATCCCCTTATTGTTTTCAAGTTTTTGTGCTTTCAAACTACATGCAGATATCATACAGAGGGAATTATTTGCATGGTACAAACATGCCAGACTGTGTAGCGAGGGAATCCCCTCACTGGCATGCCCATTGTTTACATTTTTCAGCCGTGTGTTCATAATGATTCTGTTGCTATTTAAGGTTCAATCGGAACTTGACAGGTGAAAGTACGTGTACCTGCTTTCACCTGTACACACTACAGTACTATAGCAACAACAATAACACAGCAGTTAAGATTTTTAGACTTCCTGGGAGATCCTCTGGTATGCAGGCTCAATGTTTGTCGACTCAGGAATGTTGCTGGGGCAACCGGAGGCAGCAGAGAGGAAAACCCCTTATCTGCTGGCTTCGTCATTTAACTATTGTCACAGTTCAAAGGCCGTGTAGGTAGAGAAGACGATTTTAAAAAAAGGAAAAGACACACACACCTTGAAGGTTGGTCTATACACAGTGTGTGTCGCCATGGTGATACTGTTTGGGTGGAGGGTACGCTCCACAGGGCATAAATGGTTGTAGAACCGAGACAGTGAAAAGACGAGGGCGTCCCTTTGGCTTTGAGTCAGAACTTGTAGGCTTGAACTTTCAAAGCAGGAACTCTGGAGTAGTGTGTTCATGAATGAACTGCAAACCATAGACTTGTTTATGTTTGTGAAAGGCAGGGAGGGTTGGATTTAAAACCTCTCCCAGAATGCGGTTGCGACACAGTTCTCTTCTCTGTTGAAAGTGCAGTTTAATGCTTTGTGAATCTCATAATGACTCGAGAGCTGTTCCGTTTTAGAACAGAGTTCTGGCGTATGTAATACTAAAATTGGTTTTAGTCTTTATAGATCTGCACGTCAGCGGTGGATTATCTGGAGTACGTCAAGAAGTCTGAGTGAATGTGTGTAGTTTGTGTGCAAAGAATTATGGTTCGATAACAAGAAAAATGTGTAATTGAACTCTGTTTGCAGATCTGTACGTTTTATCTTCTAGCTGTTTGTGAAAACTGTGCCAACACACACCCTTATTAACACCCTTATTAACACCAGAAGAAGATGATGTAGACATCTTAAAGGTTGTATACATTAGCTTTCTTCTAATCTTCTTCTTCTTCTGATCAGCTGGTGGCTTGTTGGGGTTGCCATGGTAACCCCCAAACCAGTGTCTCTCACTCCCTGACAACAGTCTCAATAAGACAGACGGATGACCTGTCCCAACACCCACAATGCAGCCTACCAAGTGCACTTGGAAGAAGTGCACATAAGGGTTCAAGTGCATAGTAAACAAGTGTGCATTATTGGGACAGTGATGGTTATGTCAACGACCTGTGCCACAGCGTTGGATCTCCATGACAACCATCCTGGTGGTGCCGGTTGCTGTTTGCACTATTTTGAATAAATATGATTTTAAAAATGATTTTAAGACTTCAACAAACATTTTGAGGAGAATGAAGTGCAGGAATTTAAGAAGGTATATGAAACAGAATAAGTGATTAAATTGTACTATATCATGTCCGAAAATACACATGAGTACCATTATTAATTACAGTTTTCATCAGATATGTGATACATCTTTCCAACAGAGAATCACTCGATTGTAATCACACATCCAGACAATAATAAAATATTGATTATTTGGAGTCTACACTTGAGAAAACATTTTTTGGTCCAGCCATTTCTCCACCTTCTTCTTCCGTCAAAATTCACACGCAGCAATGCATTGTGGGCAATACTTCTCTGAAGTCTGCACTGATGCAGATTTCAGCAAAGTGTGGAGTGAGGGTGCAAAAGGGGCGGAGCCAAGTGAACAATTTTCCACTCTGAAGAATCCGGACACCCTACGCACTCACTGGGAACGCGCAATACGAAGGGCAGATGGAAGTGCAAGTATTGAGACAGAAACTCAAAGAAGTGGCAGAAGTTTTTGATGGACATAAATGTAAAATATTAAGTGTATTGTAGATATTGTAGGTCTCACTCTTGTGTTGACTGACTGTTGAAAGAAATGGACAAAATAAAACCATCTGGAAGACTGTCTAAACATCCTTGGGAAGATACCAAACCCCCCAAACCATCTGTGTTAGTATTAGTTTTTTATTACCCTTTTAAATCACTTCTCAGGTTTGTTTCTACAAGTCAGAAGTGTAAAATTGTGAAACAACTTTAGTTACAAATAAAATGAAGTAAAATTGCAAACAAATTGAGAGAAAATTGGATGGCACATGCTGCACGTGACACGTGTAGAAAACTTGTTGCAAAAGTGTTGCATGTACAAGTTCAACGTGATTCCAACTGAAAGTCAGATGTTTTCTGCTAAAACAGTGTTTTATGTGATGTGACGAGTTAAACAGTCCACCATCATTCCAGTTTGGGAGAGAAAAGTATGAGCTCAGATTCAATGGAAGTCAGTGAGAATTTGGAAGTGCTCACGCTGCATTCTGCAGGGATTCGAGAGAAAACCCAAAGTCCTTCAGCAGCAAGAATCACACATAAAACGACCAATTCAAGATGTAAAAAAAAAACAGATTTGATGTGTAAAGTTTGCAAAATTTTGGAAAGTTTCAACAACTTCAAAGTTATAGTCTATTTTAGGAAAAATCTAAAAAAAATTCTCAAATTTAAACTGTTAAAGAAAAACATAAGCAAAATCAACATGGCATTTGAAAGATTATGTAAATCTAAGCTATGAAGAAAGATGAGCTTTTTCACTCATTTCACCAAAATCCCATCTTCATATAGGTGGAAATATTTTGCTTAATTTTGCTTTGAACTTACTGATAAGTTTTAAAAGACCCATTTGTTCTCCACAGTCTTACAAGACAATAAAAAATGGAGTCAGTTAATTTTATTTTGTAAGATCATATTATCTTTTTCCAAACACAGTAATAGACAGGCTCCATGTTTTATGTGCTCATAAAAGATCTTTATCCTGAGCAGGATTTGTGAGATCAGCACAAATCAAACGCATCAACTGACACTGTGTTATTGAACTTTCAGAATAAAAGCGCAGCGGATGATAAATATTTGCTATGATCCTACAATCTTCAGAATGTTCAATATACATGAATTTTCTGTTTGATCTGATAAAAGCTTTGTCTTCTGTTTTGTATTAAAAGAAAGCTGGAGATTTTTCTAAACACATTGCAGTGAGTTTGCCCATCTTAAAAGCCCCAAAACCTGCAGGACGTCATCTCAAACCACACAGAGCAGCGGATTAGCACAGCTGCAGGGGTGAGACATTTGCATGAGTCATAGCACTCAAAACTTTTTTATTTCCCTCTGATGTTAAATTTGATTTGCATATAGAGATTGTATTTAAATTTTTACCCTCTCTTTTTTCCAGACAACCCCTCTTGTTATGTTTTCCTTTACCGGTTACCTGAGGGGATTCCGCAAACGTTTACTCGAATCATTAACGACGATAAACCAAAGCTGAGCTGAACCATTGATCAATATTACACCGTGTCTTCCTGCGGTGTCCTCAGGAAGGTACCCTGTTGGACAGCCCCAAAACATCAAGTGACCTTTCCTTTGATAAACAACATTTAAAGATGCCACAGCACATAATCAATTTGGATAATGTTAATATATGCTTTGAAATATTAATTAGGATGATCTGCCTCCTGAGAGACGGAGCTCGTTAAAAAACATTACCCCCCCCCCCCCCCCCCCCCCCCCCCCCCCCCCCCGAGCATCCAGCCGGCACAAAAAGATTAGATAAGGTTGACCTGCTGAATTAAAGATCAACTAAAACCTATTTAACCCTTAAATAACTATAAATAATTTACATTCTGGAGAAGGATTTATTTCTTGGATCGGAAGACTTAAAGACTCTTGTGTTGGTTTATTATTAGGGATTTATCTGTTTGGGATATAAAAGCTATTAATCAATGACTGTATTTATAACTAATAGTTCCCTAATATTTGTTGTTTCCTTGTTTGGGAACAACAGAGACTGTGACTCTCTCTCTCACTGACGGGAGCATCTTGGATTCTCTTAAATTATGTGTAAACTGGAACAAATATTGGCTTTAGATCAGTTATAGAAAGGATCTGATGGACAGCAGCCAGGACCAGGTGACTCATTCGCTTCAGGGTTTTAAGGTGCAGCGATCCGGCTGAGTGAATTCTGGATCTCTGCTATTTTTCTCTAAATGTGTGCTGTGTCGTAAAAAAGCAGATTATATGTGTGTGTGTGTGTGTGTCATTGAATATTCTTTGTGTTGCAATTTATTCTGAAGGTATTGTATCCAAACTGGACAAGCTGGTTCTTCAAAGCAGCGTCGGACAGTGAAACCTGTCGTGACACACGCCCCTTTTGATGTAGCCTTGACTTAAAAAAAAAAAAAAAGTCACAATCCTACGTATGAAGAATGCGTGCGTGCGTAAAGATGATGCTTGCAATTTTTTTCCATGATGCTAATGAAAGACGCAACTCTGAGGACAAACCTTTGCTCTGCTGGTTACTTGTTCATACTAATGGAATTTGGGGGGCTTTAAAGAATCTAAAAAAAAGCAAGGAATTACAATAATGAGATATTTTTCTTAAATTCAGCACAAAATTAAAGGATTTTTTTTTTAAATGTCAAATTTTTGCTGCTGGGAAACTGTAAACTGGAACAATTCTGTTTCTGTAACGTTCTTCAGGTGTTTTCAGTTCTATTATCAACATAATCTTTAATTATGAGTTGTCAGACAATTGCAGGAATAATAGGTGATGAAGAATTTTTAGTTTTTTTTTGTTGTAAATTTGGATCATTTTAATCATTATAATTTGATGTTGTCAAACAAATGTAAACATTTAGTATAGCTGATAAATATTATACCTCCTTCTTCTTCTTCACATTCAGAACCCTCTTAAATTAAAAATTTCAAACAGATGTTAACATTTTCTTGTAAATATAATATTTATGCATACATAATTACTACATTTACAACTTTTATGTTTTTTGGGAGTAGCTTTACCTATTAAATGAAAGAAAATGTTATTAAATGTGAGAAATTTAAATAAAATAATCACATTTTGTCAGCTCCAACTTTTATATAGCCTACGTAGTACATAGAAACAGACTGAACCAAACAGTTTAGTTTCTGTGTTATTAGTTTAGAGTCTCGGGTTACCACCAAATATTCTGGAGCACAAAATATCCTGGTTTGTTTCACCTTTATTTACACTTATTAACAACTGGGACACCTTTTTAGTCAGTGTTTTATCATTACCGAGGCTCCTTCATGAGGCTCATCAGCGTATTTCGAAATGTCTTTAAACCAAATCCCACACTGTTTTCATAACATGGAGTGACAAGCGATAGATTCGGGGTATATTTTTTGTTAATTTTCCCACATAATTGTGTGCACCTGTCAGTGATGTGAGCATTAGAACAGAACTGGAAAGAAAAACTGGAAGAAAGAAAGTGAGCAGGATGTTTAAGAGAGGAAGAAAAGATTCAACAGGAAACATTTTTTTTTTTTTTACACCCTATAATGAATGACATGTAAAGAACCTCAGCTTCCAACCCTCGACCCTACTTTACCTCTTTAATGACCCCACTCGCGCTCTTATTCTGCAGCTCTAGTGTTACAGAACGGGTCTAACGCTGTGGCAGATACTCGACTGGCCTCAGGTCACAGATGGCTGACAATTATAACTCCCATTGTGTTCCATACACTCCTCTGCACAGTACCCCCCCCCACCCATCCCCCCGGCCTCTCCGTCCCAGCTTCCCAGCTGCCTCCTGCTCCTTAATCAGAAGTGAATAAGATTTAAAGAGGAGGTAGACACTCTGGTTTTGTGATTGGGCCCCTTCTTACTGCGTGGCCTGTATAATTGAAAAGCCCTCTGTGACTATTTTAAGACACTAGTGGGAACACGCTCCCATGTGTTCACTACGGCTGAGAAACGGGACTCTCGCCTTTTCGCTCATGTTCTCTGATTGCTCAACGACTTTACTGTGTTTGCTCGTTTGTGATCGTCAAATTGATTACAGCTTGAAAACGAATGTATTTTTTTTTATCAGTTATTATTTTCTTGTGATCTGTTTTATTATTTGGTTTTGAACAATGAAGATTTTCACACTCAGAACCTGAGCTGTCACTACCAGCTCTGTGTTTTAAAAGCAGGTTTTACTCAGACCATCTGTTCTTCACACCGCTCTGTAATACCCGACCACCAACACACCACAAACCAAAATTAACGCCGTTTCACTGTGAGTAAAAAGTTTAAACAAATAGAAATATCACCAGTCAGCGTCTTTTCTCAGCAACTGAGTCAGTCATAACAGACTCTTTGTTTAGGCTGAAAATATAAACTCTTATTTTGGACACTGTTTGCATGGAGAAAGTGGCGCCTTTTCAGAATTAAAACCTTTTGCGAAAACGTTAGAAAAGAACAGAAATTAACGTGTTTTATAATCATATTTTTAAAGCACTTGTTTTCAGCAAAACTGACACTATTACAATTCTCAGTTTCTTTGAGATAATTTCAGACAAGGAAGTGGGATTCATGATAAACAAGCCTGCACACACTTTTTTTTTTACTGAGTTGTTGGCATCAAATTTAAGATTTGTTTAGGTTTATAAATTCAATTGAGTTGAAAAACTGAAGAATTAGTTCTTCTGTATTTGTTCTGATAAAATACATTTCAGATTTACAGCTTATAATATCCAACATCACTATTTAAGCGTCAGAATAATAGAAATAACATTATTTTTTTATTTTATTATTCATCGCAAATGACTATATTTACTTCAATAAACCCATAATTTATTAATTTCTCTTTTATCTCCTTGTTTTGGCCCTTTGGTCACCATTGATGGAGGATTCATTTAGTGTAAACTGCTTTATTGATATTCCAATGAGATATGCATTGTCTAAAAAATGTAAATTAGTCAACCAAATATCTTATAAATGAATGTGATTTCTGCTAAATACCCCAAATCCCTAAAAACCAATGTGTAAAAGCTAAAAAAGGTCTTTATTTTAAAATACACTCACATAAGAAAGATATTTATAAAATACTTCTACATGACGATATTTAAAGAATGAGAAGATTGAGAATACTTAGTTCTCATCTCAGATAAAAAGCCTGATGACCACATGAAAGGACGAGAAAGGCTTGTTCCACTTAATGTTTCACAAGAAACTTCTATGTCAGTGTTTTGATGTGTTTTGTATTAGTTTTAGAAAAACGTCTGTTTAGATTGAAAGTAGTTGTTAGTGTTGAACAGCATTTTGGAGCCCCAGTCCTGAAAGACGTGTGGCTCATACTCAAAAAAGCAGCAGCAACATAAGAACTATGTGAATAAACTGAAGTCTAAAACTAAAAATCTTCCATTCATTGACATGGGGGATTTAAAACTAGACAGATATGAGGGTAAACTCGGATTACGTCAGATTCTGGGTTCCATTTCTAGATCCAGATTTTTGTACATGTTGATGGTTTTCAGTTGAGATAGTTTTCTTTCCAAGACCGACCGTATGTGACCCATCAGAACATGGCTGGGCTGCGGAAAACTGGTTTCAGTGTAAAGCTAATCCTAATGCTGCTATGCTAAGCAGATTGGTCTGTCCCTATCTAACTCTATACAATCTTTAAAAAAATCCCACCAGGTGCACTTATAGTTGTACGACTCTCTGAGACTGCAGATAGATGCAGGTACACACTGGATAATCATGCTAGCATGGTGCTACTGCATGACGAGATCGAATTCTAGACATGAGGCCAGTCCTGCCTCTCCATAGCGACACACTGCAACCATCCCCTCTTTGATGACCCGACTAAGAAAGTTTGTATTATTTGAAACCTTCCATAGCTGATCATACTGTTACACTAAAGGGACGTCCACTGCATCTTTCATTTCAATCTGAAACCCTCGTCACGTCCCTATAAAGGTCTTCATGTCATAGCAGGGTCATGTTAACGGAGTCTTTAAGTGAGAATGAGATGATTCAGGAGAACCAAATTTATTTAATGCCTCATTTTCTAGTTTGTCACTAATACTTGGACTCAGTTATGAGATTGTGTTATGTTGTCATCTAACAGTTTAGAAACCAGTCATAGGACAGAAATGTAGCTGTTACACACTTTAAAGGAGCAATAAGCGAAAATTCATCATTTCCAGTTTGAAAGAATTCAAAATATGCAATGTGAAGCTCTAGATGTGTAATTCCATCTGGAACATAGCATGAGGTCACACACCATCTCTCTGTGTTGATATCGAGCCTCTTGTTTACAAAGGTGGTCTCCTTCCGCGTGCATGTTCGTGCATGTGAAACTCTGCTAAAAAATTACTAAATGATTACCAAATGTGTGTACAGACATAACCCTTATTTTTAATCAGGTAGTTGCACTATCCACAAAATTACTATGCAACTATTGGTGACCAAGGTTTTATTTACAGAGAAGTTTCATGCAGCCCTTACAGTGCGTAATGTCTGCTAGCATATGCTGCTGACACTAGCAGCAAATACATCGTTCAATGCTAATTATGACGTGCAATTAACGGCATTTATACAATATCATAACATGTATGAATAAAATTATCTTGCTGTCTACATCAAAAAGTTGGTAGCCTAATTACTTACTTTGCCACTTGACATCTTCCAGAACTCCGTTATTTCGTTGTGATAATGAACTTTGTTTCATGAGGAGAGCGGGTGAGAGAGGTGGTGTACGGGAGGTGGGAGGGAGAGCGGGGATAGGTAGAAGAAACTGTCAATCATGACAGACTTTGTTTTGGTCTCAATCCTGTACTCAACAGCACACCTAGCGGTGAATAATCGCTTGTTGCTCCTTTAACTACACACCTACAGATGTTGTACAGATTGTTGTTGTCATAGATGTGTTATACTGATTTTCATGGAGTAGTTTGTTGAATCCGTCATAATTAATCCAATCAGAATTGTCGAGTATTTGAAATAAAATGAACAGCTGATTAAATGTTCCACAGAGAGCCGTGCAGAGAAGCTCTGCAGTAAGACACGGCAAGTGTGTTTTCAGATTTCAAAGTTACCCACGATCATTATACTCAATTCCAGAAAAAGATCAAACGGCTATGAAGGGAACCCGCACATAGCTCAGACGAGGAAAAGCTCCTTACCAGAAGTCCATGAAAAAAGATGTTTTTCACACTCCAACTATTATAAAAAGTCTTCACACATTCTCATCAGTGGATCTTCTATATGTTTTATCATTTTATCACAAAAGAGAGTCTAAAACTTGGAGTCACATTCGTCACATGTGGCTTATGACAAACAAACTCAGAGAATGACTCGTTTTATGGGTATCCGCTGTGGCACCAACCAGCATCGCCACACTGTCTCTACTCAGTAAAACAAAGTGGGAGAAACGGCATCGGATCCGGTTTCAGCTGCAAACACAGAAACACCAAACCTAAAGAAGTTATAGAATTTTTATCTTGCAGCAATTTACCTGCATTTCAGTCTTCTAAGTTCCCTTTTGATCTTGTTGTTCTGCCCAAACAGTTCAAAGGTTTTTCCTCTTTTAAGATTCGTGTCTGTATATTTGGGACTAAAAGAACATTTTTACTACCACAGCCTGCTTTTATCTTTCAACTCGTTTGTTCTGTTTAAAAGCTGAAAACACTTTATGAGCCACATAACATGTTGAAAAATGAAAAGAAGCAACAATTTTTGGGGAGGATTTGTCAAAGAAATGCTTGAATTCAAGGTGTCTGCAGGCCTGTGTGATGACCAGCTTTCCACTGTTATTAATAATAACACAACAAAAACTATTTGACTATCAGTCAACTGCTATTATCTTTGTACAAGTCTAACATCTCGGTGAACACGGACAGAATAACACATATTGTTGGAGAAACCGTATCATGATGGTAATTTCAGCATCTCAGTAACACCAGTATTACAAATTCATGACACATTGCAAGATCTGTTTACCTCATGGAAATAATCAATAAACAACTCATTAACAATCCCACAAATGTTTTTTTTTTTATACATTGGCCGACAATATAGTCATTTTTACTTTTAAAACGTCCTGTTTTGTTTTTCTAACATTATCTTTACACAAACAATAAGAGGAGATTCCGTTTGTGTTGTGTAATTTTTATTTGTGTTAAGTTACTGTTAAAGCTATAGTGCGTAACTTTTACATGTCCGTGAATGTCCGTTTCAGCCAAGCCACTATTAGAGGAGATGACACAATGCAGATTAAGCCGATCGGCTCCTCAAACATCTCACGGTATTTTTCAATATATATCATTTTTACTTTGCGTGTCGACCGGCGACATTCCCGTGCTGGCGTGCAGGAAATTACGTCTTTTACATCACAACAAGAAGGGAGGGGGAGGACGAGCGGAGAGTCTCGTAGCAGGAGATCATTCACTAACCTGTCAGTTACAAATTAGCAGGCACCTTGTCTCCCGTTTGTAATAAGCTATTTGCGTTTCTGCGGAAAATAAATAAAAAATACAATAATTACCTCTTCCGAAGCGTCCATCTTTTTTCAACAGCTGTCCTTATTCAAACAGAATAAAAATGTTGTGGAATCACGAATCACAGCGGCAGAGGGATAGCGGTTGGGGGAAGGGGGTGGGGGGGGGGAGACAGGTGGGCGTACGTCATATGGAAGCGCCAGCTTCATTGTTGTAATAACGCAAAATTCCGCTAGGGGGCGACAGAAGTTACGCTACGCTACATCCTTCAGCCACCACAAGAGGGAGCTGCAGCACCAGTTGCTCCTTAATTTACATTGTTGGGTTCAAGAAATGAGTGAGAAATAATGTAACTTTAGAAGTTTGGGATGTTTTATTTGGGTTTTCTATCTGCTAGTCTGTTACATACAGCAGGCTGTTAGCCAAATCGCTCATTTTAAATGTTTATCCCTCTATGTGGATAAATAAATACAAACATATCAGTTTTTGAAAAAGTGAGCTACCTTGTTACAATCTACTGAACAAACATTTTATTTTTAAACAAGGGCATTTTTTTAAAATATGTTTTTAATTGACCTTAAAATATTTTCATATTTCTGCTATACTTTTAATGGAGTGGACAAATATACTTCAAGTATACTATTCTTATGCCTAGGGACTCTGTTACAGTTATAATAAACATATTTTCATGAAGTTAATTTTATCAAGTTTACTTATTTAGACTAAATTGGAACAAGTGTCTCAGCTGAAAACAACATGGTTTGCTTTCAGCGAGGGGGAGGAGCTCTGTGCATCAGCTGTATGCTCCGCTAACAGGTGATAGTTGAGAGTTGTACTACGGAGATAGCTCAGTTCACATCAACAGGAAGGACAGATAACTTTCATTTTATCAATTTTACCATTTGGTAGAGTTTTAAAGCTAAACTTCCTGTTCAAAGGACCTTTTTCGCTTTCCATGCGCTAGCAAGCATCTGCTGAGTTAGCTACGTTCCTCATACACAGACTACAGATTGCCAGGAGGGCCAACAGACCTGTGCATGCAAACACAGACATAACAAAACTAGCCTTTGGATTAATCGCACATTAAGAAAATTAACGCCATTCAAAGGAGGATTTGCGTCAACGTGTTTAACACGTTAATTTTGACAGCCCTATGGCATTAAGTTTATTTTTGAGAGTGTTAAAACAAAAGCGTTGAAGTGCACAAACATCACAGAGACATTCTCACACACAAGCTAACAGCGCGACTGTTAAAGTGAATGCCATCATCCTGAATTTTATGCTGGCTCTTTATTATGGTTAACTTCAATTAACAGTGACTTCAGTAACAATAAAGCAACAGTGAAGGCAACCTTATGAAACACTAAGCTGTTTCCAGCATGCAAATCTGACCCAGACTTCACTCAAACCCACCCGCATACTTTCCTCCTCCATCAGCAAACAACAGAGCAGCAAAACCTTTTTTATTATTCATAAAACAAGATAGTATAAGCTGTCGCTGGCATTACAGACAATATTGTGGATTTTTTTTTCCTTCTTTAATTGTGCATTAGACACTCATAAAATCCCCACATTTTATTCAATACAGCATGTCTAGACTATATTTTTATTATCATTATTGCCAGTAGCTAATTAGGGTTTTATTGTGCAAGTCAATTGGGGTTTTGGTGTGCCTTTGTTTTTCTAAGTTTTTGTCATTCCTCGTGTCTCTGGGGGGAATGCCAGTCGACCAGTTTGTCAGCCACCCACTCGAATTCAGTGCTGATGAAGGAACCACAAGGAACCAGCAACCGTCTGCATGTCTGCATGAGTGTGACGCTGAAAGCAGCCGTGCTTTATATCAAATACGAAGACAGAAACTTAAAAAAAAGAAGCTGTCTTTCAGGAGTCACATTAAACTGCACATTTTAAAAGTGTGAGCCGTGATTTCATTGCCATGATACTTCTAGCATATCTGGTCATCAGTGTTTATGATAACAAAATATATTGACTACACACATACTGTATATAAATACATATACACACATATATATATATATATGGTATATTCTTTCTATCTTGAGTATTTCTAGCTGTTTTTATTCAAATTAAAGTACATTTTAATACGTGTTGTTTTCAGTTATAAACCTTAAATCTCAGAATTAATTCAGTAGATTATATAAAATGTAAGCTGAGCATTATTTTAAAATACTGGATGTATGATAACAATCTAATAGCCTGTATAGTAAACTGATCACGGTAATGTCACGCGGAAGCTGAAGTCAGTGTAAAACGAGTGCCACCTGCTGGCTGGTTGCTGCCGTCCCTCTACGTAAACGATCCGAAAATTTCTCTAAATCTATAAATAAATAAACTTGAGATAATTGATGGCATATGTTGACTTCTGATGGTTTATGTACTTATTACTTTGCTGTGTGTTCAAAAATTCATTTTCTCGTCAATTTAGTCGTAATTAGTTAGGCTACAAAAATCAGCACCGATGTGTTTGGGTGAGTAGGTGGGATTTTTAGCATCACAACTCCAGGAATTAACGTTAAGTACCTCAGCTCTGATGTTAGTTTTACAATCTATTCTAAACATACTCGTTTTCTAGTCACATAAACTACATTTATATTATTTGTATGATTCAGATGTATTAATACATGCATCTTTAACCATCTTCATGACTTTTTAAATCACCTCAGTATGGGCTGCTCATGAATTATCCTCTGAGAAATGTAATTACACTGAATATTTTCATCCTCTTCATTACAGATAATCATAAGTAACTGATAGTATCTTCCTTTTGTACTTTATTTTGTAAATGTACTCCTGCTTTGGATGAGTAAATTGGCTGAATTTCATTTTCATCATAAGAATTTAGAGTAACAGATGAATAACAGCAAGAAAACTGAAACTGAAAGCAGCCCACAAGCTATATATAGAACAGATGTGGTGCTGGTGAAGCTTCTTATAAGAGAGTTGGTGGTTAGTGTCTGGTTTCGCTCTTCTTCCCCTCCGCCCTCCCTGGTTTTCACTCGCTTCATGACGACTTTAGCTCTTTATTTACCTCCTCAAACCTTACATTTATCCTTGAGGTCGTCCAGTGTGCAGATGTTGGCAGTTGCATCCAAGAGAAGGAGATAGATGAGAAGAAATGTTGTCTTGCAAGTGTTTCTTGTGATCGGCTGCAGAGCGACTGTCAGGGTTTGTGTCCTGATGATGGTGAGGTAAACAACAGGTGTTACATATGGAATGCCTGGGGGGATAATCTAAGAAGGGATAACCTGAAATAGCGACGCGTGGATTGGATGACACAACAAGAACTGGAAGTATTGTCTGAGACCAGGTTAATGCCTCGCTGGCCCTCTGGCACACACAGACTCAAGCTACTGATAGTTTTTCACACGTCTGTTCATTAGTTTTTATCTGACAGATGAAACAACCTCTTTCTTGTTTCTGCTAGCATTATTATTAAAGTCAGAAAATACAGACTTTGTATCATAGCTAAGACAGTAAGTGACCATCATAACTGAATCCTAAATTAAAAGGTCAGACAATGAAATACATGCTTCAGTTATTTCATCCACCTGTACAACCTCTCCTTTCCAACAGACGTGTAAACGGCACGTAACATCAGTGAAGCGTTATATGCGGCTGATAGCCGCCATTAAAGTCAATAGGTTCGTTAAAACTGGGAAGCAACGCAAATCGGACGCGTTTCTGAAGTGTAGCATTGTTGGCCTCTCCTAAATTTACGCCGCACTTTTATTTTTTTATGCACTACGCTTCTAAAACGTGTCAAGCGCAGCAGTTTAGTTTAGACAAGACAGGAAATCAGGTGTTCATGAAAAGTAAAATACCCGGAAGTTTCAAAATAAAGGACACATGCAGATTTCTGTTTGTATGACAACAAAAAAATGTATTACCTATGATGGGTTTGAAGTCCGTAGATGGTGTGAAATTAAACCACATACCTTCTGGATACATGTTGTCATCTTTCTTCCTGTTTGTTGTTGTGTGTACTGATGAAATCACGCGTGATTTTTGTAATTCTCCTGTGATTTCGTGATCTCCCGGGAACAGCTGGATGGAACACTTTAGTGAGCGATACACGTCTAAAATTCTCCCGGTGGGATTAACGGACGCTGCTTAGCCTACGCATCCGGTGGAAAGGAAGGGTTAGCCGCATATTCTGCTGGGAAACTTCTAGTTATTGGTTTTTACTTCAACACCAACTGCCTGGATGTTGTTGTCAACAATAAACTCAAGTTTCAAAGCATGTTTACAACCAACAAGAACCAGCAGAGAGTCTTTAAACTCATCTTTGGCTAACACCTAGTGGCCCACCTTCCAATAAGAGCCATTTCAAACTCATTCAGTACAACATTTGTCACTTTAATAGAGAGATATGACAATAAATTAATAAAACAACATCTTCACTCTAATCTGAACCATTCGGTGCCCAGGATGCACAACCATGTGCTTCTCATAATATTGTCCATGATATTTATGTAGATATGCTGGCTTATAAAATCTATGACATAGTTACGTCGTACAATTCAAAGCATGATATAATGACAGATTACTGTATATTATTGTGCAAAATTAGCAGAAACGTCAGACTCATTAACAGGCTGTGATATCTTAAAGAACACTAATTTCCTTGCACGGAAGACGTGATGTATGATTACAAGATTCTTTCAGTGGTTTAAAAAAACCCCCAACAAACTCTGCACAACATCCAGCCAGATAGAAAACACACTCCAAGAGATGGACATGTTGTTCTCAAAGCCTGGATTAGAGGAAAGGCTTGAGTGTGGAGATCTGCTCAGATGAAGCCAAATGCAACAACACTGGTGAGCTGATAGTGCAGATGGTCAGTGATCCAAAACATACAGTGAAAGTGAGAGAGAAGCCTGTTCTTTCATCATCCCCGTGGAACACTGAGCCGTCCAAAGATTTTTAAAGGTAAACAATAGTTGTTTTTTTTTTTTTTGTGCTTGTTTTGTGTCTCTGGAAAAGGCTAGAATTGCCCCATCTTTCCTGGCGATAACGCTTTCTAAGAAAGAGGTTAGCTTTTTATCTGGATAAAGTTTAGATTGCATGCTAAACTAAGAAAAAAGTACATGGATCATTCCAGAAGTGAGTGTGAAGCAGGGAGAGGAACACTCTTAAAGGATCTGATCCAGATAAATAAAACAAACCCAAGTCGCAAACCAAATTCTTCAACTATTTTTTTCCAGCTGATGTCTTAATACACTCCTCCTTAAATGTTACGGTGAACCACTATACTTGATTGTAAATATTTACATTTCAATGCACTTTGTCAAGCATCTAACTAATTTGAAGAGTCCCAAGAGGCGAAAACAGACGTATCCATAAATAAATCTCATGAGGAGGTCAGAGAGCTGCAATTCTGCAGGGAAGTGCTAAACTTCACATACCGTGTTTGGTGAGTGCCCCCCTTTTTTTTTTTACGAGACACACGTCACTGGGCTCAACATTTACTAGCCAACTGTTTTCTGCAGATTTCCGTGATGCATTACGTGGGATGAGAACAACGAAATTATCTGTTTTCTCTTTATTGTACTTTGCTATAAATCTCTTTCCTCCTCCTACACACACACACACACACACACAGGCTGCATGCCAAGCAGTAATCTGATGGGCAGAACTGAACCCAGATGGTTTGATTCATATTCCTGCTGTTAGCTGCTGATGTTAAACAGGTGCTACCTGACCTTCATTCCATCTCTCTATATTTTTGAAAAATCTCTTTCCTGCTTTTTTTTTACACTCTAGTATTAACAATCACAGTAATACTGATGCCCTTTTTTGCCAATATTCTAATCAGAATCCAATCACTGTTTTGTATAAACGCAGCTTGAAGCCATCGTCTTCCAGACTGCTTTTTTGTGCCGTCAGTTATTATGTTCTGTTTCCACTGCGGTACCGTTTTCTACCTATCAAAGTGAGTTGTTAATGTTGATCAGAACACTGTTAGACTGCACTCGAGTGGCTTTCTGAGGCATGTGCCCACTTTGCCTAATGATCCATGGTGTGATGACTGTTTGTCTTTCTCTCTCCAGGGGGAAACGATTGATTGGGCAAATATTTTTACTGGAAAGCGATCTGATTAAAACTGAAAGAGCGAGTATTTCACTCGGCCCGAGTTCTGTGGTTTCTTTGTGCTTTTTACGAATCAACATACACCCTTATCGAACCGACCCTGATATAATTCAAAGTGGCATGAAAAAAACAAAAAACCTTAAAAACAAGCACACTCGTTCAATTAGTGGGGTTTGAGGGAAAGCCGATACCCTCTATTTATTCGGCCAAACATCGCAAGCAGATGAAACATGCTACTGCCATCAGGCGCTTCTTCGCTGATGTTCTGTGAAGTTTTTAATTATGGCAGAAATTTATGTTCTGAGAAAGTGGATCGTTCATGTTGAGTTTCTCTTCCAGGCCTGAGTAAACATCCATCCACCACTTCACACACACATACTTGTATAGATATTTTATTTAAACAGTCAACATATTTTCTACAGTACGATTTTAAAAAACATTATGTAGAAAGTTCAGTTTGACGGTTAAGGGTTTAACCTCCTTCCGGTTTATTTCTCAGATAACTGTAAATCATCAAGCGCCACTTTGGTGTGAAAAGCTGTAAATCCTCCCCCAGGCCCGAAAATATTATCCATCACCCAGCTGAATGCAGAGCTGCACAAAGAGAGAAGGTGGAAACTCAAGCTTTTGGGTCGGTATAACTGGTTAGCATGTTGAATGAAAGAGGCCACGATTGCATCCCGTGTTTTTTCCGTGGACCAGATAAAAGAACGACTTCTCCGTGGCAGTGTCAGATGTCACCAGATCCACTGAGCTCTCTGATTACCTGTGAATCCCTCAGGATATAGTTATGTTGAAAAGCTATACTAAATAGTCTACAATAATAAAATAAGTACTCTCTTATGATTATTGGAGCTTTTGGAAATCCTTCTGCTACTTCTTTAAGGGTATAGATGATTAAAACTACACACAAATCCGCAGCTGTGGGAAGAAAAAGCTCAATATATTCATTCTGAGCTCTAACATTTCCCAAGGTGAGCATCGGTAGCTTGGATTTCCAACCGTCTACCTGACGTGTGTGTGATGTGTGTGAGAGCAGCGGGGGATGGGCAGGGTGGGGATGCAAGTTTCACAATATGAATGAAGAGTCAATCGGGTTTACACAACAGAATAAAAACCAACTGACTGAACTCAATATGCAAATGTGTGAGCATTTATAAAAACAAACTGAATCAATATGAAGTTTGTATCATGACTTTAGTGCTATAAGGATCTCATGGATTCATAAATCTTGAAAAGCACACAGATGAAAATGCTGTAAATAACAACAAAAAAGGAAAGTGCAACAGTTTATAAAACCCGAACTTGATTCAGCGTTACTTAAAGGTGGTAAAGACGATTTTGCCCCGAATGAGAAGCTCAACAGCAGTTTGTCGTGCGCATGCGTTGTAAAATGCAATTTTGATATATTTGCTATATGTACAGGATAAAAAACATGTGTAATAATAATGATAAATAACAATAAAAAAACAGATCCATGTGGACCAAAGGGATGCAATTTTTTAGAAACGATGTAGCAGCTTTTTTAGACGTGCTGAAGTTAAAAAAAAAAAAAAAACAGTGGAAGAAATTATTATCTCTATTTTTTACATCTATCTTACTTTATCATTTTTGATCATGTGTGGAAATCCAGTTCAATCTAGTTTAATAATACTTAATCCCATTATAACGATGAATAATTTAAAAAATGGCTCATAACTGAGGGGAAATTGTCTCAAAGAAAAATAAGGACTTGGGGAGAATCTTGGTGTCCATTTAAGAGCAGCAGCTCAGTTCTGTATTTAACTCAACTGGCATCAAACATCTGTCCAACCTCTTATTTCCAAGACACCTAAATCTGCTGGTGTCTGTTATGTTACCACCAAGGTGTCCATTAGAGATGGTGTTTGGGTCTGAATATTTATGCAAGAACAACAACGTCTGCGTATGTAGGAGGACGTAAATGGTAGAAAACATATTATTTCTGTACTGGAGACAGAGTTTGACTCCTAATCTGATGGTTTGGCTTAAATTAACAATAATCTTGACCATTCCCAAGACAAACCACATAGATTTAATGAGCAGGGTTAAACGTCTAATAATATTACATTTCATTTAACCAGGTCTTTTGAGTGGCAGTGCACGTTAGCAGCTTGTCGTTGGAGGATTCATACATTTATAGTGTTTTGAAGGAAAAATAACTTTTTTCTCAAACGTGCTTGAAGCCATTTGGCTCGACTCGTACCCCCTCTGGCCTGTAATTAACTTGGTTTGGTCATCATAACGATCCAAGTTTACTTTCTATCTCACTCTATCAGAAAAGTGATGATTTATCATATACAGCATATGTTTCTTTTATTTGCAGCAACAAATACTGATTAAAGAAAAAAGCAAACGTGATCACTCAGTTCACTTGGATTCCCTCCTGAACTGTTCCGGTGTTTACTGCCAATACAGAACTCGTTTTCTTCTGGTCTTGTCTTCCTATAATCAGGATTAAACCCTGGATTCTGAGAATCCTTTGTCAAAACTATGAAAGAAAAATCCATGCGGAAGATCAAAAGAGGAGTTTTTTTGAGAAAAAGTATTTACAGGAGAGGCAGAGTGCAGAGAGGACACCAAGGTGAAACAGAGTTGGATGTAAAATGTCACTAACATCTGTTTCTTGATGATTCAATTGCGTCAGACTTGCGGCTTAAAGACGCGGCTCGATGGTTTTTATAAAATGAATAGAACGCTGCTGCACATGGAAGCTGCATGCAAACCTGAAAGGGATGTGACACAATAAAGCAACTCTCGTGATTCATAAAGAAGAGAAATGGAATGTTTTCCCTCACACACCCTCGTAACGAGGACTGCCTATTGATACTTATTGATTCGGAGCATGTTGCTATGAATTTACATGCAGATGAACAAGTTTGACGCCACTGTCATGTGGCGCTGTGCCCAATTTCAGATCCACACTCCCGCCTAGGAGCCAAAAGGAAGACTCCCCCCCCGCCACACCCCACCCCCACATGCCTTGATCTGGTCTGAGTCAGCAGAGCAGGCAAGGCGCCCCGGAGGTTGTGTAAGTGGGGCAAAGCAGACGTGATGGAGGGGGTTGGAGGCGTAATTTTAAACACAAGAAATGCAAAATCTGAGTTGTATTTTTGGCAACTTTAATGACACAGTCAGCAGGATGAGGGTAAAAAGTAGTTCAGACGTAAGTGCATAATGAAAGAAAAGTATGGCTTTCAGCCTATTGTAACACAAAACAATGGAAGTGACTTTTACACTTCTCTATATAATTAAACATGAAAATAATCTGGTTTGGTAAGATGAGAAGGATGATGACATCAGCAATAACAGCTCACATACAGACATATTTCTATATCTTTAACAGGATAAAAAAGTAGCACATGTACAGTTCAGTTATCACATCACAAAAAGGGAAGACTAGAAACCTCCAGCATGTCATCAAGAGCTGAAGTTTAAAACATTCCCAATAACTTCATTTTATCAGAGGATTCTCAGCACATGTTGAGACAAGTGTGTTTAAAATGAAGCTCTCAGGCTCTCGTGTGATATTTCCAAGCATTGTTTCGACATATGAAATTATCTATCATTTGTGCTCTGGCGATAGCTCACGGACGATAATTACTCGAGGTGTGCTGCACTTTTAAACTGTTCACAAACTTGCATTTGTACAGATAAAAACACATAAATGTGCAAACTACTGAAGTGGTTATTTTGCACATGGGAAACTTTTTTACTGTGGAGGTTCTGGGTGTGGAGCTTCAGTAGCACCAGGTTGCAGAAACAGACACTTAGTCTTGCCGTGTCTGGGAATCACAAAATCTACAAACACTATAGATCCACTCTGATTGTCTTTTGAGATATTTTAAAGGGGCCCTTCCATTAAAATGGTTTTTCTGAGGTTTCTGTTGAATATTTTAGCTCCACAGGTGTTCTTACCTTCATAGTGGGTGTAAAAACAGGTCAACAATTTCTCTTTCAGTTTTAATCTCTCAAACTACGCAGGTGGCGATAACACCCGAGTTCTCCCAAGTCTGAACGGCCTGTATCTGTTTCGTCACAACTCCTTTGTTTGTTAGTATTCATCAGCTCCTGCAGTTGAAACCACGCCTAGCATGCTGCTGGCTAAAAGCTGTAGCATAAGACGTAGCAAACAGGAAGACACGACGTCTGATGTTACCATGCGCAGCGGGACAGGAAACAGTATACCTTGCTCTCATAGGCTAGTTTGTTAGCCAATCAGAGTCCAGCAAATTTGAATAATGAATATGAACGAGCTGCTGCTCGAGGCCTGACAGAAGGAGCCGGAACCACCTGAATTTTAATGCAGACAGATTAAAAGGTCTGTTAATTAGTGCTTCCTGACGTTTTTTAGATATAAAATGTTTCAAATTACTGGTTAATACTTAAGAAATAACCACAAAGTCCTGAAATTTATATGGAGTGGCCTCTTTAAAGTGCCTCAGTGGCCTTTAAATTATGATTGTGGCATTTTTACCCAAAAGCACAGAACCTGTGCCGTTTTCTAGGATATAGTTTCACACTCTATTTCAAACTGCCTTTTTTGCGTTTGCTACTGATTCACAGCGATTTGAATGCAAAAATACTCAGAGATGCAACTTTGATCTTAATTTTCTTAAGATACATCCTCTAGCATCAGAAAAATGCCACAAGAACATGATTTTGCCACAAAAAACATGATTCTCATCAGAGTGGGTCTTTAAAACTAATTTTTTGAATAGAATAAAACAAAAGAAATTTGCAAGTTCTTTTTACAAACAAAATCAATACAACAATAATTTCCCAAAAAACTTAGACCAGGGGTGCCCAAAGACAGGCCTCGAGGGCCACTGTCCTGCATGTTTTTGATGTTTTCCTGCTTCAACACACCTGATTCCAATCTGCAACATCTCAGCAAGTCCAGCAGAAACCTGTTAACGACCCTTTCATCTTCATCAGGTGTGTTGAAGCAGAAGAAGATCTAAAACATGCTGGATATTGGCCCTTGAGGCCTGGAGTTGGACACCCCTGATTTAGACATGTGCTCTGACGGACTTTTGAGTAAATAAACACTCGACAGTAAGAAACAAACTTTGCACAACTATTAGTAAGAAGAAAAAAGTTTCAAATAAATTCAGCCATTTCTGTAAGAAAAAAATGTACAAAATTGTCACTTAATCATGTTTCTGTTCTTATTTATTCTTTCATCCCTTTTTTTATTTATTTCAATCCTTCATTGAGTCATCGCAGCCATTTTGGACCAGTTTCATTTTTATTGTCTACATTCCACTACTTAGCACATGAATATTAATATTAAAAATGAAGAGATTTAAAATGCTCGCTGGTGCAAATGTCTTTTAGGTTTGTCTCTTTAAGTGGTTATGAAAAAAAAAATTAGAAATGAAAATGTGAACAGGTAAGAAAATTGTTCTAGTGTTCTTTGATTTGACTTTTAGAGGGTCAGCCTGAGTTTAAAGTTCACCTCAGCCTTCCATAGAGTTCTAATCTACATAACGCTACAGTTTAAGTTGAACATTTTGCAGATTGGAGAAGTACCTGTGGGACCTGACCTTTTCTTTTAGCCAAATCGTAACACAAAACATCAGCGCTGAAATGTTTCAGCTGATTATGTGAAACATTCTGTTGGTTATCTTTAGGCGTCAGCGATGTGCTAGAGCTCGGTCACATCCCTTATCTTATTTGTCACAGGGCTGCATATTTCTTGTTTTATTTCATGTTGCTCCTGTACTGCATCCAACAATCTGAGGTCAGAGATAGAACGACGGTAAACACGAGGAAGGAGAGAAGCAGATGCTCTCTCAGGAGGAGGCTTCATCGGCCCACCTCCTCTCCTCTTTTTATTTCTCCTGTTTAATTCTAAGAGCATATGGACACTAAAGAAAAACTACAGGACGTCCTGGAGAGGATAAACAAAGAGAAGGTGATGGAGAAGAAAGAGACGGAGAAGAAAGAGATGATACAAGGGCTGAAGTGAGAGAGGAATCTGAGGGAAGTTTTAAATCAGCGTGTTTATTTTACATTAGATTTGAAATGAGAGTGAATGATGGAAAATAACAAGCATAGTTTAGTCCATGAGGTAGCAGGCAGCTTTTTGGTTGAGGCAGGGTGTGGTGAGGAGATCCTTGACTTCATTTGCACCCTCTCCCCCTCCTCAATATAATCATCATCACGTTGTGGAAAATCTGATAGAACAATAAGCATTGATTAGGTGAATGAGCCATTAAAGTCAATGAAACCGTTTCCACTAGGCGCAAAGCAGAGAGAATCGGACTGTCTCAGAAGCGTAGTGTCGCTGCCTTTATGCTAAATTTCCAAAATGCTTCGACCTCAGCAGTTTAGTTTGGACCAGACAGGAAATCAGGTGTCGTGAAAAGTAAAATACCTGGAAGTTTCAAAATAAAGGACATGTGCAGTTTTCCATTACCTTAACTACGAAAAAATACATAGCCTGTGACGAAGTCCGTAGATGGTGTTAACATAAACCACATACCTTCTGGATACATTTCACTCATTTCATTTCTTCACGCTGCTTGTTATTATGTGTACTGACGAAATCACGTGTGATTTGGCAATTCTCCTCTGATTTCATGATCTCCCGGGACCAACTGGATGGAACGCTTATGCAAGCGATATGCCTCTAAAACACTTGCAGCCCTTTGTGAGCAAATCGTGCCACACCACTTTTGCATCCAGTAGAAAGGAGGCCCGAGTGTGAAGCAGGACCATCAATACATCTAAAGATGGATGGTGCATTTCCACATTCTTCTATTGTTTAAAAGTGAAGCTAAAATATCCTGTTAACAGGTGTTGCCATGTTGTATGTTTAAAAAACTCTTTTAACAAATGTATCCCAAAAAATGAACTACATGAATCAACAAAAGTCAACACAACTCATCTGAAGTTTATTTTTACATTAGAATCACAACAAAGTCTCATTCAGCTACATGGAGGGGGCGGGACTTATTTGTATACTGCAGCCAGCCACTAGGGGGTGCTAGTTTTATATAGGATTCAATGTTTGCATGATAAATCTGTGGGCCTCAATGTCTAGGAACCTTGCCTTGATGCCTTGGTCCCACCCTGGTTGCCTAGGAGATGTGTCATCGGGACCCGCAAAGGCGCATTCCAATGTTCATGTGCTACAGAGGCATCTGTACTCGGTTTGCCCGCTGTTTAGCTAACATACCAAGGATACATGGGACGTGCCCTGATGCCTTCCCTCAGTCACAAATTTCCCAGAATACACTGTGGTATTTAAAAAAAAAATGGCAGTTGAGGAGCCGACAGCAGCTACTTCAAAGGCAAATTTCCTGTTTAAATGTAAGTTAACTGATTGTTGCTATCGCGTTTATATCTAAAATGTTTTCTTTTGGATTAAAAGTTCTTATACGGTTTGTTAGTTGCTTTGTAGTTGCAGCTTCAGTGGTTAGAAGGTACTAACTCGCTTGCACATTTTTAAAAATTTTGTATTTATTAACATTTCTAGCTCCATGGCTGAAGGAATGCTGCTACGCTACTTAAGTCGGTTCCGGTGTCCTCGTAAGCAAGACGCCTCGTCTAACAAGGCACTGCTTCGGTTAACAATTGAGAAACACCCTCTGTCTAGGTTTAGTATAACTAGTCTATGAGCAGTAGTATTGGTGATACTAGCTACACGCTAGGCCACTTTCCCAGTTAGCATATTATTGCTGTAGCTTCCTGCTAGCTCAGTGTAATATTCTGAAGAGTAGATGCATTTAGACGCAGTCTAAGACTGTTGTCCTGCAAAGTAACTGTGGGAGGTTGTTATCAAGAGGGAAAGAGACCCCATTCAAAGAGAATTTATGTTTTGTGACATCATCAGTGATGAACTGCATAATCTGTCACTCTCATTCCACACAACAAGTTGCAAGTTTTAAAATCTGGAATCATCATCAAAGGAAGTCACATCCCCTCTTAACCACATTGTTGACTAAAATGTCAAGAAAAAGTATTTTTATCTTTATTTTTGGTATTTAAAAAATGATAACGTCTGGAAGCAGACTGCCCAAATCCTCAACTTTAAATACTGAAAGTCTTAAAAAAAACTAAACATGGTTTTGAATGTTAAAACACACATTCTGCTTCTCAGAGCCTGAAAGTTGTTGAAGGTGAAAGGATATTCTGGAAGAATTTTTTTAGCCGTTGCTCATTACAGCCCAGATGTTGCCTCATGTGGTACTGATGAGCTCATATCACTGGCCAAATGACAAATAAAACTCTTTATCACTCACAACAAAACAGTATTGCAAGTGATTGCCTCAGGTCAGTGAAAGGATTATTTGTCTGATGAGACATTTTAACCTTTAACCTTGGCAAGAATACTATAAGAGACGAATACGTTCTTTTCACAAGAGATATGGCTCCTCTGAGCTGCCTCATGTCAACGCACCGTGCCAAGAATGTGCTGATTTTAAATGTGGCGAATGGCAACCATGATGATTGTCAAATCGTTGCAGAGTTGTTATTGAAAACACGTTCCTCTCTGCAGGAGACTCCCACTCTGTTTTTAAGACGGCTGATGAGCCACAGCAAAAGGAAAAAAAATAAATTAAATAAAGCAAAAATCACCTATTAGTGAATCTGAGAGCTGATTTTAAAGTTTTTGTTGAGTCAGTTTACAATAAATATCACATGGAGCATGATTCTCAGATAAATTAGGGGATTTCTGAGACAGATCCAACTTTTCACACAAAGAAAAAAGAACAATGAAATGAACTGCAAACCCAGTTTGATAAATGAGGCAGAGAGTATTATTTATAATGTCTGGAACTTGATGTTACCAGGATCGATTGTGGGAGTTTATGAAATTCTTTTGATGAAAACAAAAACCTGGGAGAAAATTTATGTTTGCACTTGTTATTTTTTAGAAGGGAAATTATGATTACTGTAATATAATTAGTTTAAATTAAGGCTTTATCACAAGTGAGAGCATTTTATTACAGATTAGGAATGTTTTCCCTTAACAACATTAAATAATTTTATAATCTTTTTGGAATATTAAAGGAACAATAAATTTGAATTATTTCATCTTTGTTTCAGGATCCCAAATTGTTGTTTTGGGAACTATCTGACCAACAACTTTTAATCTTTGTTCTATCAACAGAGAAAAATTGAAGGTATTTAACACATTAAATCATTAGTAGTCATGATTTCAGAGGGTTATGATTAAAATGTTCAATAATGCAACCATCTTTTTTAAATTAAAAGATGCACTTACCGCAAAAATGTGAAAATTATTTTTCAAGCAAAATCAGCCATCAGTTTGAATGTTTTGGCTAAAGAAATTCTACAACTTCAATATAAAAAAAAGTTGGGACTTTGTGTAAAATGTGAATAAAAACAGAATGCAATGGTTTTCAAATCACATAAACCCACATTTTTTTCCCTTACAGAGTGTAAACAATATATCAGACATCAAAACCAAAAGATTTAATCATTTTAAAGACAATCCCATTTTGAGTTAATTGGTTGGAAGACATTTATAAAAAGTAGGAACAGACAACAAAAGGCTTTAAAATGTCAATTCAAAAACAACTAGAGGAACTATTGATTACTAATTAGTTTGAATGGTAAATGGCATTTACTACCATTAAGCTTCACACACAATCATAACATGACTGAGTTAACAGGAGCATTTCAGAGAGGTAGAGCCTCTCAGACGTAAACATGGGCAGAGATTCATTAACCTGTGACAGACTGTATGTAAAAGCTGAGGAACGATTGGAGAAAAATGTTCCTTAAACCAACACTAAGTAACTTTTCAACCTTCATGAAATAGTTTCATAACTTCTGTGATTATATGGCAACTTACAACAAGTTGAATGACACCTCTGTCATGGCTTGAAGGGGTCTGTATCGCTTTCACTGGCACTAAACAACTTTGAGGAGGATGGTGGGAACCCTGCCACACAAAAAACTACGAATGGATAGGCTGTTTTTCGGCATACGTCACTTCCCCTTTCCCCATTCGTCATAAACACGGAACTCGATGCGACCTGTTACGCGCAACTGCAACTAACGTGGCAGAAGCCCCGAAAAAACGAAAAGTTTTGTCTGAGGAGACAAAAAGAAGAAAAAGGGAGAGTAACCGGATAAAAGGACAGTCAAGAATAAACATAGGCCCGGCTTTCACTCGCTGGCCTGAGCTTAAAGGGGGGGGTGTTGCGGTACCAAACAGAAATTAGACATTTCTTATTATCAACATCATCATAAAACACTGTTTAGCTACAATTAGATACATTACCTCGTCGCTATCCATCATTCACTCAGCCACTGGAAACCGAAATGTAATGTAGTTCAATCCAACTGCTGGCGGACGGGGTATCTGTATTTTACGACGCTACGCGCTGGTGCTCATGGGAAATGCAGGCTTCGTTCACGTAAAATAATACCGCTTTTGTCCAGTGGCGCCGCCAAAATAAACCTAAACTGAAAGTTCCTAAGTATTGCTTTAATGTTAAATTATAAAGACTTCAAAGTTCCCACCATCTGTAGTGAGTAATATCATAGGATTTGGCTAATCTGTGCACAAGGTAAAAACTGGATGTTTGTGATTTCAAGCCCTAGATAACGTCTCTTTCAGGGATGATCTTGCATATTTCAGCAAGACAATGTTAAACCACAAACTGCCTCCATCACAACAGCATCACAGAAGAAAGAGTCTGTGTGCTGAACTTGTGATGATGGCTGGGAAAACAGACCCAAAACGACCAGAAGACTGTAAACTGGTAAAAGTTTATTCAGAATTCAAGTCAAGTACTGATACTGGAGATCTTTCAGGTCTAGAGGCAAAGGAGAGGTAAGTAACCGTATAATTTAGCACAGGGATTTTAGAAATGATGAGGCTGCTTACTGATATTTGTTGTTGCTAGTGGTATGTGGTGTACACAGAGTTAAGAAACTAAAGGTGACCAAGAGTCTAGCACAGGGGTATGGCGAATCCTGAATTTAAGTAGTCTTGCAAATGAGCCATTTACCTCCAGGTGTGACTCATTTAGTGCTGCTACAGACTCCTCCAGAGGACGGGGCTTAAGGAAGCTGCCAGAACTCACCTGAAAGAAAACAATAAAAAACAGAGTAGAAAAAAGGGGGAGGAAATACAGAAAATAGTTAAAAAGAAAAAGGTAAACCCCCCCCACCCCCACCCCCCTCCAGAACCCTGCCAGTCCAGATCTTTCACTAACAGAAAACATTTGGTGCATCATGGAACCGAAAAACTAGACACAAGACCCAGAACTGTTGAGCAGCTAGAATCCTGGATCAGCCAAGAATGAGACATTCCTCAAATCTCCTATTTCTATACTATATAAAATAATAATCTTCATCAAACTCTTGTCCCAGTGTAATGTGGTGTTTTATGCTGATGTAATAATTATGTTGTAAAAACATGGATGCTTCACTTGTCATTTGTTTTAGTTTTTTTTATTTCCACCACAGTTTGTATATCAGTGACAGACACAGTTATTGTTTATGAATTCTGTAAAAGTGTTCTTGGAAGCTGATTGGACAAAGAGATTTACAGAAATCCTACCAGTCCAGGAAGCATGAGAGGCTGCAGCTCCACTTTGGAAGCTTCAGCATATTATTGCAAATTAACAGTAACTTAAAAAAAAACATTGTTAGTTTTAGCACTTAAAGACAGAAAAACATTGTCTATTCACACAAATTAGCATTAGCATGAAAGCACAGCCAGCTGCTATGAGAGGTAAGTAAGAAAATGACTCAACAGACTGTTTATGATCCAGTTTTTCCATTTTTTTTTATTCCAGCCACATGGCAACAATTTAGGCAGATAAATAAATAAAAAAAAAAAAGATTTACCATCATGCCCTGATCAGAAACAGAAATCAAATTGCATGACACCAAAATGAGTTATGATGTAACAGTTTATTATCCTGTGTTTGACAGCAGGATATCACCTTTTATTCGGCTGTTGCCCTGCAGCGAGAAGGTCCTGGGTTCGAATCCGGGCTGGGGTCTTTCTGCATGGAGTTTGCATGTTCTCCACGTGCATGTGTGGGTTTTCTCCAGGAACTCTGGTTTCCTCCCACAGTTCAAAAACATGCATGAGGTTAATTGATGACTCTAAATTGTCCCTAGATGTGACTGTGTGTGTGAATGGTTGTTTGTCTATATGGCCCTGTGATGGACTGGCGACCTGTCCAGGGTGTCCCCCTCCTCTCGCCCAAAGACTTCTGGAGATCGGCACCAGCTCCCTGCAACCCTGAACAGGAAGAAGCAGGTTCAGAAAATGGATGGATGGATTCTGTATGAGTGATAATAGGTTTAGTAACCAGCAACAAGACGCTGTCTGTGTTTTTGAACAACAATAGATACATTTTGATTCTTCTTCTGATTTTCTGAATAGTTCTAAATAAAAAGCTAATGTTGATGTAAATACCTCTAATTTGTGGGATTTACTGAATATAAGATGAAAAAATAAATATAATGAAATTTTAAGGATCAGTAAATTACTGTAACCAAAAAAAGTCCCTTCATGCCGGGTGATTTCAGACCACAGGGGATTTTTTAAAAGAGGCCTTATAACCACCTATACAATATTGTGCAAAAGTTTTAAGCATGTGTTACAAAATGCTGCACAACAAAATGATTTTACAAGTATAAATTGTAATTTTTTTTTATTTCTATCAATTTGAAAAATATGAATCATATTAATATGTGCTGTGATCTTCAGTTTCCTTCAAACAGTGTTGGTTGCATAAACTCTGGAATTTTCTGGGGTCCAGCTGTTCTGATCAGACTATGTAAATATTTCTGTAGTTCTACTTTAACAGGATGCTGTTAGTGAACTAAAGCTGTGAAGTGAAACAGTCATGGAGATTTCCCTTTTTATCTGTTTTTATCTTCATGCAGACTTGAACTCAACATCATTGATTATATTGGGGAGAAGATTTGTAGATATGTCAGATGCTACGTTGTTTCTATGATGTGTTCGTTGAACGTGTACAACACAGAGTATTCTGATCTGTCTTGGTCAACTGTATGAGCAGACACTTTAGACATTCACCAACAAGTGTTGCACAATCATTGCGTTCTTCAGGCTGCGCTAAAGCAAACAAATAGATCCTTTCAGCTGTTTCATAGTGGAATTACCAATCCTTCAAACGCTCAGAGACGTCTGAGAACTATGGGATCAATTCACAAAGCGTGAAATACTAGTAAAGCACATTTTACACATTAAACTGATGGTTTTGTTTGTTATCTAATAGCAGATCAAGATTCAGAGTTAAAACTGCACTAAAGCCATAAACCGGTTGGGGAGAGTAAAACTATTATCATGGACACGTAAATGTTGATTTCAGTGAAACTCAAGTCGTGTTTGTTCAGTTCTGGTTCTGGAATCAGTTCAAACAGGCAACCTGTTTGTATTAATAATGTCATTTTGCAGCAGAAAGTCCATGAACAAGTGGTAAAAACAGGATCCATTTCCTGTTGTTACTCAGGTTCATGTTGGTCAAAGTTACAAGGAGCCACTTCCGAGGACTGAAGGGCCACATGTGGCTCCAGAGCCGCAGGTTGCAGAACCCTGATGAACAGAGAGATATGTGCCACATCGAAAAATTAAATGTAGGAAGAGAAAAATTTAGAGGGAGGTTTACAAAAGTTAGAAGATTTGGGAAAATAAAGAAAGAAATCTTATTGTATGTGTTCTAAGACAACATTTTTGTGTCCATGATGACAGTTTTACTCTGTCTAACATGTTTAAACACTCATTCTGTTGTTAGAGAAACATAATCTGACAACATTCATGTAGAATAATCTGCAAAGATTCAAGAAGAAACCAATTAAATCACGAGAGCGTCACCAAAAATCTCAATTTTTTTTTATCAAAACCAAAGGAATACTTATATAACAGTTAATATTCACTTGAAACATCAGGTTTTTACAACTTGAACCCCTTTTCACAGTCTTTTCTTTGTCATTCGAGAAGAATTTTAAAAAATGTCCTTATTATCAACCATCTGAGACAACAGCTGTGTGTGCAAACAGTAAAGTTGGCAGTTTGCTAGAAGTGTTGGGGTGATGTGCACATGATCCACTAAAGTGGAATAAACACAGGCCTGAAATTCCAGTGATTGCATGCTGCTGACATAAATCATGGGAAGATTACTTCTCGGCTACAAAGATTATAGCAGGAGGGATAAGAAAAGGCTCACAGTAAGACAGATAAAATGCTTCGGTTTACATTAGATTTGAGTCTGAAAAGCTACATTTCCAGTTAATAGTGAGGTTTGGTATTTAAAAAAAAGTATTCCTTGTAACTCAACCTCCCTTACAGCAGAAAACAATCTTAGTTTGAGCTGGAAATTAAACCAGGGTCACCTGAGGTCACACCAATTTACCAGCCCAACCACAACACTCTCATTTTTACCCATGTTACAAGATAAACCATCGCTGTGGGTTGGGAAGGATTCAGCTGATAAAACTCGTCAAATCAAAATATAAAAAGTGACATATTTCATTTAAGAAGTCATAATTAAACCCAGATACGAGCTGCCAAAATACTCTTATTAGTTTACTGAGTGTTGATGTCAGTGGAGGTCGAAGTTAAGAGTAATTACTCAGTTTACTTCTTTTCATTTAAAAACTAATAACATGGCTGTTTAATTTGCGCTGTTTGTATGTTTACGTCACTTTCAGCAGGACTTATAACGTTAACTTGAACTTGTTTTATACCAGAAAGCTCATGAAAATCCCCAGAGCTTTTAAAAGTTTAGTGTTTTCATACTTTTGACCTTAAAATAATAAAATATTTTCAAATAATCGCCAGTAAAAATGTTTCATGAATTCTCAAGCCTGTTTCTCACTTCGATGTGATTTGCTGTAATTGGAGAAAAAAATTCCACTAAATTGGCTTTTTTTTTTTTCTTTTTGCACAAACTGCAACTTTTGGGAACATGTTTAAATGTCACGCGTTTCATAATTATGTCTAAATTTATTCCGATTTTTGCTGCAGTCAGAAAGTCGTATCCAGTGGTTTTTTGTTGGGGGGGGGGCAGGTAGGGGCACAGATTTCTAAAAGGGTGGCACATGTAAATGGGCCTAGAACTTAAAAAAATCTAGTTTTTACAGAATTATATAATTTAATTGGCTACTGTAAGGGGTGGCCAGTCTAGTTGGAAGGGGGTCCCTGCCCCCCTGTGCCACCCCTCTGGACACACCATTGGTCATATTTCTATGTTTTGGTCTCAGCTTAGTTTCACATGCCACCAACTCTGCACACTTCTGTCCATCTCACAACAATTTCACTGAGAATGACTATTTAAAGAGGCCCTTCCATTAAAAATGGTTTTCTGAGGTTTCTGTTGAATATTTTAGCTCCACAGGTGTTCTTACCTTCATACTGGGTGTGAAAACAGGTCAACAACTTCTCTTTCAGTTTTAATCTCTCAAACTACGCAGGTGGCGATAAAACCCGAGTTCTCCCGAGTCCAAACGGCCTGTATCTGTTTGTTCATGAGTTTTCATCAGCTCCCGCAGTTGAAACCACGCCTAGCATGCTGCTGGCTAAAAACTGTAGCGTAAGACGTAGCAAACAGGAAGAGAGTACATCTGTTGTTACCATGCGCAGCGGGGCAGGAAGCAGTATACTTTGCTCTCGTAGGCTAATTTGTTAGCCAATCAGAGTCCAGCAAATTTGAACAATGAATATGAACGAGCTGCTGACAAAGCAGCCTGACGGAACGAGCCAGAACCACCCGAATTTTAACCCAGACAGATTGAAAGGTCTGTTAATCAGTGTTTCCAGTGTTTCAGTGTTTTTAGATATAAAATGTTTCATATTACTGGTTAATACTTAAGAAATAACCACAAAGTCCTGAAATATGTATGAAATGGCCTTTTTAAGACAAAATTTAACTTGTTTAATATCTAGTGACCCAACAGCAGCTCGTGTTTTGACCTTCTACCAAACATAAAGACCTTGGTATCTTATTGTATAATAATTACAGCTTTATAAAGGTTTTTTTTTATTTGATTGAGGCACTGAAGTGAAATATAGAGTATAGAATTAAAGGAGCAACAAAGAAACTAAAAAATGTCTGACGTCTAGTTTTTTTTTACAGTGTTAACTGACAAGAAGTCTAATAGGATCAGTTTTATTAGTGTTGTCTTACGGTCACAAGTGGTTTTGATTTTGAGGAGGTCAGGGGTCATCATATATCTTAATTAGCCTGTAATAAATATCAACATGAACTCTCACCTCCACCGTCTCACGTCTATTGCTTCGAATACAAGGACTGAATTTCCTCGTGTTTTTCTTTAGAAATGACTGTTGAAACTTTTCGCTCTGCTAGAATCTCTTTGTGTCTCACGTGGGAGATTATTTAACTCTGAAATTCATGTTCAGATACAATAAAAGTTTCCAAATGTATTTATAAGCAGCATTTTTAAGATGGAGGCTGTAATCAAACAGAGAAAACTCGACACCTTTCAGGAAAGACGAGTCGAACGGACCCCCCAGACGTCTGTGTGTTTAATAAATGTGATTAGGGGTCAATTAGGAGGCGAACATTTTGACACATGTCTCACATTTGGAGCGAGAAGCATCAGATATCGGCCGTGAAGAAGGGTGGTAATTGTGTGGATGATATTTGAGACGTCGCTGATCCAAGATCCACAAGTTTAATGTCTTAAGTTGCAGAATCCAAGTAAAATATAACGTCTCTTTAACTGTGCTGTTCTTCTAAATAGTTCCTTCTGGAGAAAAATGACTTTTTTTTTCAGTTCAACAACTTTTTACAAGCAATTTAGGATAAAAAAAGGACAGGTTTTAATTTTTTTTTTGGAGCTGGTCCAGATCAGAACATATTTTGGTAAGAAAGAATACTTCCATGCTTGCCATGACCTCACATCTCTGCAGTACTACATCCAGGTTTCCTACGTCACTGCATAGCTCTGTGAAACCACTAAAGCAGAGCTGTGCGTCTTGTTTTTGTAAACACTTCTCTAGAAACCACCCCAATCAGAATGCGTCTCTGCGGCTGCTGCCAAAATTAATATGCGGTTAATGACACGGTTTGGAAAGCTGCCACCCCCCCCCACTCGCCTGATTGAATACGGATTCTTTCAGTCCGTGTTTCCGCCCTGATGTGAAAAAGAAAGTCATCACCTCTGATTTCTTGTGTTCAGTATTCAGTGGGGGATTTTCCCTTTTCAGCCGCAGGGTTCGCAAACTGAATGTGTCAGGTTGTCGGATTTGCATCAGATTTACATACTTTAGACCCTCGACAAGCTTCAGTAGGGTAAAGGACACTGGTTTGGGGCTGAACAGGTGGCTTCAGTGATAAAGTTATACATCGGTACGTGTTTTCCTTTTTGTAGAAGTGTCAAAAACCCCAAAACATCCAGCTGATTGTGTGCGTGGAAAAAGAGTGTGTGGTAAATGGTAGATACACATTTCAACATCTGGATCTACGTTTGGACTTGACAACCAACAGAAAAGAGAAAGTCAACCGAAATTGGTTGATCTGAATGTTAAATAAATAAATAAATCTGGAGGTGTTGTCACTGCATTTAGTTTGCAGGAATGTTCATCTGCTCCTGTTTCTGTATGTGTGTGTGTCTGTGTGTGGCTGGGATGGACTCCAGGTGTGTTGTAACACTGTGGATAATCTGGGAGATATGGAGCTCAGGCGCCAGAGTGTTGCGGTTCCTCGTGATGAGTTTTCATGAACATTTGATTTAAATGAGAAGGAAACAGTTCGAGTCCTAGAATTCTAAAGGTGGATTTGGGTCAGAAACACTGGAAACGGACATTTGGGAAGAAAACTGAAGCACATTTTTACCACTTTATTGACTTGTTATGACCCACATTTTATATCGAAACATTTAGTGTTTAGTTGTAAAAACTGAAATGATAACTTGATGCCGTGTCACACAGTGCAGGGGTAAAGGGAGCACCAGTCACACATTTGCATATTCATAAATGTGCGCATAGTAAAAGAAGCCAGAGGTTTAAAGTCCCATCCAAACATTCACCCAGAAACATTCAGTTAAAAACACATAGAAAAGACACAAACATCTAATTCAACATGTAAACAAAGTCGCTCAGTCAAAGTTGAATCGTTATAATTGACTACATTTTGACAGATTAAACTAATAAAACAAACATTTCTATTTCTTCTAAGTTTGTTAAATGTGAGACAAACTGAAGTTCAGTTTTCAACATTTTTCTTCATTTAAAATTTTGACCATGTCGGGGTTTGGACGTGACTGACAGACTGACCGAAGTCTAGTTTAAGTATCGTTTTCTGGGCTGATGTTCAACCTGAAATAGCCTGAAATCATCCATGGTTGTCTTTGTCAGTGTTTCCCAACCCTGGTCCTCAAGGCACACTGTCCTGCATGTTTTAGATGTTTCCTTGCTCCAACACAGCTGAGTTAAATGAGCAAAATATCAGACAACAAAAGCCAAGTTATCAGTTAATTTGCTCATTTAACTCAGCCGTGTTGGAGCAGGGACACATCTAAAACATGCAGGACAGTGTGCCTTGAGGACCAGGGTTGGGAAACACTGGTCTATGTCCCATGTTTGAGGAAAATGTTAGTTTAGAAAATTAACACACTTTATTTGATGATTAAAGGTACAATATGTAAGAATTTACAGTGAAATACTCACACAACTGTCTACTGTCCCACAACGCTAGTTTCTGTCATTTTAAAAAAGCTAGACCGGACCAGAATCATTATTTACACGTCCAGACTTCCTGGTTCCATAACGAATCACATGTGAGTGTGCGAGGCTGCCAAGTCTTCAACACAATCAGCTGTAATTCAACAACGACCAGCAGCAAAAAGTAAGAAACCACCGCATCCTCTTGATGGGGCGTTCAAACGCACTTAGGAAAACTCAGTGCTGAACAAATAGACCTTCAGACATTCCCAAGTATTGAACAAATACAAGAGAACGAGGATCAACACTGGAACTGGCAACCCAAAGGAAACATCAAGGAGGGGAGGGGGTGAGTGGCTGAAAGCAGACATTTTTTTTTTCTACATGAACTGCAGGACTCAGGTCTAATTCTTACATGCTGTACCTTTAAGGTTTTGAGGTTGTCATTGAAGTCAGAAGACAATTTTCGATTATTGGTAAATATCAGTGATGCAACGATCCAACTTTTTTCAAACCGATACGATACTCATATTGGATCTAAGTACTTGCCGATATCAAGTACCAATGCTGATACTTCTACCACACAAAAAAATGCAATGAATTATTTGAAGACAGATTTTATTTCTTCTCTGCTTGTGAATTCGATAAAAAAATAAAATATTAATAAAAATAACCACAAAACTGAAATTTCAAGTGAAAAACAAACATTTTCTGTGAAATTATTGCAAAGTTTCTACATTTTAAGTATCAGTTCATGGTATCAGTTAACCAACCGATACCGATACGAGTCACTAGAATGATATCGACCCCGATACGTGATATCAGTATTGGTGCATCTGTCCTTCATTATATGTCCTTGAATGAGCTTTAACCGTTTAAAGCTTGAGTCCATAAAGGTCAACAATGCAAAAATAATCTATCTGCAAATTTTTACTCTTTAAAGCAATTTAAATAACAATCTATAACCTCTGCTTTTATAAACTTGCTATTTACCCAAACTTAGATTCCTAAAAAATATGTGGTTTGGTAACGAGGAAAAAGGAAACTTGTTGTATTTCCAAATTTTTCCACATGCTTCTTATTCAGAAACCTCAAAGGATTTTTTTTTCTACTTATGTGAAACTATTATTTTTGTGAATTTGGGGATGTTTTTACAGGTGAAACTAACAAAAAGTCTCATTCTTAAAGTGTTTGACATTATTAAAGTCCACAGGAATCAGAAAGAAGCAAACAATGTGACTCCTGAGCCCTAATTCAGCATTAACCCCAAAAATCCAATAAAAAATCACTCAGCGACAGATATGTTCACACAAAGGAACGAGATAAATCACTAAAGCAAACAAAGATCGTCAATAAACATAAACGATAAAATAAAACGCACAGGGGAGTTTTCATAAATCCTTTTACAAACATTTCTAATAACTCAAGAAGAACGAATATTAAATCCAGGCTGTGAGAAGCTTTGTGCTCTTCATCGGACCATAATTCATAAAACATCTTCGTCACTAAAAAGGTTAAAAAAAAAGACAAAATGCATAATGTTTGATGTATATATTGTAAAAGAGGTTTGTGGACATGAGAAGAGTTATTTAATTTAGGAAAGTTTAGAAAAGCTAAAACCTTACGTGACATCATCATCTCAAAAATCTCAACATTTTAACTGAAACCATAAAAGAAATCAAGTTCAGACACGGCAGGTCCAACTATCTGTAACTGGTTTAAGCTTGAAATGATGCTGCAAAGTCCGCCTGAGCTGCAGCTCTAAAGTGGGCGGGGCTTGATGACGCTTTTGGCCATAATCCCATCATTGTGTATGAGGGAATTATTCACAGATTTTTTGGCTAATTCTGTCTTTAACGTACAATCCACTCCAACAAGAAGTCTCCACACACTGATGCACATGATCTGATGCATGTTTGATCAGATTTTTAAAATCCATAGATCTCATCCTCACCTTGTTATCACACCCCTCCTGTTCTGTCCAGTTCCATCTACATCAAACTACTTGTTTTCTAACGGTGTGTGTTTTCAGCTGCTTCGCATCTTCTCTCCTGCAACAATCACCGTCACTGTAATATTTACCTCACAGCTGAAATATTGACAAACATGATGTCAAACTGCCTGCAGAGGGCCATAAACTGGACTGGAGAAATCTCAAATAGTTTGAGCTGTTGCATCTTTTAGCTAGCTGCACACACACATACACACAGACATGTGCAGAGGCTGTAGGAATTGTTGGAGTCCAGCTGTGTCCCATCGGAGGCCCCTTCTCTCCTGCCAGAAGATGATGACACAGATGATGAAGCTGTGTTCAATAGCATGCCAGCACTGGTCCCATGATGACATCACGGGCTGATGTCAAACTGATGGGTGTGGTGATTAGACGGCCAGCTGAGAAGGGTACGTGTGTGTAGTCATTAGTGTGCGAGCTGAGTGAAAATATGCAGCGTCCTTTGGGGTTCCTGCAGTCAGAGTTTTGGATGGACGTGCGTTATTACGTTTTTTTAGTTAAAGAGAAGAGAAGTGGAGGGAAACGATGCAGGAGGAAGAAAAAAATACCATTAGTGGTTTAAGGATAAAGCATGTAAACTTTGGCCAAACTGGAAGATAACAGTGTATAAATATTTGATTTTATTCATCTGAAACTTTAAAAAACAGGTTTTTAAAATTGTCTGGATTCGATAATAGCCATCAGCATCTCAAGATGTTTTTCTCTCCCGGTTCATCACATACTTAAAAAAGCTGCTCACATGTCCATGGAAACGTTATAAACAATAACTTACCTGTGAGCATCAGTTCGGAGAGACAGATTAGTTCTGACGAGCTAACAGCTAGTTGCAGCTGTCGTCTTAAACTTGTTCTAATATCAAAAATTAATGAAGTTCATGCAAATGTAACTTTATTCATCTTAACATAACCAAACTTAGTGTTACATGATTATTTACTTCAACTGAATTTGATTTATGTGTAGCATAAATGAGTTTCAGAGCTAGATGTCTGTGGCTTTTCTAGAGAAACACTTTGCAGTCAGGATTTCTTGATATGTTAATCATGCAACACACAAATGTAACAAGACATTCCCTATTATTTACTTATTCACATATTATGTCATCAACATGGAGCATTTAGCTGCAGCTTCATTGTTGAAGGACTCATGTGTTTGCTAGAATAATATCTACAAGAGTCGCCTTGTTCAGATTAAGCTAACTCCACTCTGTTAGCATTCAGCCACCTCTCAAGTGTTTATATTCAGTTTACTGATAAAAAAAATCTGTTAAAAATTGGTTAACTTTACGTAGGACATTTGAAAATGCAATTTCCTGTATGTGGCATCTTACTTTAACATGCCTCATGAGACGTTCAGATAAATCTGGACATAATTAGCAGGTTTTATCGTAATCTTGTTTTTCTGTTTTCATCCTTCCAGTCAGGTAATTCTACTGGACTTTGTATGGCCTCCTTGTGGCAACAAATTGCACGACAAACCTCCCACGCAGTCCACAAGCGATAAGAACTTATCAGCAATTTTATGTTATGACAGCTCTTAAAAAGATTCACAGTTATATGATACTGACATGATTTAAAATACAATTCACAGAGGGAAAATAGAAGGTTTGTTTTAGTTTTTTTAGAAAGAGGACCAGGTGGACAAACTTGTTTCGGCAAAATAGAGGAAAGGACAATGAGTCTTTATCAGATAACAGGCCTGTAATGAGTCATATGTGGGTGAAAGTAGGCCAGTCTAAGAATGAGACACGCAGGTATTCAGGAGTGGGATGTTACCAAGGATTTCAGGCTCAAATCATAACCTCAACAGTGTTTGCACAATACGGAATACAAGGTGCGGCTGTTTTACATCATCGTTAGATGGATGTTGTTTATTGATCTTTCATGAAATATCTCCAAACACACCTCAGCAGTCTGGTATTCTTACAAAAATTATCTCAGAAACACCAAAAGTTAATTTGCTAACAATGAAAAACTGCATGACAGAATAAAAAGTTATGGTAAAAGTAATTTGCTATTTTTTGTGCAGATTACTGAAGGATAAAATAATTCCATATCATTGTGTTTGAACATCTATTCTAGGGTTAGTTTTGATGTTTTAACACACTAAATGCTAAAGATTTACATCACTTCCAGTTTCATGTTACAGTGTTTTTTTTACAACTTTCAGGATTTTTGTCTGCTGAAATTAAAGCTGGACCTCACTGGGTCGAACTAACTAGTAGTGCTTCCATTTTAGAAGCTAACACTTCATGTGGAAATTTCATATTTAATACTGAGAGTTTAGAAACCAACTTTCACATAAACCACTTTGATATTTTTGAAATTATAGTTATTTAAAGATGGAAGAGGTCCTGAACAAATCAATTTTTTTAAACTGAGGATTAGAGATGCAACGATACCGATACTGGTATTAGGTATCGGGGCCGATATCATTCTAATGTACGCGTATCGGTATCGGTTAGTTAACCGATATCATGAAGCGATACTTAAAATATGGAAATTCTGCAATAATTTTAGTTTTGTGGTTATTTTCATTAATATTTTATTTATTTTTATAGAGATTGGTTGTAGTGGCATCGTTGCATCCCTACTGAGGACGTTCTATTACCTGCTTTACACAGAACCATATAAAAAGATTTAAACCATCATTTTAACTCATCTATTTAAAAAGACTAAAAGTATAAAAAACATGAATTATGGAACAGTGACTCTGTGGTTCCTTTATGTGTTCATGGTGGTTAGTCTTTCCCCCCCATTGGGTGAATAAATACTTTTAAAATATAAAAAAATAAAGATTTATTACAGCCAACACAGCATGTTCAGTTTTCTTGAAACATGTAAAAAAACGCAGAACTTAAAAAGATGTTAGAAATAGAGAAACCAACATCAGATATAAAAAAAAAACATTTGTTTAAAAGAAGGGCACAGTTGAGAAACCAGGGGCTTTATGTTGCATAATTTATTTAAGGGTCTATTTTACTGCTGTGACGTAGGTTCAGATACAGCCCCACAAACCCAGGAGGTTAGTTTATAGATATGTAATTTACTTTTATAAGCCCAGCTTTAGCAACCTTGACTCAGTTATAAAGAAAACGAAATCTAACAAAGTTTGAAAAAATGCTTCATCATGGGGCATTAAAAGATTTTATGAGAATCTGTTTGAAAAGGCAGTTTCTGAATTAACTCAGCTCCGTGTTCTGTAATGGTTAATGCTGAAACTGATATGTTTCAGTAAACAAGTTGATTTCTGTCTGAGGGTATTTGGATAGCGATTTGGTTTTGGTGTTGGCTCCAGTTCTACGCTGCTGACATGAAATGAGACCAGGACTGTGAGGCTGTGTTGATAATGTTTGAGGAGTTCACATCCTGACTGCAGGAACAATGGATGAATACGGACACGCTCAAACCTAGTTACATTTTACTAAAGAAAAAACCAGTGTAGCTTATTGAGTAAATGTAGGAATACTTTTACTCATGTATGTACAGTAAACTGTGGACCAAGTGAGTAAAAATACAACTCAGACTCAGTATAAAATGTAGATAAAAACAGAATGCAATGATTTAATTCCCAAAACAACATAAACAATGTCTCAGATGTTGAAACAGAGATATTTGACCATTTCATAGAAAATATTCAGTCTAAAAGCAGAAACACATCAAATATTTTGACACAAAACAGAAAATGAAAGTTTGGAGACAGGAGGACGTCTCACACAGTCTCAAAGCTTTAACGAGGGGAGAGACAAACTGGACCTGAAAATGAATCTTAAAAACGGCAAGTTTATTACATTAAAGAACAAACATAATGTAACTTTTAAAAGCAACTAAATCTAGTTTATTGAATCTGTCATTAAATGTCTCATATTCTTTTTTTCATTCAAATTTGAATTCTAAAAAGGCTTGAAAAATATGGCACAGCTGAAGGAACATTTGACCAGTAATTAGGTTAAAGAGGCCATTCCATCTAAATTTCAGGACTTTGTGGTTATTTCTTAAGTATTAACCAGTAATATGAAACATTTTATATAAAAAAAGTCAGGAAACACTGATTAACAGACCTTTCAATTTGTCTGCATCAAAATTCGGGTGGTTCCGGCTCCTTCCGTCAGGCTGCTTCGTCAGCAGCTCGTTCATATTCATTATTTGAATTTGCTGGACTCTGATTTGCTAACAAACTAGCCTATGAGAGTAAGGTATACTGTTTCCTGCCTCGCTGCACATGGTAACATTAGACGTTCTCTCTTCCTGTTTGCTACATCTTATGCTAACAGCTTTTAGCTAGCAGCATGCTAGGTGTGGTTTCAACTGCAGGAGCTGCCGAATATTAACGAACAAAGGAGTTATGATGAAACAGATACAGGCTGTTCAGACTCGGGAGAACTCGGGTGTTATCACCACCTGCGTAGTTTGAGAGATTAAAACAAAAAAAATAATAACGTCTGTCGCCTATTGTGGTATTTATTTTTTTAATTAGCTGTAATGGTTTATTAATGACATCCTTGTGTGGGTTAGGGTCACGGTCCATCCAACCATCCATCCATCCATCCATCCATCCATCCATCCATCCATCCATCCATCTTTGTCAAGACTTGATTGAAAAGGACATTCCAGACTTTAGCCAGCACCTTCTAGAGGTCCCCAGGGGTTTCTCAGACTGGAAGAGGTGTATAATCTTTCCAGGTAGTTTTGTTTCTCCCCAGGGGTTTTTCCTCCCGGGACAAGACTGAAACAACTCCAAAAACCAGTATCCAGGAGGCCTCCTTCCCTTGATAAACGTGACAAATATATTGATATTTTTGCAGCGTTTCCTCAGCACTTGTACTGAATTTAGTTGCTGCTTGAACTAATGTTCCCTGTAAAACTTTTCCTCAAAGCGTTAAAGATTTTTTTAAGATGATACCTTCGTATTGGAGGCTAGGGCCAATAAACTGTCAGACTGTTACATTGACAGGTAGTCAGGTCTGCTGTGGATGACTGCCAGACACCAGGGTGGGGATCCTCTTCCTCTGCCAGCTTCGCTTCAAATCTCTGGCACCTCCAGGTCTTCTGGTGGGTGGGGATATTCTGTGTCGTCTGGTGAAGAGATGCCCTGTCACGGTGGAAGAATGAGGGAGGGGATGAGAAACTTAGAGTGGATGTTGTTCAAAGAGTGTTTTTAAAGCGTCACAGGGTGTGTGGAGATCTCAAAGAAATTTGGTTTGTGTGCACATGCAGACACATGGGTGTGTGTGTGTATCCCTCCAGCTGAGAGAAGCTTCCTGTTGTAGTAATTGTTTTTTTATAGCCAGACTGAGGCGCCCCTTTGGCCCAGACGTGCACCTCAGATCACCTGAAGAAGTGCAGTAAATAACAGCAAAGGGAAGTGAAAGAAGGCAGACAAGCCCGGGAGCTCCGAGGTGAATTAAGAAAGGGTAAAAGTCTTTTGATGCCCTGAGGCAATTAGGAAAACCCTTAATCAGTCTGAAGCGAGGCAGTAAATTACAGCGTTGCATAAATCTTGCTTCATTTAGTCCTTGTTGAACTTCACTTATCTGAAATGTGGCCCCCCGTAAAAGGAGCCCAGTATTGTTACTGAACAGAATAGTTACAAGATTAGACCTGGCTTGGCTTTGTGTGTGCTGTAACTCCACCTCTGTGGCATTCATAACACAGACCTGGGTCAGAGAAAGGATGAAATAAAGCAACGGCAGCACTCTTATCCAGCTCGCCCCTCCCTTCTCCTTTCCTTCCTGCGAAATCAGATCTGAGCTCTGGCCCTGTCTCTCCACCTAACCCCCCGAGAGGGAAAAGGGGGATCTATCTGTCCTCGGCGCTTCCTTCCCGGCCTCGCCACCATGGGTGGGACTGTTGCGTAACAGCAGCTTGATAGCCCAACGTTGTGAGGTCATCATCATTTTTTGCTGATATTATGCCTCGGCCAGACTCAAACTCCAGCCTGTTCCTTCCTCTCCTGAGTACATGCTGTGATGTAGTGAAAGTAGGTCTAAGGTTACGTCATGGCAGCCTTTTCGCCTCAGTCTTTAAATTCGGCCATTTGACATGCAAATAAACACGTCTCATTGTTCAGTTTCAGCACACTGAAGAGTTAAGAGCATAATTCTCTCCTGGACTATTTAATCTCCATTTGGTTTGGACTCAAATAGCTCCAGTTGAACAAATATTGCATTATGACACCTTCCCACAGCTGAGTCTGTCCATGTTCAGATGGGTGCCTGTAATCTCTGATGACATAACACCGCGTCTTTGTGCTTATCAATCGAAACATCAGCGAACTCAAACAGGAAATGTCTTTTTAATGACCATGCTGCCCTTGTACCGTAACGCTATGCCAGCCAATTAGCTACCAATACTTGCGTGCTTGTGTGTATTTAAGAAATGGACCTTAGCTTTGAACATGTTTGTTAGTTTTATTTAGACAGCGAAGGGGACTAAATCACAAGCGCTCTCTTTTACAGGCTCTTGAGGTGCATTCAGTGGCTCCATCTGATTAAAATGTGAGTCAATGGATTTTGTGGTTGAGTCCAACATTTTGGACCACATCGACAGGCGACCAAGTGGCGCGCTGAAATTCCGATAAGCATCAAACTGCTCAATACGTGTCTCTGTTACTCTGTTTTTGCAAAAAAATACTTTTGATTTTTGGGGAGGTTGCAAAAGGAACCACAAATAAATAAACTTTTTCACGTGTTTAGTCTTATTTTATGAGTGGAGTCTTCTTAGTTGTAAATCTCCTTTGGTTTGTGCTGTAAATGTGAACTCAATCCTGGTTCAGCCTGCATGTTTCAGGTGTTTCCTTATTTCAACACACACGGATTAGAATGAACGTTTCATCAGTAAGTTTTTGTTGCAGTAAGCTGGTTCTCCTGGTACATGCATAGGTTTTATCCAACAGACCAAAAACATACAAATTCACATTTAAACTGGCTGTTGGTGTTAGTGTGAGTGTAAATGGTTTTTGGTGGCTCTGTGATAAATTGATGACCTGTCCAGGTGTGACCCCGCCTCTCATCTAATCAGCTCCCCTGACAGAAATAAAGAGGTAAAGAAAATGATCGACTGACTGGGACACAATTCCTCATGATCATTATGATCAATAGGAGTTGAGAAATATTTGCAAGTGATAGTTAAACATCCCGGATAAATTAAACTACATTTTACTCGGTCGGGCCGAGCAACAGCTAGCCCAACAACAGGTATGGTTAGCACAAGAGCGAACCGGGGCTAACACACCAAGCAAGAGAAAAGGCGAAGCTGCGTGACTCCAAGTTGAAGGGGAGTTGTAAGCACGCAACCGACCGCCAGCACAACTCAACGGGCAGAGTTAGCACAGGACAAAGCCAGAGCTAACAGACAAGGGAGTCACGAGCAATGTGACGCCGAGCCGAAGGAAAGAAACCATACTTACAGCAGGCGTCACTCGACGGAGAGAAACCGCCGAGCCATATCTCGCAGCCTCCAGAGGACATGAGACAACACGCAGCTCTGACCACAAGGTTGGTGAAGCTACAAGCGAGATCGGTAAACAAAGAAAATATCTAAAGCAAACCACATGCGCGAAGCGAGACGTAGAAAAAGGAACGTGGCTTGGGTGACACAGGTATATGTAGGTTACCATGACGTCACCAGGTCACGTTCAATGGCGTGACTTTGTTGGTATATGAACTCGAACCTCTGTGCTGCACATGCATAGAGATCCAGGTGCTAAGCACCGCCCTCTGACTGTCAGAAGGAATGAAATAGAACTAAATTTTACTTAAATGTATCTACAATGTAAAAAAACCCTGTAAAATAAAACAAAAGTTCAATATATAGTAAAATGTGTTAATTGTAATGATTTATTTGTTTACTAAATACATAATGATTTCTGTGCTGTAGTGCACTGTGGCTAACTAAAACATCCATTTTACAAGTGTCTGATTGTTTAACCTTCAATGCAAATTTCTCCAAAAAATGACCTATTCAGAAACAAGTTTCAGAAAAGTTTATTTTTCACTTGAAATTTTAGTTTTGGGGTCAATTTTATTAATATTTTATTTTTTATTGAGTTCACCATCATTTATTGTAACAGGCAGAGAAGAAAATAAAACTTGTCTTCTGATTCATGGCATTGTTTTGTGGTAGAAGTATCAGCAAGTACTCAGATCCAAGATCGGTATCGTATCAGTTTGGAAAAAGGGGTATTGTTTCATCCCTGCTCTCATTGTATTATGTCATATAATATCTTGTTTATTTATATTGTTTTGCATCAGATCCCATCAAATCATCTTGTCTTGTATTGTATCACATCGTATTGCATTGCGTTGCTTCCCACTACATCATATCGTACATTATTTCTATAATAATCTCTTTTTTAGTAACACATTTAAAAGAATTATTAACAACATCATGATATGAAGTTATATTAGTAATCTTATTGTAAATACATTGAGACGCACATCAGGACGACTTTTACTTTGAAGGTTTTGCTTAATTCAGCAAAACATTGCTGAACGTCACATGACTCTGTTTCCCGCTGAAAAATGAAAGAAATGTAAAACTAGTCGGCAGCTAAAAAAACAATATCACCGAAGATGCTTGATCAGCGCTTTCTCACACCACTGTGGAACTAATTTCTCTGTCCTGTCACAGTCGCTGTCATCAGTGTGCACACTCATAGATAAAGCTCCTATCTATGACCAGAGGGCGTGTACTCCACGATCAGCACGCACATTATGTTAGAGTGGATATTTACCCTCTGGCTCAGTGCCCTAACTTCTCACAGTTACAGTCTCATGATGTGTTGTCATATTCTGCTAAAATTTGACAATCCTGATACTTAAATTTAATCTCATAACCAGCCTGTATATTCTCATGTAGAGCTGATGCCATGACAGACATGATACATTATGAGGCTATTACTTTTAACATCCAATGTGGCGTTATAATTTAAGCAACACCCTTGTTATGTTTTAATGGAGTTGTAATGGTGACATAATACTATAGAGACTCTTAACTCACTGGAAAACCCCTTTAAAAATGATGTTGTGCTGACCCAGAGTCGTGTTCCTACATCCAGCACACCTGCTGCTCGCCTTCACACAACTTCACTCTCTGTTCTTCAGGTTCTTTGGCAGACACATCTATGCTTTTGGGTTTTTTTTTTCTTTTTACCTCAAGCTTTTCTCCCCTTTAACTTACTTGCTGAATGTTTCCATGGAGATAACACAGTATAATCTACATAATGGTGTGAGTTGTTTTCTGATTTTTAATACAGCTGTCATTTAAACCAAAAACTCACTCTGCAACGATTGCATCAATCAGGAGTAAAAGTAATGGAATACTACTCGGTGCTCTGTAGCAACTGCTTACGCACATATCAAAATGAGTCACAGAAATGGGAGGGCCCGTCCTCCCCTTTGCAACTTTGTGGTGAATGAGGTATTTAAAGCAGTGAAGAGGGAAAGAAAACTGGTTTGACGGACAGTTGCGCAATCTGGATTCTTCTCTTTGTGGAACGTGGGGAAAGTGGTGCTGGAGTGCTGTAATTTTATTCAGTTGTATGAAAAAGAAAGTAAGAAACATCCATTATGATATTTATAATAACTCCCCTTTTGATGTTCAGTAAAGGAAGCTGGTATTTTTAAGGACTGGCCCTATTCAGGGTCTTATCCTGTTATTTACGTCTCAGAAATACATTTTGTTGCATTTAAATGAAAGTTAACTTTCCAAAGAACATTTGCTCTGGTTCTGTAATTAACTCTTTAGGTCTCCTTCACAAGATGACAACGCTGTTAAACTCTCCACCACCTGCACGAACCATTAGAATGTGACTAGAGTGTGACAAATTTAGAAAGTCTATTTTAGTGTGAAGGAATTCATGACGACAAATAGGTGAATTCTCCGAGCAAATCGTCACTGTTTTCATGTCCTTGAGACGTTCTCCTGCATCTTCTACGTACTCTATATGTCAGCAGCCAGTTTCCACAAAGACCCTTCTGCAAAGGATACTGAATATTAAACTGGAAATAAATCTGTCATAAAAGAATAACAAAGTATCCGAATAAAAATCTAGATTAACAAACCTCAAGAACCACGAGAGATGCACCGATACCGATACTGATATCAAGTATCGGGGCCAATACCATTCTAATATACATGTATTGGTATCGGTTAGTTAACTGATATCATGAACCGATACTTAAAATGTGGAAATTCTGCAATAATTTCACAGAAAATGTTTATTTTTCACTTGAAAATTTGATTTTGTGCTAATTTTTATCAATATTTTATTTATTTATTGAGTTCACCATCTTTTGTTGTAACAAGCAGAGAAGAAAATAAAACCTGTCTTCCAGTTCTTTGTATTTTTTTGTGTGGTAGAAGTATAATGTTGGCAAGTACTCAGATCCAAGTATCGATATCGTATCTATTTGAAAAAGGTGGTATCATTGCATCGCTAGCGAGATCCACTCAGCAAGATCCTAGTTGAGTTTTAAACCCAGAACCTTCTTGCTAGAAAGCAACAATCCAACCAACTGCACCACCGTGCAGCCCAAACAAACTCATTATCTTTGAACTTTTTATTGTGTTACAGCCATTTTCACATTTTCAGTGTAGGTTAAACTTCAGCCTCTCTGTGGTAGTTCTGAGACTACGTTCTCCAAAGGTGTCCAACACTCTGCTCTTCTATTCACGTGTCACACAAACACACACAGAGTGAGGAAGAGAGGCGAGTCATCGCTCTCGGCTAAGTGTGAACACACAAACATTACGTCCTAATGACACCTCGTTCGCAGCACATACACAAACTGCTATTGTTGGTCTCTTTGCGTCAGCTCTCAGATGGTGGAACCAGCTCATGAACTTGTTTGCTTTTAGCTGTTAGGAACCTCGTACTTATTTAACATGAAAACACATGGCCGTGTTTAAAAAAGCCAAATAACTTTCGTACTGTATTCAAACGTGTTGATGTTGTATTTTTCCTTTTGCACACATATTTGAGTTACATATGTATGTGTGTGTGTGAGTATGTATTCTGGCCTTTTTTTGTGTGTGACAGCTCCACGATCTGTCTACAGCACGGGCGTCACATTTTCCTTGGCTCATGTCTACAATGTATGTGAGCAGGCATACATACTCAGGCTTGTTATAATGGAGTCCTGGAATAAGTCAACACACACACACACGTTTCCTCACCACAAACAAGCTGGACAGCATCCACTGTAAGAGTTATTAGGCAGTGGGCAACAAGGTCAGAAAGTTTAACGTCTGGTGGCTGTTTACACAAGACATAACAGACTGAAGCAGTTTCAGGTCAGATATGATTGGATGTAATTTTACACTCAATAACCCAAAGCTGAAATGTATCTACAACACAATGTATTTGTCTGGTTCTGATTAGAGTTTTTGGTCAAAAACGTTTGAAATATTTATTAAATTGTAATGGATGTTCTCCCCCAAACCACTTCAGTTCTGTTTCTACCACTAACATGTAACGTGTATTAGGGTTCATGCATAAATACGGTAAGAATCAATTGTATGATTTTAATTTAGATGTTTTTTTTTTTTTACAAAAGACTAAAATAACTTTTTTATCCATTTTATACCATCTTTCTTGAGAAAATCTGTTAAATCTGAGGGTATAAAACTAATAAGAGAACTACAGTAAGGCCAGCCTTTAATGACTACCATGCTTTTGTCATGTTTATGGCCGTCTATGTGAAAGGTTCTGCCAGAAAAGTCCTAATTTAATTCTTCAGAACCTCTCTGTGTTTTCTTGATTACGGTACCATATAGTCTGCGTGTCGTGTCGTGAATGTCAGTAGAAGCTGGTGAATTTACTTTAATTGCTTTAAAGTGCACTATTGATCACAGTTGGTATGAAATCAGAAAACCTCTGATGTTGTTTCAAAATGTCCACAAATGACGAGCGCTGTGCTGATGTGGCAAAGTTCCCGTTTTGGTTCTGAAGAAATCCATGTGAACCCACTAATTTAGTTTCCTTCTAACAGCCAGTTTTCTTTGCAGACTCATTAATTCCATGTGTCTAATGAACAGCCTGTGTTAGTAGCTTTCCGGCTGTAATAAGAGTGCGTGCATGTCTGCAAAGTCCTGCAACTCCATGAGCTCTAAGAAAACTTATTTAATTCACTTATTGTTTAGTTGTGTTGTGGAGTTCGGCATGTCTACAGTAAACAGGTAGGAGAAGTTAGATAAACTTATTAGAAATTATCATGTAAAATGTGTTTCTTAAGACCACACATTTGTTTCATACAAATTTCAGGACTTTGTGGTTATTTCTTAAGTATTAACCAGTAATATGAAACATTTTATATCTAAAAAACGTCAGGAAACACTGATTAACAGACCTTTCAATCTGTCTGCATTAAAATTTGGGTGGTTCTGGCTCGTTCCGTCAGGTCTCGAACAGCAGCTCGTTCATATTCATTATTTGAATTTGCTAAACTCAGATTGGCTAACAAACTAGCCTATGAGAGCAGGTATACTGTTTCCTGCCCCGCTGTGCATGGCAACATCAGACGTCGTGTCTTCCTGTTTGCTACATCTTATGCTGCAGCTTTTAGCCAGCAGCATGCTAGGCGTGGTTTCAACTGCGGGAGCTGATGAATACTAACGAACAAAGGAGTTGTAACGAAACAGATACAGGCTGTTCGAACTCAGGAGAACTCGGGTTTTATCACCACCTGCATAGTTTGAGAGATTAAAACTGAAAGAGAAGTTGTTGACCTGTTTTCACATCCACTATGAAGGTAAGAACACCTGTGGAGCTAAAATATTCAACAGAAACCTCAGAAAAACATTTTTAATGGAAGGGCCTCTTTAAAGATTTTACATTACATGTTGCTGCATGTACTGTATTTGGACATTTCTGCAAAATTAAATAAAGATTGGAAAGTGATTTACAGACAACAACATGTAAAAATGCAGCTTGATTGAATCACGAGGGACATTTTCTTTTCCACCGGGAGAAATAAAATACAGTTTTATACCATTTGAAAGTGAACAGAATTAAGCCAACTGACAGATGTGAGTTCATTAACATAACCAAGTAAGTAAAATGAAGAGTTTGACAAGTTGGCATCCATCTGGCATTCAGTTCTGCCCTAAACAGTAAATGAAAACTAGATTTAGCATCAATGTTGTTTTCTGCACAACTATCTAAAAAAAGTGTGAAAATGTGGGTCTTTATTAAAACCAGATTTTGCATGGTGGCTTCTGAAATCAGAGATTTTGTTTTGAGGAACACAAAATAAAAATGTACTTGCAGAATAACACAGATGCAGTCATTTATACATAAATACAGCAATGAATTCTTCGTTGATGCAACGAGATTCATTAAAAAACCTTTAGATGTTGACTAAAAGTGTATAGAATTATTTATTTACCTTACATGAGTGAAGTTTGCTTTTAGGCTAATCTGATCACGTTTATCAACTTAAAGCTGCAATCTGGAGTTTTTTCTCAGAGGGCGCAACTGAGGCAAAAAACGTGTTGCACCTTTAAGTCCCGCCCCTCTGAGTTCATGATACGATAGCAATGTGATAGTAAAGTAGTTCTTCCATACCTGTGCTCACGCTTGGCTGACTGGCAGGTGTATGTATGTAGATGTAGAACGCTTTTGGCTAATTCTGGGCGACGCGCAGTGAAAATTAAATGCAACATTTTTTCTGATCAAGATGGCAGCATAAAAATTTGTTTCAGCTTCAACAAAAAATAATTCTAAATTTTTAAAAATGAAACTCTTCAAAACATTAACCAGTCTCTTCATCACCTCTTCTTGCAGCTTGACATGAGAGCCACTGATTAAGCTAATCAATAGATGCTAATGGAACTTTTTTTTGATAAGGCGTCACTTAGCCATAGCTTCTGTGGCACCCCAGATTCAGAACGAAAAAATGATAAGAGCAAAACAAAAAACAGATGCTGCATAGTTCTGTGTCTGTTCATGTTCTAGCATTCATCTGAATTTGTTTGCCATAAACTCAAGTTGCTTTTTGCTCTGAAGAACTCTCTTCACAATGTTTTCTCGTTGTTTTTTGGACTTCTTTAGCAACAACAACTCAAAATGAGCAAAGTTTTCCAAAATGTCAAATAATACCCTCAAGAGAAATTATTAGTCTCTTCATGCTGTTCCAAAATAAATTCCACGCAGTTTAGCATGCTACATGCTAACATTTAGTGTGTTTGCTGTAAAAGATGTTTTTTTTTCTCTCTCAGTACAAACAGGTTAGTTATATGTGACTATTTAAGTGTGGAAGGACTAAAAACAGAGAGGCAACGAGGGAAAGAGGCTGGAGAGAAGGGGGGTTAGTTCGCAAGCTGGTGGCCCATCTGGTTTGAGTTACTGAAACCCCCTCCTCAATTAGACTCAGCATGATGTCAATAAAACGTCAGACTAGAGAAGCCATCTCTTAAATTGGCCCTGTCAAGTATTGTTCTCTCCACAGCATTCCAGCAGGACCGATCAGTCTGCCATAAAATGATTTGTAGTTTGATTAAGGTTACCACAATGTGCCATTTCTGATTCGAGTTGGCCGCTTGCCCTGAAAGCATTGGCTGCAAAAGTGTAAATGTTACTGGGGTTACTGTATACAGAGGGACTAAACCGATGAAGAAAAACTGCCTTCACACTCAAATTGATTTTTGAGCAAGAAGAAGAAATCATTTCGTTCTGGCGCTACATTTTCAACTCCTCCAAACTTTTGCCATACAGCCCTCAGATTTATGCGCAGATATTAAACAGCATACCACAGGGAAGTTTGGAGAAACAGCGGTGACGTTTATGCTTCTCTTCTCCGGTTGCACAGCAAATTTATTAGGAGTTCCCTGGTTTTTGTGAAGGGAGTTTCCCACCAAGACCGTTTCCCCTTTCCTACAAACCATGGATCATCCTACAGTGTCTATGAGCTAATGTTAAAGATTATTGTTGTCACTTTACATCCATGAATGGTTGGGCTAATAATGTGTTTCCAGAGACCTAATCCATGGTCTGAAAAACAGTGATCCATGGAAAGGTTGCACATTCCCAACCACTCCCAGTGGGAAAACACTCAAGTCCACACCTTCACAGGAACGCAGGGGCCTACTACCCTGAAATCTGACTGCAATTACCACATGAATTTTACCATACTGTAATGCCCAGCACTGTTTTCAGACCTTCTCTCGACGGTGTGCAACGAGTCTGGTGATGATCACCGGAGGATATCTGGAGAGTGTGTTAGCTTTACCATGAAATATACACATTTTATGTGCAGCTGCGAGTTCAAAGCTTCTGTAAATGACGACATTTAAGCTAAATATTCAAGTTTCTAAAACCACCCAGGATGTATCTGATTTCATCTCAAATTCCAAACCGATTCAGGAATGTATAACTCTAATCAAGTGTTTCCAAAATGTGACAGCCGTAGTGTAATGAGAGGTCCAATAGCCCGTTAGCTATAGCTTCAAATCGATGCCAGTGTTTTCTTTAAGGCTGAAGAATGCTGATGGTTACCATGATTGATGTGCAGTTGGAGTATAGAACAAACTCAAACACTGAAATATAAAACTTTAAAGCATAAACATACATACATTAACTATAATGATTATATTTCATTTTTAAATGCAGCTGTATTAAATGCTGCAACTGGGTCAGAGTGCGTCCACAGTTTTGTCTCACTGTCTCTGTTACCTACGTGAAGCTGGATTAAAGGTTTAATTTACTCCTACTGTGGGACAGTGCGCTTTATGTCTAAGGCACAACTGACTGTATCTGGTTCCGTGGACAGACAGACAGACAGACAGACAGACAGACAGACAGACAGACAGACAGACAGACACAAAGACATTTAAAAAATAATATTAAAGTACAAGGGGTGGGGGGATTGGGAGGGGAGACATGGAGACAACAAAAACAACCCAACTAACACTCAACTAACACTGCACATTATATTTTGTTGACAATAAAGACTTGCCTTGCCTTGCCTTGCCTTGCCTTGCCTTGCCTTGCCTTGCCTTGTCTTACTTGCCTTGCCTTGCCTTGCCTTGCCTTGCCTTGCCTTGCCTTGTCTTGTCTTGTCTCAGTGTAAAGATGCTGGTCCTCCTCGTGGAAAGCTGAGGTGGTTTGAACGTCTGCTTGGGGGGGGTCTCATCATCACATCTCCTTGGAGGTTTTTTGGGGCAAGAATAAATAAATAAAAGTATTATATTGGCTCTTGGATGGAATGTCTCAGAACGGACTGGAGTGTCTATTTTTAAATCTCATTCACTTTTACTTTTGATTCCATAAGAAGAACCATAAACATGCAGTTTCCTCTCGATGATTAATAACACGTTTATTTATCTGAATATTGACATTGTGCAGTTGTCACAACCATGTTTCCAAGTCATAACAAATATAATTTATAGACCCAACAAATTCTAAAAATTAAGAGTCAGTTTCATGTTTCTTAGCTCAGCCTATTTAATTTCTGATCGCATGTTCTTCATGTAGTGTGATTTATTTACATACTTCTCATGTGTTTCTCTCTGACTTTTAACTAACATGCTAGTTGGATTCGTTCAACACAAAATTTCAAATTAAAAGCATGCAATTAAATACAAAAAAAACCCAAATAACTTCTTTGACTCTGTGACGTTAGCATGACGAGATGAGAAATGCTTTAAACAAACCAGAACAAAACTGAAACACAAGACAAGGCTTGAAAAAAGGGCTGGAAATGAGCCAGATCAGAGAAAACACGCACGGATTTTAAACCAGAGTTTTAATTTAAGGAAAAAAAACCTCTAATATCGTCAAACACACACAAGAAAACCTGAAATACATCAGCTCCGGCCATATATCAGCAGGTTAGACAGAGATTTTTACACAAATCACCAATTTAGCGGGCAGCCACAAAATAACGATGCTAAAACCACTTTAATTAAGAGTTTGGACAGCGATCACCTTCACCCCTGTAAATATATGTAAACTACAGGTTATCTGTCGACGTTCTCCTCTGATGGCTTTTCTTTGTGTTCTGTAACAAACTGATTTTGAGCTTGAAGGTTTCAGTTTTGCAGGAGACACATTTTTGGCTCCCAGCCTCTCAGTTCACGTGTTTATTTGATCGTAAACTCTGATCCCTGTTTTTCAGATTTACGTGCTTGTGTGGCTCACGGCTAATTCCTGGACTGAAAAATTGATGTTTAGAATGAAAAGATAAACAGTTATTGAAATCTTTTGACCCTCAGTGAGTAAAAGCAGGAAATCATAGAGCTTGAGCTTAAATTAAGAATAGTCAGCATGCTAATCTTGTGTTTTTATGAACATTGGATCAGAAACGGTACAAATCTGTCAAACATTACAGCCATGAGGCTGGTGGACGGTCCAACTTCTCAGTATGTCAACAAGGTGAGCTCATGGTAAGTCCCTGAATCTCCCATGTCAGACAGTCAGAGAAATAAATTCTCTCCAGCTCCAGGAACCCGGTCCAGAGCCTTTTCTTTTTAGAGGCTTCTAATTCTGGTGGGTCCAGATCCTGACATCACAGGGTCCTCCTCCCCAACCCTCTGTATGCTGATGTGCTGTACCCACACTCTCATTTCCTCTGCAGCTCACAAACACCAATCACTGCTCTAGTTTTCTCAAGCTTCTGACGTCCAAGCATCTGATTAAAACCAACGGTCTCATCTGACGCCTCATCTGGCCAGCTGAGGCGGTTCAGATTTGGAGAGAAGGGAGGTACTGAGTGAACGAATGGGCTGACTCCCTCCTTTTCCCCCCTCCTCTTTCCCCTTGTTGTATGTCTCTTACTTGGCTGCCTGGATTTCATCATGTGATCAGGAAGCATGGCTCCCATCCTGACAGGAAATATTCTAACAGTGGGGGCGGGCACTGAGCTCTGCTACGTCGTCGGTTAAAAATAACTGGCATATTTAAGGCTGTTGAGGAATCCCAGGGCAGGCAAAGGCTGGACAGTTTGCCGCCCGGCTGGAGCTCCCCGCTTCCTCGCAGTCGGTTTCTTCCTAACTTCTCCTTTTTCTTCTTCTTCCTTAAAACCCACTGACTTGTAACATGACCACGACCACCACTCCACGCCTCAGCCACATTTTCCTCTGCCTGTGGAAGACCACCACTAAATTATACAGAGCGATGACAGTTTTGCTTCGCCACATCTGGGTGCATCTGTGGAGGCCTGGCTGGGATTGTCCAAACAAATGACCCCACTGACTCAAACCTCGTGCATGTGCATACCATCACACAGCTGTCAGTCAAGTCATTTGCTGAGTATTAATCTATTTCTTCTTTGATGACGGATCCATTTAAAAAAATTTTTTGTTCACATTTTATGTGACAAAAAGAATTATCTGCATTGGTCTTGATGGTAGATAATCAGACGTGATCTGATGTTCTGAACCAGACCATAATCATCATTACGCTAATGCAAGGCTGAGAGAAGGGGGGTGGGGGTACAGAGCAAAGGATCAACAAAGCGTCCCTCAAATTTCACAAATTAAAGAAAGAATGAGAGCTATTTTTTAATTACTGAACAGCATCTGGAAGAGAGCTCAGAAAAACCTCAGTATCTGGAGTTATGATCTCCTGATACTCATATTTACTTGGGTGCCTTCCAGCTAGAGGGGGATGTGACAGAGGAACAATAGAGTAAAAGTTAAAAAACCCCGAGCAATGTGCAGGCAATTTTTCTGGTATTCACACTTTCATATCATTTCCAAAGCATGTGTCATTGTCAGCTGATTGTTTACGCTGAAACTCTTTGAGCAGCTAAGACGTTCACCAAGGTGGGCGTCAAGACATCCACAACATCCTCGGGACACTTTGAGTTCATCGCAGCAAAAACACGGAGTTAAAACCTCGCTGATATAACAGCATTAGCTCAGCTTCGACCACATCCGATTCTTAAATCACCTCATCATGTCTGACTCTCCGTCTGTGGCGGTGAATCACAGATTACTTGCATCAATGCATTAGTTATTACTCTGAGAGATGCTTTAACATACTCCTTACGAGGGAGTTGCTGAACTTTCATGACTTCATTGTGTCCGGAACAGAACACAGAACCCGGCAGTGTCATCTTCTTATCCTTTATCTGTCGTTATTCCAAAACAAAGCACCTCAGCTGTCAAAGCCAGGCTTTTGTATTCAGGATCACTTTCCAAACCATTATCTCCCATCATAAAGAATAAAGCTATAATGACAAGGCCTCCATTGTCCTGCTACCTGCTTTAGGAAGCAGTTGAAATTCTTTTACTTCTCTACAAACATTTCAGGAAATCAGAGGATAACATGTCAAGCAGTAATCTAACAGGATGCAAACTCTAAAATCCTGCAGCTCCAAACTTTGCATGAAGATTCCAGCAGATGTTGGCGGTGGACGTGTCCTGTTAAAGCGACGGCGCGTTTGTTGACATGCCTAACAGACGACATCCGGATGCAGCAGGATCGGCGGCTGAGCTCTTTGTTTGCTCTCTTGCAATGAACTCTTGAGTCAAAGTGTCTAATTATGTTGGGCAGCAGGGTTTGTGTTCTCTCGCCAACTGTGTGCAAACAGCACAAAAGCTCTGTTCAAACAATATTCTCCTCCTCACAGGTGAGTTCAGGCTTTTTTCTTAAACAAACAAAACTTTTATGGTAGAGTATTTTTTGTTTGAGTGTATGATGTACTATGTACTTAATTTCCCTTCGGGGATTAATAAAGTATTTTTGATTTGATTTGATTGATTGTTAGAGAAACTAGTTTATTTATTTGTCGTCATCCGTCTTGATTTGGATTGGTTTGTCGATTCTTTGCAAAAAACTTTATCACAAACAGAATATTTAATTGTAATTCTGTTTTAGAAATGTTGGTTCCAGAAATGTTTTTACTATTTAATAATGTTGTTGGTTCTGGTCAGAGGAACATGAAGCTGCCTGGAGATGGTCTAGTAGTTTTTATGTCCCTGATCTCCTTGGACAGCTCTGGTCTTTGCTTTATCTGGTCCATGTTCAGTGTGGTGCATAAAACAACACTAAAATACACAGTAACATGTTTGTTCCCTTTACACAGATTTAATAACTGATTAAAAGGTTTAAGGTAGATGCACTGATACCGATACTGGTATCAGGGATACCATTCTAATCTACTCGTATTGGTATCATGAACTGATACTTAAAATGTGGAAACTCTGCAATAATTTCACAGAAAATGATTCTTTTTTGCCTGAAATTTTAGTTTTGTGGTTATTTTATTTAATAGTTTATTTTTTTTATCAAGTTCATCATCATTTGTTTTAACACATCAGAGAATAAAATAAAACATTTTTTCTGATTCGTTGCATTTTTTGTGTGGTAAAAGTATCGGCAAGATCTAAGTATTGGTAGAGTTACACCTAAACCAGTAGCCAGTCCATCAAAGGGTCACACATACACAGAAAATCCCTCACACCTTGGGCCAAATTAGATTTGTTTAGAAACAATAATTATAAATATTATTTTGTGTTTTTCTATCAATTACATGCAGTTTAATCTGGTCTTTCAAAGTTCTGTATTCTGAATTTTCCAACGTTATTTGTTCAATTTAATCATCTGATTTAAGATAAATTCTCCACAAAAGATCTAAAATACTGTGAACTTTTACTCAACAACCCTTCAGTGGTAGTTAAACAGTGTTAACAGTTGAGTATTATTTTATGATAATATGTGTAGCTTTAATTCTTCACTTGTCTCTAAAATTCAAATTAAACCACAAAAACAAAAATTAATGTAATCTATTTACATGTCACTAATTCATGTTAAAGGTTATAAACACCAACAGATCCACTTACATCCAGCTCAGGTCCTTCAATCTGATTACAGTTCAGTCCAGTTACAACTGAGTCTGATTCCATCAGGGTCCATACCAGTTCCACATAGTCTGTTTAAACTCAATTACACATCAATTAAATATACCTATTAGAACAATACTGTCTAAATAAGATACATCCAATTTTTACTTTATTACCCCCCCCCCATGCAGAGTGATGACTCCCTCCCAGTAGGAGAAAACCTCCAGCAGAACCAGAACCAGGATGGGCAACCATCTGCTTCAACTGGCTGTGGGCTGAGAGGACAGGAAAGCAACACGGAAGCAGCTGGCTATGAAAACCTGCTGAGAGAAAGAAGACAGTCATTATATATTGACATTAAGAGTAAAGACGTCTACAATAGAATCAGTAAAGCCATGGCTCACATGAAGCATTGAAACCGGAAACTGGTTCCACAACAAAACCTCTTCATCACCAAAAGGTGTATTAAACCTGCAGTAAGACACGAGGAAAACATGGAACCTTTAACACAGTATGATGGATCTGGTTGTCAGCAGCTTTGGATGATGACAAGAATTTAAAATGCTTCTCTGAGGTTAACAGGAGATTGAAGGAACTTTGATCCCGCCTTCTGAAATCCTGCTGAGCAGTATTTTAGATCAAATTAATGAAACGTTTAAATGCTGTCATGTACCTGTTATTATTATTATTATTATTATTGTTGTTGTTGTTGTTGTTGTTGTTGTTATTGTTATTATTGTATTAGCTTTGTGGAAACAACACGTGACTTTAACATGTTTTACACATTTGATCTTTTGTAAAAAGCATGTGTCCACATGAAAACATGAGCTTTGCATGTGTTTTACATGTTCTATTCACATGTAAAAACGTACTTTTCTACATGTAAGGGGTTTTGTGGTCCAAATTCAAATGTGAAACATATGCGATACATTTCCACGTGTGATGTTACTGTAAAGTCATTATTTTATTCATAGTAATTGAAGTCAGTGCGCGAGTCAGTGCGCACCTTTTATTCATTCTGCATGGATAAAAGCAGAAAGTCTTGGGACTGTTGCTATGAATCCAAACAAACCTCTCTCTGCCTCGCTCTCTTTCTCTCACCCGTTAGACTCCCCCTCTTTCTCCTCCTTCTCCTCTCTCCCCTCCCTCTCTCTGCTCCCCTCCTCCCCCATAATGTTTTCCTGCGCCGTTGCGCAGCAACAGGAAGGCGTTTCCCAGTGATTTAAGGATACCTCTCACGCGGTTTGCTCACTCAGTTCAGACTGCCGCCGGGTCCCAGCACGGCAACAGGCGGGAGGGATTCCCCTGTGCGTCGCCTCTCTGTCTTCCCCTTCAGAACAGCCAAAGCGCTTCAATAAAAAAAAAAGACGCATCTAATCTGTGCGCCTGCGTTTACCGGCGCGCCCAAATCAGCGGCGGCTGCGGCGACATGTCCTGGAACCAAAGAGCGGCGCGCCGTGCGGAGCAGAAACTTTAGGGAGGTTTATTCCAGCAAAAGCAAGTGCAGTTCCACAGAAGAACAGCTGAGAGGGACTCCGGACTCTAACTGATGAGGTGAAACTTTCAGACGCGTCCGGCTGTGGATTACCCTCCTGCGGGATTCACTCCGCGGGGATTTTTCACGGTGTTTTCTGTGTCATTTTTCAGGCAGCCTCCAAATGACGTCGAGATGGCATGTGGAACGCTTCTCCCATCTATTTCCACGTTCACCAGCGGCCCCGCTGACAAGAGCAGATCCATAGGAAGTGCCTACCCAGTGAGTAGCCTGTGGTCACCTCTCATTGAGCGTGCCAGACAGCCGTGGGCATCAAAGAGCCTGTTAGGGGGAAGTATGGAGTCTATTTACAGGCTGTTTGTTTTCCACTGGAGCTCCCATGTTATTACTGCAGTCAAGGCTTGACACCAGGCTCTGCTGGGGCGTGCACCAGTTTACACAGGCTGCTCCAGCAGGTCTTCAGGGATCCAGCACCAGTTCATTGAAATGCTGAGACCAAATCGAATTAATTGATACATGTTTGACTTTATTATATTTTTATTGAGTTGCACTTTTGAGCATCCAGGTAGTGAATGATTCAAAGGCTTGTTCTGCTCCAGATGAAGTCAAGTCAAATATTTGGACTCTTTTCTTGATTCTTCTGTTGTTCTTGTGTTTAAACTAGAATTAGAAAGTTATGTTTGAGGGTTTTCCAGACAATAATAGAACACAAACAGTGATGTGCATCTCTAACTTTCCTGTAGAAATGGAAGGAGGAGCTCTCTCACCTTAAGAGATCCAGCGTGCCAGCAGAAAGTAGCTGCTCTGACCCAGACCACCCCACTGCCACCAGCATAACCAGCAACAGCATGTCCAAGAAGGACACGGAGCCAGACCTGGACTTGGACTACGACTTTATACTCTCCAACTCTATTCTTCAGCAGCAGCAACAACAGCAGCAGCAGGAGGACGCCTTGGCTTGCAGCTCCACTCAGGCCATGTCGTCTTCACCTGGTTCGTTCTCTTCATCCTACCAGCTTCCTTCCCCACAAGACACCGCAAGCGAGCTGCTCTACACCATCCCAGACATCAACGACGTTTCGCCCTCTGGAGGCTTCGTGGCAGAACTCATGAGACCGGAGTTAGACTCTGCATACCTTCAGCCCACCAGCCTCCATGGCAAGTTTGTGGTCAAGACAACAATGGACATGGGCGAATACAGTCAAGGCATGACTGTAAGCAAGGCCTGCGTCAACGCAGTGCTAGATCCAGCTCCGTCACGTGCTTCGCCGTCCTTCACGTGCCACAGGATAAAGCAGGAGAACCCCAGCAACTGCACCATCTCACAGCCCATGGACCTCCACTTGGCAGGGGTAAACTCACAGGGACGAGGGAGTCAGCAGCAGCGTCCCAGTCACTTGGATCTACATGGTTTTCCAGGCGGGGGGCGGTCACTGTCGAGCAGCAGGCTATCCTCATCGTCTTCCCTTTCTCCGGACCATCCTCTGGGCCGGGACCACCAGCTGGGTCATCCCCTCTCTCAGATCCCAATACCTCCTCCACAGGGGTACCACCATGGGGCCTCTCAAGGATACACAACCTACCCTCAGACGTCATCCATGCAATACCCAGGTCATTCTCAGCATTCTCTCTTACTTCACTCTGTTTTTAACCTTTACTGGAACTTTTAAATACGGGAAAAACCTTTAATCTGTTTAATTAGCTCCTCTTTAAGATGTTCTTTTTTTAGGGTTTAACAACGCTGCACTGTAGACAGCTCTTAAAGAAAATGCTTTTTTTTATTTGCCTGATGTTGATGGCGTTTTCTTGACTCCTCAGAGACCCTCATGATTTCCAGCGGAGACTGTTTGCCAGAGGAGCCGAAGCCTAAACGCGGCAGACGCTCCTGGCCTAGGAAGAGGGTGGCCACGCACACGTGTGACTACGTCGGCTGCGGGAAGACGTACACGAAGAGCTCCCACCTGAAAGCACATCACCGCACACACACAGGTATGTGACTCTAATGTGTTCATTTCAAGGGGGTTCCTGTCGCCTTTTGCACCGCGTCACACTGGGCGATCGTAGCTGCTTTTAGCGTTTAAAACTCTTCTTCTTTGTGTTTTTACTGTCAATAACTCAAAACGGCCTCGTGGTTTCTGAACAAGCACGATGTGTTACTGACTCATAATGGAGGTTAGATGGGTGGGGGATGGAGTCAGGCAGGTGCAGTAAAACAGGTTGACACTGATCCCTGCTCAAACACAAAACCCTACAGGCTGATTGCTTTGGTCTTTTACACGGGAGCTGCAGGACAGGATGGACTTCTTTTCTTCTAGAGGTGGAGATGCTGGGGGTTGTTCTAACCTCAGGGCCAAGCACTAACATCTGCATTGTGTGTTTGTCTCTTTTTCTCACAGGGGAGAAGCCGTACCACTGCGACTGGGAGGGCTGCGGCTGGAAGTTTGCACGTTCGGATGAGCTCACTCGCCACTACAGGAAACATACGGGTCATCGGCCGTTTCAGTGTCAGAAATGTGACCGGGCCTTTTCTAGGTCAGACCACCTCGCTCTCCACATGAAGAGACACTTATGAGAGTGGTTTGGAGGGAAGGACAAGATGACTAAACCTCCAGAATTAAAAAAAAACAACCATATATATAAATATATATTCTGTTTCTGGAACCCTGAACTAACTTTTGAAACTTGCCTTCAAGCTGGCGTCAAGCAGCAAGACAAGCTGTGAGTGTTCATGGCGAAAGAATAAAAGAGCATTACTCCTTTAAGAGCCTTCCTCTTCAAGAATTCACAGGTGATTCGACAAGACCTCTCAGCCAAGGTTGTAAAAACTTTATTTTTTCTAACAAAACACGGGACCAAACTGGAATTCGTCTTATTTAACCGACAAAACTTGGTGGACCGGGTGCCAGCGGCTTTTAACTGGAAATGTCAGGGAAACCAGGAGCAACAGACAAAAACATCTCCAGAGGCCTTCAACCAGCAACACGCCATAATAACTACACACTGTTCCACACACAAAAAAAAAAGCTGTATAAATATATTTATAGTCAAATTTCACCTGCAATGCCATCTTTTTCAGGTACAATGCTAATTTATACAGAATGGTGCTCAGTAACTATAAAGAAGGTACCAAAGATGAAAGAAAATGGATAAAAAGCTGAAACAAACAACAAGAAAAGAAAAAAAAATAATAAAGTGCCATGTAGTTGTTGGTGTGTTACTTGGAAACCTCTTCCATAACTTCAGGTGAATGGCGACGGCAATCTTTGAATGCACTGCAGATGCAAAGTGCAATAATTTATATAAAACATTCATATTTTTGTATTGAATGAGTAACTCTGAACAAAGATTTTTTTTGTTTATAGCCAAAAATAATGTAATATAATGTTGACTTTTTGTACATTTGTGAATAAAAAAAAAATGCTTTGTTATGGTTTTGTATTACACTGTGTAATGAAATTTAATAAATAAAATCCAGGATGGACTTTATATCCCGTCTGATGACTTTCTCACTGGTAGATTTGCGTGATATTGTAGAAGAAGAGCGCGTAGCTAACGGTTATCCTATAACACAATGTCCTCCCTGACTGCCACGGGCAAACTAACACAATTACGTCCTTAAAAAGGATTTTCAAAAGAAAATTTGCTCCTACAATGTCCCGTTTCCGTGGGTTTGTCTTTCCACCTGTCAGGGGGAAAGAAAAGAGGGAGAACAACGAAGTGACTGGTTGACTTTCAAGGCTGACACTAGATCTGATTGCTACACTGTGCTGAGCTCTGAGTAAACAATACGGAATAAAAACTCACACAATGATGCCACACTGAGATAGTGTTCTAACAGAATCCCACTATTTACCTAATATTATGTGTCTCTAATTGTGTAAATCGAGCCGTCTGCTCATGTTTTCATGTTAAAAATAAAGTTTATGGCTGAAAACAGACATTTTTCTTACAGAAAGTCAGGTAACACAGGTCAAAAGGTCAAACTTTACCAAAATCTAAAGGAATGAATTACAAAATTGAGCTTGTTAGGAGGGAATTCCTGGCTGTTAACAGCTGTTTCATCTGAACTCAGAGGGACAGTCAACACAGAGACCAGCGTCTGTGACTGCGTGAGAAACCTGAGCTGTCCTTATAGCTCTGCATTAATAATGTTGTTTACATAAATAAACAGCTGTCTTAACAAATATTACTGTCCAAACATGCGTTTCAGGGAAAGCCTTGTTTAAATATTGAGTTGAAATGATTTTCACGATCATCGCTTCCCATTTTATATTTACATAATAAATAAACTTCATCTGGAAACTGTTGAAAAACTTTTGTTGTCCCTGAACACTTTAACAGACATATTGTGCATGTATGACACGGTTGACTTGTCCTGCAGTAGGAAGGTTGCAGGTTCAACTCCTGGTTAAATAGTTGTTTCCCCATGTGACCCTGTGATGATGACCATTGAGGGTGAAACTCCGCCTCTCGACTTGTGACTTCACATTTATAGAACCTCATCAAACCAACATGAGGTAGGACATAAGTATCTGAGGTCAAACTGAGACAGGTCGTCACATACCTTCAGATGAACATAATGTGGTCTGTGTTGCCCTCTATGGGTGATTTCACTTCAAACACCCTCTGACTGAAAATTATTATTAAATAATTTGTCCAAATAAACCCAGTGAAAATATTATGCAGGTCTAATTAAAAATGAGAAGTTTAGTGAAGCAGATTTCCGATTGTTTCCACTGACTGGACAGATTAACTGGGTTTTATCAGTTTAAAGGACATTTTTAAGTTTTTGCAAAAGATCAGCTGATTTCAAATGTCAAAACAAACAAACAGAACTTTGATTCCTTATAATGTAAAATATATTTAGAAATAATTAAAAGACAAATATGGAATTTTGATGCAAAATTGCTGAACTTTATTGTTTGTGTTTGAACTTGAACATTTTGTCCATGTGCAGCCGCCACCAGCTGACAGTGTTATAACGAGAGTTGAATTTGGAAGTGGTGAGTAATAAATTGTATGTGTTGTGAAACTAAAAAGTTTTACAAACAATTAACAACATCAATCAAAACGCAGAGGAAGAAACGCAAAAACAACAACAAAAAATGTCGCCTTTAATCGTCGTCAAAGTTCTGCTGTAAAAGGAAGTTGGCAGCCAAGTTCTCGTTCTTCTCGCAGGCGAAGTACGCTTGTATAACGAGTCCCTCTGGAAATCCCAAGGCTTTTAGCTGGAATCAAACAAACAGATGTGAGTTGGTGTAAAATCAGAGGTTCTTTAATATGAACTCTCCTCCTCACCCTCTCGATCGCTTCTTTTTCCTGTGGCGTGACCTGGATGTAGCTCGTGTGACCTTCACCAGTGGTAACACCTCCGGTCCCTCCTGCTCCTCCCGTTCCGTCGCCTCCTCCTGGAACTGGTTCTGGATTGGGCTCATTCAGCATCTGGATGAACTGCTCTTGGTGGTTACTGATCTCCTGCAGTGGGATATGATCCCATTAGGAATGACTGATAGTGAGTCGACAGGTGTTTGACTTCAGCTCCACAGCTGTCATTTTAAACACATGGAGGCGTGTCAGTCCTTCACCTGCAGCAGCTCCGGGTTTTCTCTGCCGATCTCCTGCAGCAGGGCTGGAAGCAAGGCGGCGTTCTGCTGGATCAGCTGTCGCATGAATTGGAACTGAGGCTGATTTCTCAGGAAGCTTAGGGGATTCCCTGTCAGCGTGAGTCAAAGCGTGAAGCGGTGAGAAACAGGAAAATTACAAACTACTGGAATCTTTGGAACGGGGAAGTTTGTTTACCTTCCGCCGCCACTGGTGAGGATCCGGTGTTGGCAGGCGCACTCACACTACCAGCAGGTGCAGCTGGAGCGCTGCTCGCTGGGGGCGCAGCTGCAACGGGTCCTGATGCAGGTCTCTGCTCTGGGATACCCTGTGAAACACATTAGGAAGTTAAAACAGGGTGCAGCTATTACAAACCAAAAACATCAACTAAACTCCAGATGTGCCTAAAGCAGCAGATCAATGATCTCGTCTTACTGAGAGCAGGTACTCCATCGCTCTGTCAGGGTTGTTAAAGCTCGCGTCCAACGCTGCCACCACCTGCTCCCTCTCATAGCCCATCAGCATCATCTCATTCACCATGGCATCATACGAGGAACCCGTCACTAGAGAGACGGACACAACATCATGATCTGAAAGTACATTTTCAGACTAGAATTGTTACTAACGCGTCCTACCCAGAGTCGAAAAAGCCTCATTAATCAAGTTCACGCTTGTGGAAGTTTCCGAGCTTCTACAAGAGAAACAAACTTTAGGTGAGTCACAACCCGTGTGTCGTTTTTATCAGACTAAATGAAACATCGGCTGATCTTTACCCGACGGCGGTGGGCGATGGTTCCGCTGTCGAAGGCTGTTTCTCCTCTGGTTTGTCTTCAGCAGAAGGTTGTTCTGCAGGTTTTTCTGAGCTGGACGATGAAGGAGGAGGAGCTGCAGGAGCTGCAGCAGCGATAGGAGCTGCAGGAGCCGCAGCAGCTGGTGTCTGTGAGGCAACTGAGGTTGTTTTAGGCTGCAAAACAAGTTTCATACTTCAAAACTTTGGCTAAATTTTAATCAGATTTTGAACTCTGGGTTGTATTTTTGCTTGTTTAGCCTACTGCTCCACAACAAATGCTGTATAATAGAAACTTAAAGCCATCTGAGCTTGTATTTAGGAGCTAAGCTCATCTCATTTTATCACATCTACAACACAACGCTCCAAAATTGTCTCGCTGTGACGTTCATGAAAAAAATGAGCTTTAAAAAAAACAGGATCAAAAGTCTTCATTTTCATCAGACTGTTATTTTATCAGGCAAAAGAAACAAACTTCAATCTGGATTAAAATGAAACTAAAATACACCACATGGCCACCAGGGACCCATGAGTCAGCATGAACATCAACACATCTCTCAGCTGCTGGGATGCAAAGAGCTGCAGTGATAAATAGGGCAGGTTTCATTGTTTCTAACAGCAGCAAGAATCTTCTACAAAATATGAGTTACATGTTGCCATGGCAATGGAAACAAACTGGAAGCCAGCATGGAAACGACTCACGTCAACCGGACGTGATGGACAAGAGTCTCCAGGGGTCTCAGTTTTTGAGGGATCATGCTTTTCTGGTGAAATTAAAACAAAACATGACAAAAAGAAAAGCTGCGATTTGTAATAACCTTCGTCACCATGGCAACCACAAAGTTCTTCTCATCAATTTTGTATTCTTTAAGAGGCGTCTCATCGTTCAGGACTTTACCTGAAGAAGAAGAAACAGAGAGAAGCTACAGCTTATTGACTTTTACTTTAACATGTATGTAAATTCAGCTGGTCATGTTAAACCAGTAATAACTCATTAAAATAAATGAAACATAATACGTAAAATAAGTAAAGGTTTGGATCTGCAGCATGGTTAAAAAGCAAAAGATTAAAGCTATATTTATCTCAACAAGGGCCCATTTGCTTCTCAAACCAAACAGTATTAGAGGGAATTATTGATAAAAAAATAAGGTTTATTACTGTGATCATACCAGCATAGATCAGTTTCTGCCCCAAAACTGGAAACTGTTCTTTTCCTTTCTCCTGTTCAATCCTTTCTTTTAAAGTTTTTACCTGAAAAAGAAATAAACAAAGGAAAAATCAACCTGTTCCTTTCAGACGAGCTTTTCCAGCACTTATTGTGCCTGTAAAGTCTTAGAGCAAATAAAGATAAAGTCCAAAGTTTACACTATCTGCTACATGACCATAAAAACAAGAAATACACTAACTACTATGGTTTAATTACATTTCCTACATAAAAATAGACATTTTTTTCCTTTTAACTAGCTTATCGGGATTTATAGTAAAAAGATCGGATAAAAAAACTTTACGAAATTAAAAGTGACTGTTAATATCTGTTAAAGGAACATCTGGAATGGAAACTAAACGGGCTAAGGCTAAATACTGACAACACAAGCTATTTCTGCACCTAAAATGCATCTCAATTTTTTAATGCCTTCGGAGCTGAACAGAAATAAAAAAGTCTTAACAGACCTAAAGAGCAATCTAAGAAATTTTTTGTGTCATATTTTTACAAAATTCCCCCCCAAGACTGGAGTGGATACCAGGACATACCCAACTCCCACTCCACACCCCCGAAGTATGTTTAACTCTCACCGTCTCCTCTTCGTCAATGTCAATTTTAAACGTCTGTTGTTGTAAAGTCTTCAAAGTTATCAGCATGTTGTCGGTTGAGTTTTACACCCCGTCCTGGTTTGTACCCTGTAAATAAAACTTCCAAGAGTCTGAACTGGTTTTTGTTGGCTCATTACAAACTGTCAGCTGCCATGACTTTTCGCTTTTCTTCTTCGTAGGTCAGATATCTGCAGTGCAGCGCCCCCAGCGGCCACACCGCGAACTGCATGTTACTCCGAGGCGCTCAGGTTCACTGAAAACAATAAAAGTTCTTAGAATGTATATTTTTAATCAGATTTGTAGGATCTGGTTTCAATACTGAAATTACTGAAGCATAAAATTGAAAGATTATTATTATTGTTTTGACTCCCTGCAAATGATTAGGTCTGATACTTTACACACTTGTTCTATTTGCATAAGTTTCATTATAGTTTAAGTTTTTAATTTATATTTAAAAAGATAAAAAAGTTGAAAAGGACTTCCTACATCATCAGTCACAACACGGGGACTTTTAATGACTTTGAGTGCTGTGAAGTTTGGAGACCGTCTTCAGTGGAAGAAGAAGAGGCCTTGAGATCTGGAATTGAGATCTTTCTTCTTATTTTCTTCGCAGAGCTGTGCATCACCACAGGACAAAAAAAAAGACTGTTTACCTCATCCTTTGATGACTGCACAGAAAAATCTGTTCATCTTTATCTCTCACTTCTCTCTCCGTCCTTCAGCTGCTCTGCACCCTTCTAATCCGATGTGTTTCCTGATGTCCCTCCACTCAGACTCAGCCCCCCCTTTCACAAAAGAAGCTGTGCCCTCACTGGCCTTGGCTCATCAGCCCCCCCCTCGATGTGGCTCTAACTCCCTCTCTTCTGTCTCTAGATGTCGTTAGTCTGCCTCTTCTGAAGAGGTGAGCTGCAGAGATTACAGCCAGATCCCTGGTGACTTGGAGATATTTTTAAGAGATGATGTTAGACAGGTGAAATAAAAACTCAGCTCCTTCTGAAATATGCAGAGGATCTGTGAAATTAAGGATATTAATTTCAAATTAAAAGACAATTCCTACCAATCAGTAAAACACAGAGAGATGGAGTCGCTGCTCACGGATATTTATTTTTAGGGGGAAAGTGCTGCAACATTTCATGTGCAAACACATCTGAAGAGTTTGTGGTTTTTGGGTCAGCAGAGTTGTTGTGGGGTTTAGAGGGAAACAGAGGGCTGGAAGGGTGTAACAGAGTGAGGGCCACTTAAATACAGGCGCGTTAATCGACTGTTCCTGCAGCTGCTAAATGCCTCAGAAAAGAAGTGAATTATCACTTTTACACTCAAATACTCGTCAAAATGTCTCACTTAAAAATTCAATTATTCCTTCAAGTTTTTATATTAAACATGTTAAATCTTTAACATGAGATAATCAGCTGGTTATTTCCAGTAATGAGGTTAAATACATTTACTGATGGTTCTTCTTTAGATGGCTCCATTTAAAGGTCTCCATCTCACCCCAGCACCAACCACACGGTCTCAATCTGGTCTCACTCTGATACAATCATGTCCAACTCTTTCTATTTTGTTCACGTCTGTTTGTCACCATCCAGCACAGCAGACTTAACTACCATTTTGTTTCTAATTGTTTACGCTCTCTGGCTTTGGATGGTTGTCCACGTCACTGTCAGTAATTTGGCTGTAGATTCACTGTTACACGCGTCTCCCTCGTTTTTTTGCTTCTATTAAGGCTGACTTCTATTTCTTTTTTGTCTTTTAAATAGAACAATCAGCTCATCATTGGCAGCCATTAGGCTGTTGTGAAAACCCTTCCATTTGCTTTCTTACTACAGATCACAGTGTCATCTGCAAACATCAAAGTCAAGGGGGAGGGGCTCCTCCTGTCTGACCTCATCTGCACACCTGTCCATCACGACCCATCGCTGCTCAGAGCTGATCCCTGAAAGAACTCCACCTTGAACCCGTCTGTCACTCGAACGTTGACTTCTCCCCGTATGGATCACAAAAACTGACACACAGTGCCCCCCCACCCAACCATCAGAATTGTACAAAATAAAGTCTCAGATGAGGCCAGTGTGAATCTAATAAACATGTTTTGAGACATTCACTTATTAAAAGGGGTAAAAAAAATTCTAACTCTAGTTGATTAAATAAATGTTAATAAAAAAATTTTAAAAGGTAAAATATCAGAATCTGATAATGATTTCTGATGGATCTGAAGTATATAACAATATTTAAATTAGATCAGCTGCAATCCACGATATATCAGAGGAGAAAAGATGAATAACTAAACCGTTTTAAAGGATGTTTCACAGCAAGACAGAAAAAAATCTCAATCAACTGTTATCTGATAACTTTATTATCAAGTTAAAAAAGACAATGAATTACAATATTTACAGAATATCCAGAGATAAATGGAATAAAATTGTAAACAATCATTCTAGGCAACATCACAACCCACCATCAGGTAATCAGATTCATATAGGAAAAAAGGCAAGAAGGAGAGATTCTAGTTTCAAACTATGAGACAACAGTCTGAAAAGAGAAATGCAAACTAAACATATATACAAGTATCCAGTGTGTCTTCAGAAGCGGGGGGGGGGGTCACGTCTGGTAAACTGGGAGTCTTACAGTCTAGAGACTGCACACAGTGAAGGATTCAGACATTTCATAGAAAATGATCACAGAACAACAAACAATGTCAGGTTGACAGCCTCGTTACCAGATTGTCCCAATTCATCATCGTCTGGTTTACACGGGATGGGGGAGGGGGGGGGCTGCCTCACACAGATTATTTCTACATCAACTACACGCAAAAAATGTTTGACTTTACGAGAAACAACCCCATCGCGGTATTCAGCACTGAGTCAACATGTATGTTTGAGGACTGCGGCGTCAGGTAAATACGTTACGCTGTCTGAACGGGGCGGAGCCTCAGAATATACTCCGGACTGGTCTGGATCTGAAGGCTGAGCAGAAACCCCCCGAACCAGCAGTTCTGGTATAAAAGCTTTGCCGTCTTTTAATCCCTCTGAATCAAAAACCCCAGTTTGTTTTCTTGTTGGGCTGCTTCACACTTTGTTTCTGCTCAGTACAAAACAACTCTTTTTTTTGCCCACCAGACATTTTACAACAGCTAAAGCCCCCTAAAGGTCAGCTGGCTTTAAATATATTTATAAAATTTGCTTTAAACAAATAAAAACAACTAAAAGAAATAAGAATCCTTTCTGAAACACCACAGTTCAAACACTTAACAAGTTTTTTCCTATACATGGCTGCAAACGTGTCCTGGGTTCTACCCATAGATTATAATCCCAAATTTCTACAGTCCAGATTTTTTTTTTTAAACAACAGAGACAGCTCGAGCAGCAAACACAACAGGCTTTTGGTACCTTTTGTTTCAGATTGTTCAACATTCCTTTCTGATTTTTCTGGAATTGGATTAAAACATTTGAAATGGTCTTAAAATTTGGATTTAATCGTATAGTTCGCTCCTCATAAGGCTTTAGGGCATTCAAGTAGCAACTTTCAACAAATACAATCTCTGCTTTTTCATTTTTTTTTTTTAAATTATTTAATAATTAACAATAAAAAAAGCACACAGATGTGGACTATGACACGCCTGTTAACACAGAATGAGAATGTAACAGCTCTATTTTGTTTTTTTAATCTTTAAAATCAGTCACATACGTGTACGGAGAACATGTTCTAGAACTTTCTGCTCTGTTTACACTTGTCTTTTCAGTTTTTTGCTTTACATTAGAAACTGGACTACATCAGAACATGGCTTCAGTAAGAACTTTATGAAGAGATGTTTTGGGTTTTTAAATTATTACGCTTTAAATACTGACATTAAGAACGGGAGATAACGTAAAGCTTAATGCTGAAATTTAGCAACAAACATCCAATGTTGCTAAAAAGTTCATTATAAAAAGATGCTAAAATATTTTCTGCAGCTACATTTCTTTCCATAACTTCTTGGTAACCATGTAGATTAAATGTTTTTGATGTGGGTTCTGTTGAAGGATTATGAACAATAATGATCTTACCTGCTGTGGATAATTTAAAGATAAATTCAGTTTAGTTCTGATTACAATGAGAAAAATGATGGTTAGTCACATCAGGGCCAAAACCAAAGAGAATCACTATTAAAAAATGTCACTCAAAAAAATGTCACTGTTTCACATGGAAGTGCTACAAACAGATAATCACAAAGAAGCTAATTCCAAAGACATGTCTTCCATCTTAAAGGTATAGTGGAGGATTTTTCCACCTGGAAGAAAAAGATCCTCCACCATACGTTTAGAAACATTTATAGTAGTTCACATAAACACTATTTTATAAAACCTTTACACTGCAGGCACGTTGGAAAATGGATATTCCTGTCTGCATATTCCAGGCTGCACAGTAAGTGCTACAGCTAGCTAATGCTACTAGCACTTGCAAATAACCAGAATATTAATAAATAAACTAATGTTCGCATGAACAGCTATGAAATATTGGAGTTGTTTTGAGATAGAAAGTCATTTTGGATCAGCCCCAGTGCGACTACCTGTTAGCTTGTATATCCTACAACAGGTAAGATATTGACTGCTCATAACTACTCCGCATAACCCCACTTAAAAAGATCAGAGCCGTTGCGTTAAGCCTCCACATCATTGCATCACATGCTAAACTACACGTCAGCATCTGCTGATGCAAATGAACATTTGGGTGTATTTCCTGTGTGTTTCTCAAAGCAATTTCAATTATGTTGGCCCATTGAAGAAGTTGCATTGTAAGGCACTTAATGCACTGGTGTGAAAGCACAGCTGAGGTGATAGTGTGATCTGACTGAGTGCACAGTGTAATCCAGCGATCTGACCACACGCTCAGAGACTCACGCTGTTTGGGTCTCTGTGGACAGCGAGTCTTACACACATTGCATTGAAAAGACAAGTGTAATCTTTGTCTTGATTGAAAGACTGTTATTGTTTAAATCACTCATTTAGTTCCAGGCTATTTTCTGAACGGATAAACTCGTGACACATACACGTAGTTAAATTTGACTAATTAACATTCTACATGGGAAAAAAACCAAGACAGCAGACGTACGAGTAGAATGAGTCAGGGGTCGGAGGGTGACAGCTTATACTTTGTATAATATTAAAGGAATATCGCAGTTTGCTACAGAAACTGGGGGAGATGTTTAAACGCAACAAATAAAAAAAGGTGATTTTACTGAAATATATAAGGTGCAAATCTTTAAGGAATAGTTCCACACATTTAGCACGAAAAGGAAAAGAAAAGTCCCAAATTTCACCAAGAAATAAGAACTGGTAGCTCTTTTATTGGGCCGTTGTTTGTAAATGCTTTTATCTATTGTTTGGTTGATTTGGATAAATTCACGGAACCCCTGTTTTTGGAGAGCAGGGTGGATCTTACAGTCAAAGGTGCTTGAAATCATAAAATGCTGAATTTAGTTCATCAGTTTAGACAAGAGTCCTCATAAATAGCTTAGTTTTATCCAGGTGGGATCTTTCACGGTAGATTTGACCAGAATGTCAGCAATAAAGAGTTCTGTTCACTATTGGTTACCAATATATTAAGATCTGTCCAACGGGACTGCCCATTTAAAGAGCTCAACCTATGCAGCACAACCTAATACTTATATATGTAACACCTAAAATCTACTAATGCACCAACTGATAAAAAAAGTCACTTTTCATGAAGTTTTAGCCTCTTTGCTTCCTTTGATGGGTTTTCGTCACTTGTTTTCTAGCGCTGGATCCCGAGAGGCCACGATCACTTCAACCAGACAGCTGATCCTTTTTGGTGTAAAGCACGTCTTTGTCCTCCACGTACTGGCTTTGACTTGTCAGTGACAGATCAGCGGGATTTTCTACCTCTTTACTGTCGTCGGCCAGGTCCAGTTTGGAGTCTGCGAGCGAAGACGAGCCGGTGGAAGATGAAGCTGAGGCCTCTATTGCTGAATTGGAGCTGGTGTCCAGGCGACTGCTGTTAACAACCCTGAAGACAAAGAGAGACAAAAAGACGATTTAGGATAATCTTGTTTGTAATTTACTAAAGGAAAGACTTAAGACTTGTAATTATTGCTCAGCTTGTTACTGAATCTGGATGATTTTGAGTTTTGATTTGTTTGACAAGCAAACGTTTAATCTGACACTAAAAAATCAGATTTATTTCTGGTCTGTGAAGGCAGCATTGCTTTAGAATTTCACATTTTTCTCCAGTCCTTAGATCCAGGATCACCAAGCAGCTAATTCATACAAGCATCAGAATATTTTTTTTACTGGTTTAAGGTCAGCCATTTGTCATGAATCAGGGCTTATTCACTCATCTTGTAGTTAATAGCAGTAGTTTTCATGTCACTTCCTGTCACCTGGTTTGATCAAGCACTGCACTCGCCTACTTAAGCTTGACCCTTACCTGTACTTCAACTGGTTTTGACCTGTTTACTGCTCATGACCTCATCTTTGCATGATCCATCACTGGTTTTTATGTTTACCAGAATGCTGTGGATTAGAACTTGATACAGTTGTTGTCCCTCTTTTTGCTGTTAATTCAACTTTTCTTTAACATAAGTTTTCTCAGCTCTCTGCCTGCTGTATCTCTGAGCTCAGTTCCACGATCAGGTTGTGCCACTTTACTAAAATCTACGAGGAGTTTTAGTCTTCTGGGAGACAAAATAGCAGAACTGCAACAGGCCTTTAAACTATAAATTACACAAGTTGTTTCCAGCCACCACCGCTAGCTGGTAGTCATGTATCAGGTATGTGTAGCACATGGGTAGAGAGACCTACATGAACTAGGAGTAGTGAGAGAGACAGACTCTTTTCCTGTTCACAATTTTTAGAGACATGTTATAATTTTTTCCAGCTGGACATGCAGGAACAGGTTGAGACAGTAACAAGCAAGTAATGATCTTCAGAATTTTAGTTTGGTTGTGAGATTCTAACGGATACTAACATGCCGTGTCGAAGGACGTGCTTCTCCCATTCGAGGCTGTTTGTAAAACAGCGGCCACAGAATTCACAGGGAAGACGCTTCTCTCCACTGCTCGGACCAGAGCCGGTGCTGCTAGGAGACGCAAGGATTTCTGGGAAATGAAGTTGAGACAGCTTGTTATTATGATTTCATTTAATAAAAGTTGAGACATCTGGGAGATCACATGGTAATTCTACCTTGCTGGGCAGGTTTCTCCTCTTCTCCTTCTTCCTCCTGCTCCTCCTCTTCCTCCCCCTCATTCCCTTCCTCTCTGATATCATCCTCCATGTCTTTACCTTCCATCTCCCCCAGATCGTCCACCATGTTCTCAATTATTTCCATCCCTTCGTCGTCATCCTCCATAGCCTCATCTTCCTCCTCCTCCTGCTCCTCCAGAGAGGCTTGCCCGTCCACCATCTCCATCATTTCTCTCTCCTCTTCCTCCTCTGTGCTGCTTCCTTGCTCCTGCATCATCTCCAGCTGGTCCAGGTTGACCTGACCCATCAGCTCGAAGTTACGGATGACCTGTACACAAACAGGAAACAGGATGAGATTTTAAAGGGTTTCATGGATAAAAACAAACTATTCTAGTTTTCAGTTTTCTAGTTTTATTTTAAAAGTGAAAAAAATGAGAAAGTTTCAGGTGAAAGTTTTGTTTCGTCTGAAGCTACATCAGTTGTAAATGTTTTAGAGGTTTTTCAAAAGATTTTATATTGTTTTGCAAATTATTTTAATTTCCAATAATCTGACATGTAGCATGTTTGTCACAGACCAAGATGCTTCTAAAAGATTTAGACTTCTCTATCCTTAAAGGATTCAAATTGGATCAATTTTACAAATAAATTCAGCAAATTTATGTAGGTAATTGAGCAGCATTGTTTCTGCAGGTCAGTGCAGCAAACAGCGACACAAACACATGGTAGAGTCAAGGTCTAGACTCCTCCACCTGCATCTAAAGGATAAATAACCTTCTCTTGATGACATCATTGTTTAGTGTCTCCCATGTAAACCAGTTTAACAAAGACACTGGGACTCTCAGGGGGAAGAAGAGGAGAACGTTTTCTCCACCATATGTGTCATTTCCTCTTTTAAATGTTCCAGAAATACCTGAATCTCCGTCCTTCCTCAGACTGAAGGTGAACCCTTTCAGTTCCTTCTCCGTGATCTGAAACTGACACATGACCTTAAAGCTGGTCTTTAACAAACATGCTTTGATGTCCGCTGATGACCGACAGGCGGCTAAACCAAAACACCGTTAAACAGATGTAAGTCTCTGAAAGCACAAACGACCGCCATCATTTTAGTCTTTATTTATATGAACTGACTTTGTGCTCGATGCGTAGATGTTCCTCCAGCTGGCTGCGGCGGCTGCTGTCGTAGTAACAGAGCTGACACTGGTAGGGTTTGAGCTCATCGTGCTTCTGCAGGTGAAGCTGCAGCGCTTGGTCGCTGGAGCACGTGAAGGTGCATTTGTGGCAGCGGAACACCAGGCCCTCGAGGTGGCGTGACAGCTTAGAGCGGCTGATCTCCAGAGGCGCCACACGCTCTTCTGATGGAGGAAGCAGATTTTATTATAAGGAGAAACAAAAAGGGGATGAAGTGTGTGAATGTTTGTCGTGGAGTTTTACCTTTGTGCAGAACAATGTGATCAATCATGTTGCTCTTGTGTTTGGTGTGGTAGAGGCAGAGCGGGCAGCGCAGGTCTTTGGAGATCTCCTCAGGTATATTATTGTTGTGACCCGCCTCTACGTGCATCGTGAAGGTATTCCTGATTCAAACAGGGTAAATTATTATGTTGATAAGAGAACATTAAAGTGCAGCAGACATCTGGAGCGTTGCCTCACTTGTAGCAGGTGAAGAACGAGCAGTCTTTGCACTTGAAGAGCTTCTTGCCGCCATGACGGTCTCTGTAGTGCCGACGCAGACTCTGCATGTATCCAGAGCTGAACTCACAGAACTCACAGGTGAGGACGACCTCCGGACGACCTTCCGTCAAGGAAAAGCCACCAAGTTTGGAGCTGGAAGACATGTGACCTCGAGAGGCCAGCTTGTAGTGACTGAGCTGCTGACGGACGTCCGCCGGCTCCAGGTATGATGGATCTGACAGGAGTAGAAACACAAAAGGACAGCTGATGAATCAACCTGTTTTAAAATGTTCATCCAGATCAATCTGGTTTGTCGTTGCCTGTGCAAGACATCTGATGACATAAAACCTTAACAGCAGGGCTTTGAGTTGATCTCAAGGTTGACAGTAAACCGTCTGAATAAACGGTGGCGATGTTCAAACCATCAGCGATTCAAAAAGACTCCGATATACCAGGCTGCTATTTTCATTTTGAGATGTGCAGTTTAGGTGAGCTGCAGCTGAGATTAGTTTAGAATGTGACATCATCACCTGCCAAAATGTTCCACCTGTGGGTGAGAAGTTGGGTTTCTGTTTAACAGCCTCCTTTTCTCACACCAGATGTTTCCTCCCTCCTCACTAAGACAGAAGTCCTGTCTCCCATCTCATTCTGTCCCATGAGTCTGTTATATCAGTGATTGAGCTCGCAGCCTCTTCCTGCTTTGAGCCTCCGACACATCAATAAATAAACTGAAGCGAGACTAACATAATATGCAGCCCTGTGAAAAATGCCTCACTCAGCACTCAGTGGGGAAAAAGCAGGTGATGATGAAAAAACCCAACAACAAAATCTCTTTTAAACTTCTGAATTTTGGAAAATCTACAGATTTGATTTTTGCAAAAGAGGCAGAGAAATGTACATGATTCAAACAGAGTAGATTCATGGTTTTAATATCCTCTCAGCATTGTGGAGATGAGACGGTAGATAGATGGCTGGGCTGTGTGAATGAAGGTTGTTTTAAGTTAAAGAAGAAAGTATTCTTTGGCTACAAGACATGATACCTTGTTTAAATGTAAACAAACAAGCTAATTTATGATTAATGTGTTTTTTATTTAGTGTTTTAGCAGAAGAATGTCCAAGTGAATATTTTAGGACTATTAAGAGGTGAAATACTTGAGTTAAAAAGTGAAAAAAATGAGCAAAACAACACCAGTTGAACCGATTTCTGTGTGTGAGACATGTGCTAAAAGCTAAATGCTAGCATGTTCACGTTGAATGAGTTTAGTGTGTTAGCAGAGAAGTATGTCCAGCTGAGGTTCTTACGGTGATAAGAAACTAAATATTTGTGCTTAAGAAAAAGAGGATATTAACAACTAAAACAACTGAAGCTTTCTTTACCATGACACATGCTAAGAGCTAAACGCTAACATGTCGTCTTTTGTTTTTGCTTGTCGTGATGTATTCTGCAGACAGGATTGTGGGTCTGGGTTCCTTCTTGTGTCAGGACAGATTTACTCTACAAAAGGTGAGGTTGTATTTGAGTCTAAGACACGACATACAGCTTCATTCATATTCACTTTAACAGGTAAGCTAACATGCTAATTTTAAGAAGTTGTGCTAACTGTTTTGGGAATTTAGCATGTTGAGTTCCAGGTACATATTGCTCTTAGTAAAAGGGTTCAAGTCAAAGGGACAGGCTGAGATAATCGTCTCAATTGTCCATGTTATGAGAGACTTGCTACATGCTAACAGTCCCACATTTACATATAGAGAAAGCTAACATGCTAATTAGAAAAGTATATTACATGTGCTTTTAATTTGGCATGTGAGCATTTTAAAATTGTTTTGCTGAGGTGATATGGAAAAAGATGATGCGCTGAACAAGGTTTACTTAAAAATAGCACTATAAGTCAAAAGCTGTAGCTAATAGGAGGCAAATTAAAAGCTTCAATACCAAAAAGAAGAAGCAGCTCTATTTATCTGAATCTTAGGTGTTGAGTTGAATGTAGCTGGTTTGGCACAACAGGCTCAATATTTCAGCTCTGCTCCCTCTCAATGCGTCATTTGTCTTAGAGGTGCACAGCTGACAGAGGTGGATAGTGCAGTGAGGAACGCTGCCCTGCTTCAGCTCCAGGGATGATTCCACAGCTCCAGCAGCAAGGTGACAGCTGCTGCCAAGAAGAGTCTGCAAGCTAATGCTACTGCTGCAAAATCCCCAAAACACCTAAAACACGACATCACATCAACTTACTATGCAAAGGAAAGTGTCAGTGTTGACACTGGTGGTGTAAACCAGCAGCCAATAGCAACAAGGTGTAAAAACTTAACAACTGATTCCTCACCGTCTGAGGTCAAATGAGTCGTCTGCTCGCTGTTAGTGGCCGGACGAGAGGGCCTGATGACGGCGTGCGCAGCCTGTGTAGCTGCTCGTAGCTTCGGGAGGGTCAAGGCCTCACCGTGGTCCCTTAGAGAATGTTCCTTCAGCTGGCTGATGGTCATAGAGGTGAATGGGCAGGACAAACACTTGTACATGTGCTGCTCACCTGAAGGAGGAGAAAAACATGAGTCACTGAAACTCCACTTAGTGTCACCGTTTGAATTTGTTTCTATTCCACAAACATTTCTACAGATTTCTTATAAAAGTTGGATTAAAAAATCTAAATCTTGTGGATTTTCTTCCCTTTTAGAAAGGTCAATAGTACATATTATCACATTGCAATTAGGGTGGTTTGGAGACTCCTCAACTCTAAAACAGGTTTTGTGAGCCATTCACAGATTTTGATCAGCTGATCACATGGAACCCAGTGACGAATCAGAGCTCAGTGTCACTGATCCCCTCACTGAGAGTGCTTCTGGTGTTTGGAATGTACCCAGGAGGGACTTCCTGCATCTTGTTTCTGTTCGGTCTCAGCAACATCCCGAAAGGCAGAAGCTGTTACATCCAAATCTGATCCGACTTCCTTACTGAGTTTCTCTTTCCGAGTAAGAACAGCTTGTTCAGGACATTCCGGTTCCTGATTGCATCAGAATCTACAGATGATGAATCAGAGGCTGAAGTTCAGGCTTCATGGATACGGTTGTAAGTTGTGAGTTTACCTGTGTGAGCTTTATGCAGGTGGCTCTTCAAGCGACTGGCGTAGGCGGATTTAAAGGGACAGAGCTTGCACTTGAAGGGCTTGTGGTGACCGTGGTGAGACTGCACATGCCTGTCCAGGCTGTTTTAACAACAAAAAAACAGGAATATGATGAGATAAGAGGAGGAAAACGGACAAAATACTTAAAAACTGCCACACATTTCTAATGACTGAGTAAAACTCATCTACCCACAATCCCCTGCAGGGAATGAGCGTGTTAGTGCCTGCAGGGACGTTAGCTGTGTTTTTAATGCCAGCCTTCTGGGTGGCATGGGAATGCAGCTTCTTTCTGGGTCAGGGCACATACAGTACAGAGGGATTACACCTGGGAGCTCAGAGGAGATGAGGATTCTCTCTCTCTCCGTGCATCTCTGCAGCGGATGAAACAAATCACACAACCGAAAATGTCCATCTAGCCTGTCGTGTTTGCCTCTCTCTCTCTCTCTCTCTCTCTCCTGGCCAGGCAGGAAATCTCTGAGAAGATTGAAGATTCGGAGGGATTGTGATCGAGCAAACAGGAGGTGGTGTAAAAATGGAGCTCGGAACAAAATGAGCTCAAACAGCAAAGTGGTTTGAGGAAGAGACGGTGTGAGAGAGAGAACAGGAAGGACAGGCCGATTCCAACTAATTCTTAATTATATAGAATCTTTAAATCGCTGCTGATCAGGTCTTTCGGGAAGTCGGGCATGATGTTTTAGGACTTACTTGTGTCTAAAGGGGGAGACAAAGTGGCAATACTGGCAGCTGTACTTGTCCTCTCGGCTGAACAGAGCCATGGCGGAGTGGCTCCTCTCGTGGGACCTCAGACCCTGCATGGACATGAAGACCCGATCACACTGAGCACAGGGGTGGCCCCCAAACTGCTGATCCAGCTGGCTCTCTGACATCGCGGCCCTGGCAGCGGCAACGAGGGCTGCTGATCGTCCCTCCACGGCGTCTGCGTCCAGGCTCTCCAACGCCATGTCATCCCCGTCACCACCAGAAGCTGAAGCCGCAGGAGTCTCGACGCAGTCTACGTCATCCTCCAGGTCGCCGTTAGTTAGGATCTTGGAAGGTGGAGTCAAAGGGACTTCACTGACTTCCTGCTGCAAAACAAAGTTTCAACAACGACCTTTTGCATCACACGTAGATCTTAAATCACACAGACGTGTTCAGATACTTTCATTTTTTATCATTTTATTTTGGACCAAATTTTCCAATGTACGCAACAGATTTTTTAATATTCTTTTTTGTACTTTTTATATTCTATATATTTTTTTAATCTCATGCAGCCATATTTCCAAGCTTTGGATTTTATTTCTAAGTTGCTTAAAATGTAAAATAAAGCAGAAACTCAAACTTATTTTAACTAAAATAAATCTTATTCTATGCAGTGAAGAAGATGCACACGTCATTCTGTTGGGATCTCCTAACGACCATCCAAAAAAAAATAAACACATCTTTAGGTAAAGTTGACAGATGTAAACAAAGTTTTATAGTTTCAAAATAAAACTCTGCAATTTTGTTTTATTAGTTCTTTTGTTTGTAATCAGATACTCAGATTACTGAAGTATGTAGAACAGGAAGTGGAGTAACTGCATCTGCCCTGAACAAAATTTGGAAGCTCATTGACTTGAAACTAATTCGAACTCTTTAGTGTCTTTACATAAGGCTTTTGTTTGGAATTGGATCTTTTTAACATATTTAATAATTTCAATATAATCTGAGTTGCCTGATACTCGTGATGTCTGATAAGAACAAGTGGAAACCACCTGATAATTAACTTGTTACCATGATCATCTTGTGAGATAATTAACTCATGATGTTGAGATTAAAGCATTAGAGTAAAAATCAAAGCATCTTTCTGTTTCGGGTCATTAACTCTTGTGTTATATGGATGATTTTCACAATAAAGTGGACAAAATAAGATAATTTAAGAAATACTAACCACAACAAAAACTGCATCAAAGAAACAGGTTCCCTTACTTTGACGTGACCCTCTTTAGCTTCTCCATATTGGACGTGCTTCCTAAGATGGTTGCAGATTGCTCGCAGGGTCGGGTGGATCTCTGAGCAGAAGTTGCACCTGAATCCGATGGGGGTGTTATTTGTAAGGCTTTCCTGATCAGGGGAAAAAAACAGTAATTCACTGTCACTGTAAACCCATTAATCTGCTTTTTTAATGTCCCTTATGAACAGACACTGCTAGCTGACATATTTGCAATGGACAGAATGTTTATTTTTCTAACCAAATTCATTTAGAATTGTCACTATTTCTTTAACTGTAACAAAGACAGCATTTTGATAAACTTTTATAATATAATATTTCTCACCTTCTCGAGTTTATTCTCCAGGAGATCTGCAGCTTTTTGCTTGGTGAGAAGCTGCCTCCGTCTCTCCTGCCTCAAGGCTCTCTTCTCAAACTCTTCATTGTGATTAAGAAGATGTCTAGCCAGGTCAGGGAGGGCCACGAACTTCAGTTCACAGTGAGAACATTGGTAGGATTCAGACTCCTCATCCTCAGGATCAGAAGATACTAAAAAGTCCCTCTTTAAGTCTATGCTGTGGTGGTCATTGTAATGCATAGATAACAGCTGTCCCGAGTTAAAAGACAACCGGAAGCATTTTAGACACTTGAACGGCAGCCAGTGAGCGTCGCTGTCCTGCTCTGGCTCAAGCGCAGGCTCAAGCGCAGGCTCAAGCGCAGGCTCAAGCGCAGGCTCAAGTGCAGGCTCAAGCGCAGACTCAGGCTCAGGCTCAGGCTCAGGTTCAGGCTCAGGCTCGGGCTCAGGAACCTCCATAACCTCCTTGTCCTCTTCATCCAGCACACTGTCTACAAACTTCTCNGGCTCTTTGGCATAAATAACCGTGAAGTAACGACCGAGTTTACTAGAATGCTGCTTCTTAGGGAAGACACCTGGGTGGCGTTTAATATAGTGTGAAATGATGCTCTTCCTGCTGAAGGCCTGGAAGTCGCAAAGATTGCACCTCCGTTGCTCCACAGCCAAACGCAGGTCTTCGCTCATTTCAGAGCATTCCCTTTCCAGCGGTGGCTGAGCCAGCACTTTGTTGGGCTTTTCGCTCAGAGTCTTAGAGGCGGCCAGACAGTGAGTGTAATAGGCATCGATATCGTGCCGCTTCTGGTAGTGCGCTGCCAAGCCTTTGCGAATAGGGTTGGTGTATGAGCACAGAGCACATTTGAAGACATTATTTTTACCCTCTGGCTGAGCACGCACATTGTTGTGCTTGATACGGTAGTGGCGAGCGATGCCTTTCCTTGTTGAGCAGAAATATTTGCAAAGTTGACACTTGAACACAGCATGCTTCTCTGGTTTATTGATGGGTAACTGGGAGAGCGCATAGTCCAATTCGCTCACATCCTGGACTTTAGAAGTGCTGGAAAAGTTGCTAGC
>SSNP01000013.1:6291687-6306179 GCA_006937955.1 Pachypanchax playfairii
CTCAGGCTCAGGCTCAGGTTCAGGCTCAGGCTCGGGCTCAGGAACCTCCATAACCTCCTTGTCCTCTTCATCCAGCACACTGTCTACAAACTTCTCTGGCTCTTTGGCATAAATAACCGTGAAGTAACGACCGAGTTTACTAGAATGCTGCTTCTTAGGGAAGACACCTGGGTGGCGTTTAATATAGTGTGAAATGATGCTCTTCCTGCTGAAGGCCTGGAAGTCGCAAAGATTGCACCTCCGTTGCTCCACAGCCAAACGCAGGTCTTCGCTCATTTCAGAGCATTCCCTTTCCAGCGGTGGCTGAGCCAGCACTTTGTTGGGCTTTTCGCTCAGAGTCTTAGAGGCGGCCAGACAGTGAGTGTAATAGGCATCGATATCGTGCCGCTTCTGGTAGTGCGCTGCCAAGCCTTTGCGAATAGGGTTGGTGTATGAGCACAGAGCACATTTGAAGACATTATTTTTACCCTCTGGCTGAGCACGCACATTGTTGTGCTTGATACGGTAGTGGCGAGCGATGCCTTTCCTTGTTGAGCAGAAATATTTGCAAAGTTGACACTTGAACACAGCATGCTTCTCTGGTTTATTGATGGGTAACTGGGAGAGCGCATAGTCCAATTCGCTCACATCCTGGACTTTAGAAGTGCTGGAAAAGTTGCTAGCACTGCATTCGGCTACTGCCTCTGTTTCCTTAAAATTTGTCAGGGAAGGTGAGAACATATCAGAGACGGACTGATTGTGATACTTTTCATAGTGAATTTTGAGTTTCTCCAGGGTTCCGTGGGTGTATGGGCACATTTTGCACCTGTATGCTCCGTAGCCCTGTCGCTGAGTTTTAAACTTATCGTCTCCTTCGTGCAACTCTGTGATTTGCTCTATATCATCTGCAAAGTCTTCCGCAGTGACTTTTACCAACGGATGTCGTTTCTGGTAGTGAGTAAGAACTCCGTGAATGCGGGAATTCACATATGGACAGTGACGACATTTATACACAGAGCTAGGGTTGATGTCTGCTTCTTGTGCAAAATCAGCAGCTTTTACTTTCATGCCTGGGTGCTTCTTGCCATAGTGGGTGAGGAGACCATGGAGGCTGTTGTACTCTGACAAACATACAGTACACTGATAAGGATTATTAGAAATGGAAAGGCGTGGGTGAGGAGGGAGGAGGTTGCCTTCTTGAGGTGGAGTAGCAATGATTAGTGGTTCATCATCAGGTAAGCAATTCAGAGTTGCGTGTTCTGTGGCAATCTGCTGGTGGATCTTTTCGTCTGTGCTATTCTCTTTAATGATGTCTAAAAGCACAGATTCGTCCTCTTTGATCGCCCAGGGGTGAACAGCCTGATAGTGACTAGTGATGTCCCATATTGTACAAGCCTCAAAGGCACAATCGCGACATTTGTAATGTTTAGTTTCCATATTTCCACATTGCTGGGTGGTTTCAGGCCCTGCCCACAGCTTGCTAGCCATATAAGCATAATCAACGTTATGCTCAGGATGGCGTCTTTGGTAGTGAAGCAACAGACCTTGGGGTTCTGAATGAGAGTAAATGCACCACTCGCAGTGATAACCCGCCTCCAGAATGCCATCTTGGTAGGCCCAATGTAAAATGGTCATGGCGGTGGCTTTCACAGTGGGGTGCTCTTTCTTTAGATGCTTCTTTAGAGCGTAGACGTAAGGGGTTGTAAAGGAACAGTGTCTGCACCTGAGGGAACGCAAAGGTCCCGCATTTTCAGGGTCTGTGGAAGTAGTGATTGCAGCAGAGGAAGCGCTCTGTGCGCGCTCACGCTGACTCCTCACGATTGCTGTGTGACGACGCACAAGGTCGGCATTGGCCTTGGTTTCCCTGTGTTTTTTCTGGTAGTGGATAAGCACTCCCTTTACAGTGCGGTTGCCATAATCACAGTGCTGACAAAAGAACAACTTATCCTCACCTACTTCCCCGCCACCTCCCGGCTTAGGACTTGAGTTACTGGAGCCATCATGACCATTATTCTGAAACTGCTTGAAAAACTGTTTGGGAGCTGTAATTTGCAACTCATCCATTAATTTCATCAAGCCAGGAGTGGGAGGGCCATGTTTGATGTACTTAGCTGTGACCTTCACTTCTGGATGCCTCTTTTGATAATGAACTAACACCCCAACAACAGATCTATTACTGTACACACAGTGTTTACAGTAGTACATGTCTTCTTCGGAACCATACAGTGCTGTATTTGAATGTTTTGGAGTGGAAGTGGACATGCCAGGGCTGAAGGAGGAGTTGGCTACAGGCTGTGACTGATCCACTGAGATCACTTTCATTGTTTTCTGTATGCGGAAATAAGATGCCTTCTGCTCTGGGTGTTTCTTCTGGTAGTGGACCAACACCGAGTGCATGTTGGGGCTAGCAAAGGAACATACATCACAATCATAAACAACCACATTGCCGCTCACAGTTTCTTTGAGAGGTTCAGCCTCTGCACTAGTTTCAGGGGATCTGGAGACTGTTTTCATCACTGGGCTTGAGGAGGACCTGGACATTGAAGATGATGAAGTAAAACTTTTGGGACCAGAATTTAAAATTTCCCTCAAAGTTTGCGATTCACTGTTTTTGGGAGATTGCTCAACAATGTAGCTAGAGAAGATCATGGCATTGTTGATTTTTACGGTGGGGTGCATTCTTTGGTAATGGGGCATGAGGCTTCTAACGTTGGGGCTTGTGTATGAACAAAAGCGGCACATATAAAGCAGATGTGGTTGATTGAAATTGAGCACATTGCTTGCTTCAGGGTGATGTTCCATGTAGTGCTGGTGCAAATCGTTGTAATTTGTGTATTCAATATAGCACTCCAAACAGCGGAATACTGCGCTCTGGTCTTCTGGGTCCAGGATGTACTTAAAGCTGAACTTGATGTAAGGGTGCATCCTCTGGTAGTGTGTGCTGACACTTCGGGCTGATTTGTTGTGGTAATCACAGTGTTTACAGTAGAAACGTGCAGCTCCAGAATCCTCTGAATAGTCCAAGTTCTCCTGGACATTGCCGTCACTGGCGTCGACTGAGATATTCTCACTATCGTCTGAGAGAGTCAAGGATATCGGAATGCTTCGAGGCTTTGACTTAGGGTTGCTTTTTCTTTTCCCAATCCGGCCTTCATGTGAGATTGCTGATTCTCTATGAAGCTGCTGTGTGTTGTAAGCAAAGACTGGATTTTTGTTGTCATGGTTTCTAAATTCATCATTATTTTCTCCTGCATCGTCATCGTCTATGTCATCCAGATTTATAATCATGTCCTGCTGGCTTTGACTTATCTTACTTTGAAGGTTACTGGCAATTTCATCAATTCTAGTTCTCTTTTTGACTGAGGATAAATCCAGAGGCAAGTCATTAATGGACTTCCTGGCTCTTTTCCCTGTAACTAGGGTCTTCTTGGTGGCAAGTCCTAAAATTGGTGTCTGGGTTTTCTGTAGAAAGACTGGAGAAGCTTCCACTTCAGAATCTGGCTGGTCACTCATCTGGGTTTCAAAGATAGTAGAATCTAGGTCATCACAGTAGGAATGCTTGTGCTGCTGGTGGACCCTCAGACCTTTCAGAGTGGTGGTAGAGAAGCTGCAGAGTGTGCATCGATGAGGGTTCTGCTGGTCATTTGATGTGCTGGTTGCCTTTTTTCCGTTTACCCTGGAGCTAACACTCCCTCCATTAACTGGCTCTGTGGCACTATCACTCTGAGGCTCTGGACTATCACCTGTAAGGTCCAGTGTCTCTAAGTCTGAGGGGTTGTGGGTTTGCTTATGCGTGCCTAGTTTCAGAGAGCTGGTGCAAATGAATGGGCATTCATCACATTTGTACACTGTGGTTTTGCCAGAAAGGTGAATGTTTTCAATGTGGCGGGAGATGCTCCGTCTGTGCATGGTGAGGAAGGAACAGAAGGGGCACTGAAATCGATTCATGTACTTTCTGAACGGTATTCCTTTAGTTTCCAGTAATTTATTGTCCACATCTGTTAATAGCTGCTTTGCATCCGCAGACAGAGTCCCAGTGTAACTGGGATCATCAATATCACCCAACTCTTCGTCATCATCGTTGTCCTCTAAGCTGCTTCTTGAGTCCTCCTCATTGACTCCAGAAGCATCCATATCAATGACACTGTTGGAGGCTTCAGGCGACACAAACCTCTTCGATAAAATAGAAGTCCCTGTGCTGTTGGGTGTAACTGCACTTATTTGTGCATACTGAATGGATGCGATTTCTGAGACCGGCTTTTCCAATGTGTCATCTGCTGTTTTTCCTGCAGAATCCTCCTTTTCATTAAAAATAATCTCTGACCTAGTTGGGCTTTGGGAAGAAGCGGGAGAATCTGCTTTAGGTGAGCTCGCACTTGCTTCTCCTTCCAGGTTTGCAGGGTTGGTAATGATCTCAACCTTGTCACCGTGCTCCTTCACCACATGATCAGTCCAGCTGTCCTTCTGGTCGGTCTGATAGTCGCACCATTCGCAGGGAAACATTCGCTTTACAAGCCCACTAGCTGCATCTGATTCCTCCTCGCTCTCAATGTTCTCCGGAGCATCTCTAGCGTTCTCAGAGGGAATTTTGTTATGATACATCAGATGATGTTTCAGTATCCTTGCTTTGCGAGGAGACTTGTATGTGCAAAACTGACAGTTATACACTTTTGAATGATCGCTGTGCATTGTGACAGTGTAACTCGGCTGCTTGGAGGTCTCTGAGGAGACGCTTGCGTCTGAATCATCCTCTGTGACATTGTGCACCTTTTTGGTGTGATTTCTTAAGAATGACTTTGATCTGAAGTAACGGATGCAGAACTTGCACTGGTAAAATGGAAGAAGGGTTTCAGCACTCTGCTTTTGTGATGTTTGATTCAGGCCATCTACAGAAATGGGGCCTAAAAAAGAAAATGATGTAAAAAAAAAAGAAACATGTTATTATGACTTAATAAACATGAGCACTTTGCACTGAAGAGATTCTTAATCTTTAAGAAAATTAACAACATCATCTTATATTTTTTGTCAAGCGTACTCATTGCAGCTTTAGGAGGCGCATTATCCTTGTCGTTCTGATCCTCATTTTCCTCCTCTTCCTCCTCATCCTCATCCTCGTCTCTGGGAGAGTCCGACTCATCTGCGTCTGAGGGCTGCAGAAAAGCAGTGTGCACTTCCTGAATGTGGGTCTTCAAGTCATCATACGACTCAGCACGGAAGTCACAGCCATCACACTGCAGTACCTCCATCACTAAAACGGGGGAGAACTCCCTGGAAAATCAGGGAAACCTACAAGAGAGAAATTGGAGAATTAAAAATGCCCTCTTACATCTGTGAGCTGGCTTATAATCTTACATGATTACACATGATGATTCCTGCTGTGAACAATGAATAATCAAGCACTAGATGTTGACACACTTTTGCACTTAACAAGCAAACCACTAAAATACTATAATCCTTTTAGATCTTTTCATTTACATATATGAAAAGATGCTTTTGAAGCAGAATTTCCTTCATTTAATCTACTTTTACAAAATGCTTAAAGCAAACGGAGCCCAGACAACTTGGTAAAGTGTTTGGAATATTGAAACTGCATGATAATATCGTATAAGGTTCCGGTATTTAATGCTGCATTATTCCAAGAACAATGGAGAAACTGAGGAGGGGATTATAACTTGATTTGTCCCATTTTTTTTCCCATGAACCTTGGTATAAGCAACAGCTGGAGAGCAGCTCCACAGCTCGGTATTTATAGCAGATTCCATCTGATTGTGTTAACTGTCCAGAAGAATGAATGAACAGACTAAGAAAAAAAATGCAGGTTTTAAACATTTGATCGTTTCCGCAGTCTTCCGGAGGAAATCTAACATGCAACACTAAAGTCCTCATCAGGAGAACACGTGCCTTAAACAGATGTTACAATTTAGCTCGCAGGCCACAGTTACCGTCTAACCTTTTCAGATAAAAGGAGCAACATTCAACGAAAACTGCACACCTTAAACTGATATCCTGCTTTGAGGGGTTGAGCGGCATCTATCATGAACTACAGAGCTTGAAGGAACTCGAGTAGGAGCTTTGAAGTCCCTGTTTTCTGCCCCCGATGTCTCTGAATAAAAGAAAAATGTGTGGGTAGATCCAAAAACTTCTCAGTGGTCTGATAATTTAATCAGTAATAGCAACTCTAAGCTATAAGATGACATATCTTAAGTAAGGATGAGGCTACAATCCTTGACTTTGAAGAGCAGTCAGACATTTCCATGGTTACCTGCCTCCTCCTTCCCCTTGTGAATATGATTTGATTGACATGTTTTATTGTTTGTTTGCTAAATTCACCATGTAAACATAACCCAATGAGCCAAACTAGATATACATATATATACATACTAGATATAAGTAACTTGTGATATATTTAAACTTTGCTTAAGGACACATAACTTTTAACACAACATATTTTACAAGACGTTACAGGACTAAACAGATGAAAGCATGAAGTCACTAACACCAAAAACTCTTATCTCCTGTGCTGAAAAAACTCCTGCTGAGCAACAACTACAACTCTCAGCTGAAAGAAATACAGTAAACTCTGCAGGAAACTTCCAGGTTCCAACTAACTGTGAATGGTTTCATTACTGGAGACTGTGTTAAAGATGCACAGGTGGCCCTACTTTTAACTGGAGATGATCTAGTCCAAGGTTTAAGAAAACATATACATTTTTTTTCTTTGTAGACAAAGAAAAAAAGATGCAGCAGTTTGTAGTTCTTAAAGAAAATTATCCACATAGTGTTTTCTTGTTGAGATCACGACTGTATGATTAAATTAAACTTATTTCTACAGTGTGATGTATAAAATGTTTGTTTGATTATATATCATCACTTGAACAGTGAAGAGTGTGAACACAAGATTTCCTTTATGTTTGACCAATTAAAGTCCTGTCAATCAAATCGTTGACTTCTGCTGCTCAGTGTGAGGCCATATTATCCTGTTATTATTTTGTATTTTTGGGACACAAGTCTGAGCTCTGGTCTGTTCTTTGACACTTCCTGTTACCTTACATAATACATTTAAAGTTTATAACTAAGAAAATGTGCTATTTGACATATTTTTATACACAGAAATGACAGAAATCCATGTGTGAAGGATGAATGAAAACAAATCTTTGAACTTGTAGCAGGTTCAACATAAGAAGGTAAAATTATGTAAATAAAAGCAAAATTTAAGACCTGGAAATAATCAAAAGTGTATTTTTATTTTTTAAACAGGACAATGTTTAATGTGTTTACATTCCGGGGTGGGACTTTTAACGTATACTGCAGCCAGCCACCAGGGGGCGCTCATTCATTGTTATCTTCCTGTATTCAGTTTAATATATACATTCTATGGATACACTGAACTGATTTCTAGCTAGTTATGTGCATTCAAATGTCAAAGCATAAATCAGAGTAAAAATTTGTTATAAAATAAATCCTTTTTAAAACTTAACCAGAGAAACTAATATGAGGAAATACAAAACTGAGAAAAGTTGACGCAAATGTTCATATGATCTGAAATCAAGAGACATGTTTTAAAACAACCATCAGTTTTAGTCAACTTAAAGTGTAAGTTGGATCCAGATAAGGACAGTTGTGAATTCTACTCAGCTTCCCAAATCCAAATGGCCAGCTCGTGAAGAGCTCCATGTGAGCCAGCCAAACTCTCTGCATGTCCCTGAGCAACCACGGGATCCATTGTTGTTCAGGATCAGGTTACTGCCTCATCACATGTCCACACCCAACTCTCCTGGCAGTTCACTGCTGCTTTGAACAAAGTTGCCTCCTAATGCCAGGTTCCTTGACATGGATATCAAGAGAAGCCTTTCAGAAAGGAGGGGAGAGAAATACCCATGAAGCAGAGGAAAAAAAAAAAAAAAAAACTCCTTCACAACCACCATCTGTGTCTTTTCACCCATTCAGTCTCTGCACCACAACAAGTTAATGGGTGAGATTTTGCGACTGCTTTCATCTTGTCAGCTGGGGCTCTAACAGACAGCGGCTGAGCAGCTCAGATCCTCCTCTGAGCCGAGCTTCAAGGGCAGCCATTTTAGGAACTGACTATGTGTGCTTAGGTGTTCAGCCAGCACACAACATGGACCAGCAGATTTGATCCTCTTCCTGAAAGGCAGGCAGCCTGTCGCTCGAGAGTTGCTGACAGAAATCTATCTGCCAGATGTACAGCAGTGTACCCAAGCCTTCTGCCCACACAGCTCAGCAGAAAACATCTCCCACTCTCGCCAGACTGACTTTTCTAAGTCCTTTTCATTTCTTGGGAACATTATCTCACACATCAGGAGGTTTTTCAGAGAAATGGATAGATTCCCCTCTCTCTGAGAAAAGAAAGAATAGGCTCAAGCAAGTGCCGTGCACCAGAAATATGTGTAGCGAGCTGATGCAGTTTGTAGGAGCTGCCAACGAGTCTCGACGAGGGGGTCTAAAAATGTGAGACATGCCTGAAATTGTTCATCTCAGAGCTCTGCAACCCTGAGATGAAGAGCGAGGGCAGACAGATGGAGAAGATGGATTGGTGGGAAAGGAAAAGCAGGAAAGTGAAGACTTCAGAGCCACCTGGAAGATCTTCAGTGTCAGAACAAGAGAAGCCATCAGACCAGGCTCTAGAGATTCCAAAGTCTACTGACGTTTGTTAATCACCAACCAGTCTCTCTGCACTGGCGAGCTCTGCCAGCAGTCACACCCTCTACTCAAACTGTCTGACAGCAGCTGCTCAGTCTGAAAGAGGCCCTTTGAATAAGCCAGCATTAAGCTGATTAGTAGTACAGAGGTTTTGTCCTTAACCGTTGGTTAGAGCGACCATCTCATGCACTATCCTCGTCTACTGGCAAAGTCAACACATGCAGCATTAAAAAAGATGCTACAGATGAATCATCTGGCAAAATACGACAGGATGTTCAACTTGTCAACATTCAATTATTAATGACCAAGTGATTGAAAATGATAGCTTTCTTTTTAAAGAAAAAAATACACCGACAAACACAGCAGGCAGCACGAATCAAGGAAATTGATTTTTTTCTGTTGCAGAGATGAGATGACAACGTCAGAGTGAAAAAAGAAAAAACAAGATTTTTTCTCTCTCTTTGGTTAAAGAAAGTTATTAAAACACAGAGAGAAAAGTAATCACATGATCGTTCCAGTTTGGATGGCATTGGTCCACATTGTTTGCCAGATTTCCCCAGAAGGAGAGTGTTGGTTGGGGACAGGAGAGAAAGATCTTATTGTGTCCGTGGTGGACGAAAACTGGAGCTCAAATTAGCATCCAGATGTATGAAAAATGGATTCAGCACCACAGATCTGAACAATCTCTCACCTAGGAATAACACACAGCACAAGCTGAAGCGGTAATGACTAGAAGAAACTATGGCATAAAATTACAACGGCTTTGAAACAAAACCCATCTACTTTCAACAAAGGACAGCCTCAAGCAAAACAGAAAGTTGCGAGGACACTGCAGTGAAGTGATATCGCTCACTTTTTTGTGCACATATTTGTGCAGCTATGTGGGGCAGGAATTACCGGAGCTTACGGAGGTGAACTAAAGTCAAACAGATGCTTTCAGAAGAAGCAAACATTTGGCTTCACTATCTCCAAGTAACAATTGGTCAAAACACAACGACAAAACAAATAAACTACAATTAGAATGTTGAACATTAAATTTCCCGTACTGACCGGAAAACCATGCCAATCGGTTTCTATATTGTTTAACAATGACATGCTATATGTCGATGATTGTTGCTGATTAGTTGGACAATATGGATGTTTTTTAATTTGAATTTTCGAGCGGGGCCTTTAATTAACGCTGTGTCTTAATTATGTCTTATGCCAAGCGTACACCAAAGGAAAGTCCCAAACTAAAGACTGCCACTCTTTAGTAACCTTGCTGGAGTCTCGGCGTGCTCCCGTTGTCTTGATCGTTAAATGTAAGGTCAATAATCTGCAGTTGGCGATCTGATGTATGCTAGTCTTTCTCAGTCTTTTATATTAAACATGTTTGAAATTATCGCAAGTCCTAGTGTAGTCGTAGTGACATAAAACAACCAATAAAGCCGGAAGCAGGAAGCCATCGCTCATAACAGAACAATTATGTCGACGTTGAAACACCACAAGCGTCAAGCAGGCGAAAATGGGCCATGGAGAACGAAAAGCGCTTTGTTGAGCTGTGGGCAGAGCAGCCATGTCTTTTTGACATAAACTGCCATTCATACCATGACAGAGTGGAAAAAGATGCTAGCTCTACCACTCTATTGAATGGGGTTACATGCTAACGTTTGATATTTACATGACGGTACAAGTGCATGAATAAAAGCCCGTCAATGAGAAACAGGAAATCTAGCTGTCTTGTCAATAGTGTCCCTACAAGATTAAGTATTTATAAAATCTTTACTGAGACTATAAAATGTTAACCCAAGTTTTTAGATGTGAGTTGTTAATCTTTTAAAGTTTTTTCAAAGTCTCTAGGTATACAGAAAGCATTAGTTGGTTCGCAGTTTCTACTTTTTTTCCCACATTTCTTCGATTTAATAAAAATGTTCTGGTGTGACTGGTTGAACGGAACATCAATAAGGTTTAAGGTCAGATGAAAAGTTTCTTGCTACTCTCATTTGTAGTTGTGTTACTGGAAGTTATACATATACAGGTTTTGGATAAATGTAAAGATGTGTGTCAGCACATTTCACTTTTCTTTAATGCACACAAACAGCACAAAACACCTCCAACGATGAAACCTGTGAAGTGTGAGCACACTGCAGCTTGCTGTGATTTCACCCACTGTTTCATGAACATCACTTCCAGTTGGGAGACATTTTTCTGGTTGATCTGCTCTCACCCACAGATTTTTAATAGTCTTCATCACTGAGAAACTGCCAGGAACATTTCAGAGCTAAAGCTTGTGTTGTTTTAGAAGTAGTTCATGGTGGATTAGGAGGTTTGTTTGTTTATCTTTGACTTCTCGTCTTCAAATTTTCCAGACTTTATGAACTAAATCTAGATTTGCTGGTGGACTTTCTTCTTGTCTTTTTACATATCCGTTTATTAATATCTATATGCAAATTTATATTTGTTATATTTCCATCTTTTTTTTTAAACTCTGCTACTCCTCCAGAACATCACCACATTCTGAAAATTATTAGTTCATTACAATAAATATCTATGTTGCATAAAACAAAGTTTGTGGTGAGTTTGAGTGTAAAATCTTCTTCTGGGGGACAAGTTATCATACAGAGCAGTGCAGTGTTTATAGTGGACAAGTTCAGGTTTTTGGAGACCAACATCACCAAGGAGATGAAATGGACAGTCAACATAGACAAGGTCATTAACCCTATAATGCCCCTTCTATCATATTTGCTACATAGTTTTGATCATTTCTAACATGGTTGCTCCCAGTAAATGATCCACTTGCCTTTTTTTTCAGGTTAAATCATCATTATTATATAGATGAATGCATTATTATTAACCCATTTTTTATATTACAATTAAACCGTAAAAACGGCCAATGTAATAAATGTGATACAAAAAATCTATTATAAATAACATGATACAGCAAAAAACGTTTGTGAATTTTGTTCTAAGGCTTCGTAAACATCCCAGTTCCAAATAATCAGAATTTTCTGGGTATTTTTTAATAAGTTGGGTCTTACAGGGTTAAGAACGTCCAGCAGAGGCTGAACTTCCTGCAGCAGCACAAGAAGTTTAACCTGCTACAGGAGATGCTGGTGAACTTCTACAGAGACATCAAGTCCGTCCTCTGCAGTCTGGTTTGGCCCAAACACCAAACTAGACAGAAACAGACTGCAGAAAACTATAAAGTCCACAGAGAGGATCACTGGTGCTAATCTGCCTTCCATACAGGACCTGGACTCCTTCATCAGGGACCTGTCCTCCTCGATCCAGCACCTGTCCTCCTCCATCCAGGACCTGTCCTCCTCCAGAGTCAGGAAAAGAGCAGGCAGCATCAGCAGAGACCTTCTCACAGAGGATCTCCCCTCAGGACGGAGCTACAGATCACTGAACACCAAAACCACAAAACATAAGACCAGTTTCTTCCTCCAGACCGTCACCATGTTAACAAACATGTTTAACACTCTTAATAATGAAGAACTTATTCTTTCATGAAATAATTATATTTTATCTGTATATCCTGACTTCAAATCACTAATAAGACATTTATAGTGGACAATGCTGCAAATTTATCTAATGAGTGTACAATGCCTATTTATCTTTACATGTACAGTGGGGCAAAGAAGTATTTAGTCAGCCACCAATTGTGTAAGTTCTCCCACTTAAAAAGATCAGAGAGGCCTGTAATTTTCATCATAGGTATACCTCAACTATGAGAGACAAAATGAGGAAAAAAAATCCAGAAAATCACATTGTCTGATTTTTAAAGAATTTATTTGCAAATTATGGTGGAAAATAAGTATTTGGTCAATAACAAAAGTTAATCTCAATACTTTGTTATATAGCCTTTGTTGGCAATGACAGAGGTCAAACGTTTTCTGTAAGTCTTCACAAGGTTTTCACACACTGTTGCTGGTATTTTGGCCCATTCCTCCATGCAGATCTCCTCTAGAGCAGGGATGTTTTGGGGCTGACGCTGGGCAACACAGACTTTCAACTCCCTCCAGAGATTTTCTATGGGGTTGAGATCTGGAGACTGGCTAGGCCACTCCAGGACCTTGAAATGCTTCTTACGAAGCCACTCCTTCGTTGCCCGGGCGGTGTGTTTGGGATCATTGTCATGCTGAAAGACCCAGCCACGTCTCATTTTCAATGCCCTTGCTGATGGAAGGAGGTTTTCACTCAAAATCTTACGATACATGGCCCCATTCATTCTTTCCTTTACACGGATCAGTCGTCCTGGTCCCCTTGCAGAAAAACAGCCCCAAAGCATGATGTTTCCACCCCCATGCTTTACAGTAGGTATGGTGTTCTTTGGATCCAACTCAGCATTCTTTCCCCTCCAAACACGACAAGTTGAGTTTCTACCAAAAAGTTCTATTTTGGTTTCATCTGACCATATGATGTTCTCCCAATCCTCTTCTGGATCATCCAAATGCTCTCTAGCAAACCGCAGACGGGCCTGGACGTGTCCTGGCTTCAGCAGGGGGACACGTCTGGCACTGCAGGATTTGAGTCCCTGGCGGCGTAGTGTGTTACTGATGGTAGCCTTTGTTACTTTGGTCCCAGCTCTCTGCAGGTCATTCACTAGGTCCCTCCGTGTGGTTCTGGGATTTTTGCTCACCGTTCTTGTGATCATTTTGACCCCACGGGGTGAGATCTTGCGTGGAGCCCCAGATCGAGGGAGATTATCAGTGGTCTTGTATGTCTTCCATTTTCTAATAATTGCTCCCACAGTTGATTTCTTCACACCAAGCTGCTTACCTATTGCAGATTCAGTCTTCCCAGCCTGGTGAAGGTCTACAATTTTGTTTCTGGTGTCCTTTGACAGCTCTTTGGTCTTGGCCATAGTGGAGTTTGGAGCGTGACTGTTTGAGGTTGTGGACAGGTGTCTTTTATACTGATAACGAGTTCACACAGGTGCCATTAATACAGGTAACGAGTGGAGGACCGAGGAGCCTCTTAAAGAAGTTACAGGTCTGTGAAAGCCAGAAATCTTACTTGTTTGTAGGTGACCAAATACTTATTTTCCACCATAATTTGCAAATAAATTCTTTAAAAATCAGACAATGTGATTTTCTGGATTTTTTTTCCTCATTTTGTCTCTCATAGTTGAGGTATACCTATGATGAAAATTACAGGCCTCTCTGATCTTTTTAAGTGGGAGAACTTACACAATTGGTGGCTGACTAAATACTTCTTTGCCCCACTGTACATGTAAAGATAAATAGGCATTGTACACTCATTAGATAAATTTGCAGCATTGTCCACTATAAATGTCTTATTAGTGATTTGAAGTCAGGATATACAGATAAAATATAATTATTTCATGAAAGAATAAGTTCTTCATTATTAAGAGTGTTAAACATGTTTGTTAACATGGTGACGGTCTGGAGGAAGAAACTGGTCTTATGTTTTGTGGTTTTGGTGTTCAGTGATCTGTAGCTCCGTCCTGAGGGGAGATCCTCTGTGAGAAGGTCTCTGCTGATGCTGCCTGCTCTTTTCCTGACTCTGGAGGAGGACAGGTCCTGGATGGAGGAGGACAGGTGCTGGATCGAGGAGGACAGGTCCCTGATGAAGGAGTCCAGGTCCTGTATGGAAGGCAGATTAGCACCAGTGATCCTCTCTGTGGACTTTATAGTTTTCTGCAGTCTGTTTCTGTCTAGTTTGGTGTTTGGGCCAAACCAGACTGCAGAGGACGGACTTGATGTCTCTGTAGAAGTTCACCAGCATCTCCTGTAGCAGGTTAAACTTCTTGTGCTGCTGCAGGAAGTTCAGCCTCTGCTGGACGTTCTTAACCCTGTAAGACCCAACTTATTAAAAAATACCCAGAAAATTCTGATTATTTGGAACTG
>SSNP01000013.1:6307569-6327390 GCA_006937955.1 Pachypanchax playfairii
AAAATCCAGAAAATCACATTGTCTGATTTTTAAAGAATTTATTTGCAAATTATGGTGGAAAATAAGTATTTGGTCAATAACAAAAGTTAATCTCAATACTTTGTTATATAGCCTTTGTTGGCAATGACAGAGGTCAAACGTTTTCTGTAAGTCTTCACAAGGTTTTCACACACTGTTGCTGGTATTTTGGCCCATTCCTCCATGCAGATCTCCTCTAGAGCAGGGATGTTTTGGGGCTGACGCTGGGCAACACAGACTTTCAACTCCCTCCAGAGATTTTCTATGGGGTTGAGATCTGGAGACTGGCTAGGCCACTCCAGGACCTTGAAATGCTTCTTACGAAGCCACTCCTTCGTTGCCCGGGCGGTGTGTTTGGGATCATTGTCATGCTGAAAGACCCAGCCACGTCTCATTTTCAATGCCCTTGCTGATGGAAGGAGGTTTTCACTCAAAATCTTACGATACATGGCCCCATTCATTCTTTCCTTTACACGGATCAGTCGTCCTGGTCCCCTTGCAGAAAAACAGCCCCAAAGCATGATGTTTCCACCCCCATGCTTTACAGTAGGTATGGTGTTCTTTGGATCCAACTCAGCATTCTTTCCCCTCCAAACACGACAAGTTGAGTTTCTACCAAAAAGTTCTATTTTGGTTTCATCTGACCATATGATGTTCTCCCAATCCTCTTCTGGATCATCCAAATGCTCTCTAGCAAACCGCAGACGGGCCTGGACGTGTCCTGGCTTCAGCAGGGGGACACGTCTGGCACTGCAGGATTTGAGTCCCTGGCGGCGTAGTGTGTTACTGATGGTAGCCTTTGTTACTTTGGTCCCAGCTCTCTGCAGGTCATTCACTAGGTCCCTCCGTGTGGTTCTGGGATTTTTGCTCACCGTTCTTGTGATCATTTTGACCCCACGGGGTGAGATCTTGCGTGGAGCCCCAGATCGAGGGAGATTATCAGTGGTCTTGTATGTCTTCCATTTTCTAATAATTGCTCCCACAGTTGATTTCTTCACACCAAGCTGCTTACCTATTGCAGATTCAGTCTTCCCAGCCTGGTGAAGGTCTACAATTTTGTTTCTGGTGTCCTTTGACAGCTCTTTGGTCTTGGCCATAGTGGAGTTTGGAGCGTGACTGTTTGAGGTTGTGGACAGGTGTCTTTTATACTGATAACGAGTTCACACAGGTGCCATTAATACAGGTAACGAGTGGAGGACCGAGGAGCCTCTTAAAGAAGTTACAGGTCTGTGAAAGCCAGAAATCTTACTTGTTTGTAGGTGACCAAATACTTATTTTCCACCATAATTTGCAAATAAATTCTTTAAAAATCAGACAATGTGATTTTCTGGATTTTCTTTCCTCATTTTGTCTCTCATAGTTGAGGTATACCTATGATGAAAATTACAGGCCTCTCTGATCTTTTTAAGTGGGAGAACTTACACAATTGGTGGCTGACTAAATACTTTTTTGCCCCACTGTATGTCTGTAAATACAAGTGAACCAGAATCAAATTCCTTGTGTTTGTAACATACTTGACCAAATAAACCGGATTCTGCTTCTGCCATGAAAATCTTATAATTTTTACAAAAGTCTGAATACAAAGAAATTATGTCTAAGGATTACTTTGCAGCAGATATTAAAGCACTTGTTCCACAGTTGCCATTGTCATAATAAAGCTGGTGACAAAATAAAAGCTTGAGGATTCTTAAAAAGTCCCTCGCTCTGTCTGACAAGTCAAAAAAATCATTTAACTCTCAGGCTATGCTGCTTTAATAATCTACTGAGCATAGCTCCCAATAGGGACTGCCACAACTACACACCTGCAGACACACTTAAGCCCCTCCTCCCCAACATCCACCTGTGGACTCCCATCACTCTCTGATCATTGATCCATAACTGAAAAATCATGTCACAATAAAGATTTTTAAATATTTCCACGTGAGTTGAACCAGACAGGGACAACTCATAGTCCAGGCTCATATGCAAATATGTTTCAAACTCATTTTACAAAATAAAATGATAAAATCTTCATTACAATACAAACGTTTCAGTTGGCTCTTGTTGGGCAGACACGGTTCCTTTAGTGTGAAGATCTTTCACACATAAAAAAAAACATGTTACACAACTTGCTGACTAAAAGAGAAACTCTATACAATATTTCCTCCTTTTCGCTGGCTGTCATATAGCTAGATGTAAAAAAAAAAAAAAGTTTTGTTTCAGTCTTTACATAAAATAACCAACAGTCTTATGATGATTTTAACAATTCCTGTCTTTTTTATAGTTTAAAAAAACCTTTGCAAACTTATTGTATGTGAAGAATCAATTATTAGTTCTGAAATCCAGCATCTGCTGATGCAAGTTGGTGCCAAGTCAAGCCACAGCAAGCAGTATCTATTTTGGCACCTTGGCTTTAATCATTTTCTTTACCCCATACAACTGAGAGACTTTGAAAGTAGAAATAAACTGATGTAAGGCTTCAATTTCAAAGTCAAAGATTGTTTAAAAGTACTTCTTTTTTTGGTCATACAACACCTGAAGGCTGTGTTATCAGGCAGATGATGACATGGAGATTTATATCCTTCAAGTAACTTCATAAACTTAGGTTCTTCATACAGGAGAATTTCACAAAACATTTTCTCAGTTGTTTGGACATTAAAAACATGCCCACAGGAAATACAAATGACTTCCTATGAAAAAAGATTGATTAGGATGAACCTTATTTATTGATTGTGGTACTTGACAGGGTGATGAATCATTCAGGATAAACTGGAGCTTGTAAACTTTAAATGTCATGAAAATAAAACCTTCAAATCAACAGATAATAATAATAATAATAATAATAATAAGCCGCTGTTGCTATATCTTGCTAGCTTTGTACCCCCAGTACTGTAACAAAAAAGGTATGCCTGCAAAGATATTTGCATAAATGATTAAAGAAAAGTTCAGATGGGAAGAAACAGAGATCCCACGTAAAATAAGTGTTTGATCCTCTTGTTAGGGTCAAAAGAACAAACCAGCTAGCATAACATTGTTATTTTAGCAGGAATACAATGTTAAAGTTAACTGCTGCTGTTAGTGTTTGTAAAAAAAACAATCAAATCCAGGGAAAATAAAAATATGAGAGAAAAGTAAAGTTTTCTAAAATAGCATTTCTATTTTTCAGATTTTTGCTGTAAATAATCTAGTTGGTTTTGGCCTCACTTATGCCGCTTTTGCACCGACAGAACACGGTGCGGCTCGGTTCACTTTAGCCCCCTGCGGACCCTTTTCCACCGCCTTTCTCGGGTCTTAACTGCGTCATTCCGCGCCACCCCGGCCTCTTTTTTCCAACCACCTCCTCGGTGGTCCGAAGCGGCCCAAAGCGGGCCCACACGCCCACCTGTCTACTGATTGGTCCAGTAAACTGCTACCAGTGACACGACTACCTACGTAGTGGTAGCCCCTGATTGGCCCGGCTGTGTTTGGTGTTCACGTGGTGTGATATAGAAGCGCTCACGCAAAAGGCTTTAAAAAAAACTCCCAGCAACCATACAAATATTTTATTTTAAAATACAATTGACTTTGGACAATGGCGACTTCCTCCACAAGAACCAAAAATCAAACCAACCAAAATGAACCACAGACAGAGTGCAAAGTACAAAAACACAAGTATATCCACCATTGTTGTTGTTGTTTCACGCGCTGTGACGTCGCGGACAACAACTTTTGCGCGCCACTTTTCATAGCCAGATGGGCACGCCCCTATCCCCACTTACGTCTGCTTTATGTTTCCACCACCTCAAGCAAGTTGATCCTCGCTAGACTGTACCGCTCTCAAGAGCGCCGTGCCGATTTGTCGGTGGAAAAGGGGCATTGGACTAGCAGTTAGCCTGTCAATCTGGTCAGAACTAACTTTCTTTTACTCCAAACTGAGGCTGTTCAAAGAGCTCTCTAATACAGGTTTATTTATCCAAACCCTGTTCGGAAATATCACTTAAAATGGCAGTGATGTTTTGGTGGAAAATGCACGTACGGATCTGCTTCACAGCTGCCTTGATGCTAAACATGCAATAACTTAAAGGATCAGCTGCTGACATCTTGGTGCCAGATACCACAGGGAGCGTTCGGGTCTCATGGACTCCATTCATTAATTCAAGACATTATCTGAGCACAACAAAAACAGAAATAAATAGAAATCACACTTGAAACAGATTCAGAACTGTACATAAGTTGACTTCTATCATCACGGCTGACCTGAGTTCCAAACAGTCACCACAGACATGACCAGAGTCTCAGGAGAACTGAGTCACTCCTTCCACATCTGTGGGGAATCTTTACACACTCATGTTGTTCAGGCTCTCGCTAAGGTTTTACAAAAAAAATCCATGAAATATCAATGATTTCTATTTAAAGTTCTGCACTACTAGAATTCCAAGTAACAGATTTGTTTTAGTTAAAATTCTGTTCACTTTTTAAGCAGAATTAATGAATAATGGACATTCTGAATCTAAAACAACACTACATTTGAGAAGCTAATCTCAATTTTAATCTCAAAAATTAACAACAAGAGGAGAAAGATTATTCTAAAAACTGAAAATTTCCCAATAATTTTTTTCTAGTGATATTGGACGAAGAAAAACATTAACAAAAATGGGAAAATATCCCCCAAAAAGTTGTACCCGTTCACTGTGGCTGCGGTAACAAGTGCAGCCTTTAAACTAAGTTTCCTAAATGGCTTTCAAGTATGTCTCTTTTTATGTCTGACAGATGAGACGTGCCAGAAATGAGGCAAAGACTGTTTGGGATGAAGTTTATTCTACAAATGTCATTTAAAAGATGCCAAAAAAGATGTTGTTTTATTTTGAAAAACACATCAAACCCCAAATTAGGTTCTTTGTCTGCTCATCAAACTTCTGTTAAAAATGACATGTGAATAAGTTTAGAAGATTGTTGTTGCACATGATGGTGACTGCAGTACTTAATAAGACATTAGGACAAGAAATTCAGCCCTTTTCAGACATTTCTGTGTGAGTTTCAGTGTTAAAGTGTAAATCATATTTTTTCATTGTAGATGATTCTTGAAGAGCCTCAGTTTGCAGAAATAGAGTTTACATCTGACAGGGCTGGTGAGCTAATGACTATTTCAAACACAGGTTAAATCACTGTGGATTTTTGCGATCTTACTCTGCTGAAAATCATGTTTTTCATGTTCTTGTGGCATTTTTCTGATGCTAGAGGACGTATCTTAAGAAAATTAAGCTCAAAATTGCATTTCTGAGTATTTCTGCATTCAAATCAATTTGAATCAGTAGCAGACGCAAATATACAGTTTATAAAAAGGATCAGTTTGTGATGCAGAAAATGCACTGGGTGGGCCACAAGCTCCTGCTAGTGGTAGCGCTAGCATAAACAGAGAGCTCTCAGCAACAGGGAGATCCTACGCAACAACAGTTCTGCCCACAGCACAGAAGGTGAATTGCTAATAAGCTACTGACGCTATGCAAAAACTACTTCCTTGAAAGCAGCACAGGTTTTGTGATTTTGGTTAAAAATACCATAATCCTAATTTAAAGACCACTGAGACGTTTTAAAATAACTCAAAAGATGATCGAGTGAGTCTCCAATCTCCTAAATGTCATTGGGGTTCACTGGCCAGTTAAATCTTTACACCAGTTTATTTACAAACATGAACAAATGCAGCACAAGTGAACAGTATCACTTCCAGCGTATCCTGAAGTCTGGCTGGAGGCTGCGTTCAGATTAGTTCATCAAGCCAGTTAATTGTAAAGTCTATTTCTCTGATCTGAGGCAGTTCAAGAAGCTCTTTACAGTAAGTAAGATGACAGAAACTTGGTCAAAATGCTCCAACTCAATCTGAGTTATTAGATACCAGAAATATGACTCCTCATGCTGTAGGTCTGCAGATGTTGGACAACTGTTTTAAATATGTGATAAACGTATTAAAAGGTGATTATATATCAGAGTTATGGTCATAGCCCATCCACGCTAGAAGGCTTAAATGATAGCATCAAATTAAATAAGGGTGGCAAAGCTTCATATTTATGGTGTCCTTTGTTAAGGTGAACAACTGCAACATGCTACGAGATGTGAAACCAGCCAGGAAGTATAATTAATTAAGATATTTACTTTCAGTTAACATGAACCCAAAAGTGTCCAAGCTAACTGCATGGATAGGGATCATACATCATTGCAACATACGATACACAACACAGAGTTTTAGTGTCTGATTTTTGGGACCTCCTCAAAATGTGGGATTCAAATATGTGACAGAGCATCAGTTCAATGACCAAAATCGGCAAGAAGTTGACTGTTGCGTTAAAATGAAACCCGTCGGTGTCTGGTTCGTATCAGTTCTTCATCCTGCAGGCAGCTTCCACTTTTCTTGGCTCATAGTTCATCTTCTTCAATCTTACTCATCTAATTAGAAAGAAACTGCAGATAAAATTCAGGGTACCAATCAGTCCATGTTGATGTTAAATATATTTTTAATAACTGACTTCATTTTAGTTTATATTTGTCAAGTAAATGCTTTAAATTGCTTTTAATTTCCACTTAATTTAAGAAGGTAAAACATTAAGAACAAAAAGCCCCAAATTTAGGCATTAAATTTTAAAATATATAATTTCAACACTTTAAAATGAAAGTTTTGGAGGCTTAACTATCAGAGAAATGAACTAAAAAAAAGCCTAATATTATTATTTTGTTCATTATACATATTTTTACTGGTACAAAAGCAATTGTTTAATGTTATTAAAGATGTAAATTGCAAAAATAGCATATTATTTTTCCAATAAAACCAGTATTATTATCTTATTAACCATTCTAATGTGTATTCTGAATAATGTTTGGTATTATTGTAGTTCTTCATCCACTAGCTTAAAAACTAAAACATTCTGGAATGAAAACTATCTTTACACACCTTAAATTCACATGTACTAAGTTTCTGAAAAGGGTTGATTTTAGTTGTGGAACATTTGAATGCTTTTAATTTTAATAACTTCAGACTGTAGGGTTAAGCAGGGGGGTGTAGTGAAGGAGTGGGGGGTAACATGGAAAAGTGGGATTCAGCCCTTCGGCGGTTCCTCAGGGATTTAAACTGTTTCTGAATGTTTTTTTCCTTCATAATCCCAGACCGGCTCCATGTTGTTGAGATCTGATGGAGTGGGGGTGGGGTAGGCGGGCAATACCATCTGTTGCAGGACTTCTTCTTGCTGCTGAAGATACTTCTGTGAGTTTGTATGTGTGGTGTTGTTACTGTGCTGCGGTGTGGATTTGGAAGAGAGATGGAGCACTTCAAGTTCCTAATACTTAAACAAAAATATTAAAATGTTATTCCGGTCTTTAAAAAAATGCTTGGAAGGCCTCGACTGCTGCGCACTGAAATGATTGTGTGTTAATAAACTAATGTAAACTATCTACCTAAATCAGATCGATATTTATCTTGTTACTGAAACACTGAGCTGCCTCGTAAAACAAGGACAATTCAGCTCTTGTGAGATAAGAGCAGATAGGACGGATGCTGACCTCATTTCTCTTAGCCAGTGATCAGAGCACAGAGCTTCCTTCAAATTATCACATGATGCTGCTCGTTTGAGGAAGTCTGAATACACAGAGATGAAACATTGATCCCACCTGCCCGATCAATGAGCCGGGTCTTTTCAGGAGATGTGAAGAATCAATAATGTTCGGTATGAACATTTTGTCATAACATTCATCAGACAGCTGCAGGGATTGAATAAACGGGACGAGAACGGTGCAAAAAGAAGGAAAAAGAGAGCTCAGAGTTCTTTACTAATTCCATCAAATTTAAAATAAGTTGTTCAATCTTAAAAGTCTGACCCTAACAGAATTTTCTTTCACTGAGGTTACACATGTTGAATAAATTTGGCAAGTTAGGAGTAATTATTACACATCTGCAAGCTTAATGTGAGCGAATCCAGTAATGCAGCTGCAGATTTTTAGATTATGCAACATTTTTAGTGTATATTTCATCTGCTATGAGTCAAGCAATTTTGAATTGTCAGAAACATCTAAAAACGGTCCTAAAATATGTTCCATGAGGTCATAAAAGCAGGTCAACTATTAGCCTAGAAACACAACCTTGACTGGAAGCATTCTTTGAAACCTTCATCATCAGGTATTCGGAGGTCTGACATCATGCAAAACATTCAGAACTGATCAACACCATATGCAAATTCTGATAGGTCTGATTACAAGTTCTTACAGGTCAAAAGTTCGACTCCTCTAACAAAAACCTCTTTTCTTTATGAAGAGAAACAACTGCTTTGGTTGCTGCAGCTGTGCGATGTCACCTGGCTAATGTTAACCTAACTACTTTTATTAATTTACGTTTCTTCAGCAGATACATTACACAGATCTCCTCTTTCACTTCTGAGGTTCCTAACGCCTCAGTCATGGCTTCCTCTGTCAAAGATAAAGCCCTTCTTTTAACTCGGGCAACCATAAATTTAGGAAGTCTCCCTCAAGCCAAAGCAGCTTTCAACCTTCTTGATTTCACTCTCAAAATGTAAGGAGCTTGTTTCATCCCCACCAGCTCAACAGCTGTGTGGTTTGAGGTTTTGACCTTTGATCTACGTCCCGTTGTTTCTTCTTTGGGACGTAATATCCAAACATTCGACACTGGTTTTATCAGATTGTACATTGTACAGCCTGTCAAGGGAGTAGGGTTGTCAAAATAATAGATACCTATAGATATTAATCGATACTAAAACTGATATCTAAATTAAATATTCTGTTCCCATGGTATCCATAATTTAGAGTCTTGCATACACACAGACACGTACGAGGGGAATTGTTCACGGATATTTCGGAATGCCTGTGTAAAAATGGTTTTTTATTAAGTTAAACTCAATGAAAAGAGGTGCAGCTTAATTTTGTTAGTGCAGACAGGACTTTGTTTTATTTCTACTACCAAGCTCAGGCTGATGCCGAGAAACTGTCAATAACCACAACTAAGCCGTTCCAGCCTTGCTTACACTTAACAATTGTTTACGTTTCATTTGTGCACTATAAATTAATGTAGCTAGATAAAAGGAATGTTATTCATTGTATCTACTTGTTCAATAAATTCTTGTTTTTAAATCAAAAGAATTTTTTTTCGGTATCGAACTGAGTTTGAAATTTGTTTGAAAACACTACGAGGAAGTGAATGAAAATAATAATGGAACATTTTACCAGAAGAAGTCTTGATGCTGCAGCTGTGCGGAGAAGCTCAGAAGAAGACGAGAACATAAACATGTACTAAGTGTGTTTACGAGCTCTACCGAACAGTCCATGCAGGTATTTTTAGCCTTGGCATCAACCTCCTGGACAGATGATCTTTAGTCTTTCATTTCCTTCTTGTTGAGGGTTTTAGAAATAAATTTTAAGGACCCTAAATTTGACTTTAAACCAAAACTTGATTGGCTCCTTCCTGTACATGTTCAGCTCCGTATAAGCAACATCAAAACACACCTGCTTCCTTTTTCATTTTTCTGCTGTGAGATTTTGGGGATTCCATTGAATGGTTTCTTTAACAAGGGGTTTTGTCAACATTTATGAGAAGCTCAGTGATCACTTTGTCACAGAGGACCTATAAATTCAAGTGCACATTACAGATGATGCAGTCCAGCAGGTTACGTTAATCCATCTCCAGCATGACCTTCACTAGTCAAATTCAGAAGATGTAAAAACTCCATCATCCTGTAGAGACTAAAACAACCTCTAAACTTTCAAATGAAAGACTGAACCGTGATCTCCAAATGTTCCACTATCATTCTTAGTTTAGTTAATGCATTACACGCTGAGAACGTGCCACATCTGCAGAGGAGGACAACCAGTTTGATCTTTGGACCTTGAATCATTCTGCTGATTGGAGCCTTCAAGCGAGTCCTTGCTTTTAAAAAAACAGACGGAGGAGAGATGAAGGGAATACGTTTTCCAAGGCTCTGGGTTGGAATAATGTTCAGGGCGTATCAGAAAGAGGTGCTAATTTTCAATTCGGTGTCTGGGTCATTCATACTGCAAAGTCAAACAGAGTCTGTGTCAGCCTCTTTATCTGTGGCAGATGGTTACCTGGCATCACCCATGCAGTGAGATCATAGCACTCACTCCTCTCAAACCGGGACATTTTGTTTCTTAATCAAAGCCCCAACTTGTTTATTTCATGTTTCTCTCGAAAGGAGCTCTAAAAGAAAAAAAAGAAAGAAAGAAGCTAGCCATTCTGGTACAAGTAACCTTGCTCCAAGGGTAGCCTTTGTGCTCAGCAAAGGGCTCAGATTGTTCCTTCTGAAAAGGGGGACGAGTGCAACACACAGAGCACTCAGTAACAACATTTGGCCTCTTTTGCACAGATGATAATGACCGAGCAGACTACAGGGAGAGCAGGCATTAAGGGCCATCTTCTACGTGGATACTGTCTTCAGGTTGTCATGGTAAAATCTCACCATCAGGGAAAAAAAAAACAATTTCAGATGTGAATTCATCTACATCTCCTGCATCCAGGCATCTTCAGCAGGGATATATTTATTTGACCTTCAAGGATAAACTGTTCATAAAACAGCAAAACAAGAGGCCGGTGAATCACTTTGTAAAAGCCTCTTGGGTATGAAGGTTAGATAATAAATATCACTCTGTTTACTTCTTTTAGCAAAACCAAAACATCAACCTTTTCATCTCAGCTGATCTTTTTTTTTTTCTTTTTTTAAATCCCAGCTACTACACGTCTACTGCAAATAAAAATAGCTACAAAAATCAGGAGGTGCAAGTAAGTCTACTGAAAGTCTTCTGCTTAGTCTTCTTTTAGCATAGTCACCTCACTTGGCTGCTCTCTCGTCTCTCCCTCTCGGGGCTGACAGAATTATCTTCTGCATCAGAGCTGAGGCTGGGCCAACCGCTCAACACAGAGGACTCCATTTCACACAGCTAGCCCCACGGTGACCAAGGAGACACAGCCAATCACGTTGGAGAGTCAGTGGCATGACCATCCACCATTTTGTGTTCCTCAAGGTCTTTGACCGTCCTGCTCAGCAGAGTGGAGCTGCTCGCTCGCTCAGCTATCTTGTTACACAGATGGAAGTGTTTAAGTTTTAGAACACAGACCTGAGTGAGCAGCTTCCCCTCCTGCCGGTTCCTCTGCAGACTGTCACAGTGAGCTGCAGAAAGCAGAAGTGAGATGTGTGGTTTCTGTTTGCAGCAAAGATGGCTACCTCTTTGCTGTTCTTCACTGGCTGAAGACAGAACCTTAAAGTATACTCAGTCTGCATCTAAATAGTCAGATGATCCTTGCTGTGAAAATGCCTTTAGAGATGTCTTCTGTCTCTGCTCTTGTCTTTATTGACTTCAATGTCTCAGATCACACAATGATAACCTGAGTAAATATAAAACGCAGTTATCAAATGATGATTCAATTCAAGAGGAAAAGCAAACAGACCAGTTCCAAAGTGAAAATAATGATTGCTGCCATTGCAAGATCAGATGGAAACAAAAAAAGATGTTAGTTTGTTTGTTTGTTTGTTTGGACAGGAAAGGCTTATAAAGTCATTTTTTAAGGTTTTGTGAACTCCAGAAAGCCATGGCGAGAACTTTTATCTACAAATAGTGAAAACATCCAGGAAGTCACAGAAGAAGCCAAAACAACATCTAAAAACTCGCCTCAGTTAAGGTCAGTTCAAAATGGCCTCCATGGGAGATTTCCAAGGTGAACCACTGCTGACCAAAAATATCTCCAACAGCCTGCCTCGCGTTTACCAAAAAGCATTGTCATGATAACCAATACCTTTGAAAAAATATTCTAGGGTCTGCTGAAGCAAAGGTGAAACATTTTTGGAAGGAGTGTATCTCATGTAAAAAAAAACATACAGACAGTCAAACACGGAGGTGGTAGCATGATGGTCTGGGGCTGTTTACTACATCAGGATAACTTGCTTTGACTTGAATTGATGAAACCAGGTATTTTGACAGAAAATGTACAAGAAAATCCTGAAGGAAAATGTCCCTCCATCAGTTTGTGACCTTACGCCGGGCTCACACTGCCTACGGAACGGCTTCGGTGAGGTTTTTCGGCAAGCTACCACTCACATCTGCTCCAGATAGGGAGTGCGGCCAGCTCCGGTGCTGGGTGCGTAAAACGTCACCCGCGAGAACAGAAGTTCACGTGGGTTATCGTTTTGTCGGGACTTCACACGAGAACACGTCCATTATTTAGCAAATGTGTGAAAATGTGTTGTGCTGCAGGCTTTCGGGACCCTGTGTCACCGGGTGTGATGTAATGTTAACATTTCCTATTAGCGCGTGTGCTGTCTAAAAAGAAGAGTCAAGTTACAATTGTTTGTACACTCGTTTATTTTGAAAAAACACCAGATATTCAAGCCACACTTCCTGTATAGTTCGTCAGATTTCATCAAACTTGACGCGGAGTGACTCCGGCGTCAGGAAAAAATTGAACCTTGTGGATTCTTTCCGTAATGCCGTACGGCCCCTGTAACCGGACCCGCACCGCACGGAGCTACTGTGAGCCTTCAAAAGGGATTTTAATCTAACGGAATACCTGCGGGGTCCGCACCGGACCGGATCCGGATGCAGTGTGAGCCCGGCGTTAAGCTTAAGAGTACTCGAGTCCTGCAGCAGGACAAAGATCCAAAACACACCAGCAAGTCCCCATGAATGACCCAAAACAAAAAAAAATGAAGTTTTTGGAGAGGCATGTCAAAGTCTGGAGTTAAATCCAACTGAGACGGTGTCTTTGTGCTTAAAAACACCCCAAAGTGGTTGAATTCAAACGAATACAGTGGGGCAAAAAAGTATTTAGTCAGCCACCAATTGTGTAAGTTCTCCCACTTAAAAAGATCAGAGAGGCCTGTAATTTTCATCATAGGTATACCTCAACTATGAGAGACAAAATGAGGAAAAAAAATCCAGAAAATCACATTGTCTGATTTTTAAAGAATTTATTTGCAAATTATGGTGGAAAATAAGTATTTGGTCAATAACAAAAGTTAATCTCAATACTTTGTTATATAGCCTTTGTTGGCAATGACAGAGGTCAAACGTTTTCTGTAAGTCTTCACAAGGTTTTCACACACTGTTGCTGGTATTTTGGCCCATTCCTCCATGCAGATCTCCTCTAGAGCAGTGATGTTTTGGGGCTGACGCTGGGCAACACGGACTTTCAACTCCCTCCAGAGATTTTCTATGGGGTTGAGATCTGGAGACTGACTAGGCCACTCCAGGACCTTGAAATGCTTCTTACGAAGCCACTCCTTCATTGCCCGGGCGGTGTGTTTGGGATCATTGTCATGCTGAAAGACCCAGCCACGTCTCATTTTCAATGCCCTTGCTGATGGAAGGAGGTTTTCACTCAAAATCTTACGATACATGGCCCCATTCATTCTTTCCTTTACACGGATCAGTCGTCCTGGTCCCCTTGCAGAAAAACAGCCCCAAAGCATGATGTTTCCACCCCCATGCTTTACAGTAGGTATGGTGTTCTTTGGATCCAACTCAGCATTCTTTCCCCTCCAAACACGACAAGTTGAGTTTCTACCAAAAAGTTCTATTTTGGTTTCATCTGACCATATGATGTTCTCCCAATCCTCTTCTGGATCATCCAAATGCTCTCTAGCAAACCGCAGACAGGCCTGGACGTGTCCTGGCTTCAGCAGGGGGACACGTCTGGCACTGCAGGATTTGAGTCCCTGGCGGCGTAGTGTGTTACTGATGGTAGCCTTTGTTACTTTGGTCCCAGCTCTCTGCAGGACATTCACTAGGTCCCTCCGTGTGGTTCTGGGATTTTTGCTCACCGTTCTTGTGATCATTTTGACCCCACGGGGTGAGATCTTGCGTGGAGCCCCAGATCGAGGGAGATTATCAGTGGTCTTGTATGTCTTCCATTTTCTAATAATTGCTCCCACAGTTGATTTCTTCACACCAAGCTGCTTACCTATTGCAGATTCAGTCTTCCCAGCCTGGTGAAGGTCTACAATTTTGTTTCTGGTGTCCTTTGACAGCTCTTTGGTCTTGGCCATAGTGGAGTTTGGAGCGTGACTGTTTGAGGTTGTGGACAGGTGTCTTTTATACTGATAACGAGTTCACACAGGTGCCATTAATACAGGTAACGAGTGGAGGACCGAGGAGCCTCTTAAAGAAGTTACAGGTCTGTGAAAGCCAGAAATCTTACTTGTTTGTAGGTGACCAAATACTTATTTTCCACCATAATTTGCAAATAAATTCTTTAAAAATCAGACAATGTGATTTTCTGGATTTTTTTTCCTCATTTTGTCTCTCATAGTTGAGGTATACCTATGATGAAAATTACAGGCCTCTCTGATCTTTTTAAGTGGGAGAACTTACACAATTGGTGGCTGACTAAATACTTTTTTGCCCCACTGTATGTAAAGAAGAGTGAGCCAAAACTTCTCCACAGTGCTGTGAAAGACTCAAACAAGTTATCTTTGTCCGAAAATAAAATTTATCTACTGATGTTGAACATTTAAGGGTGACAAAAAAATCAAAAAGTGAACAAATCTGTACTGTAGGCAACCTAACAGGATCAAATTTTCAATGAAAAGCATGGAAAGCATGAGGAAAAACTCTGGGCAAACCCTCAGCAACACAATTAAATATTCCACCCCAATAATGATTAAGTGCAAAATTTAATTAATCGCCTCAGGCGTGATTATTTTTACAATTTTGGAAGAGAAGAAATGAATAGATATATTTGGTTTCCTCAAGAGATTCCTTCCCTAGAGCTTAAAATAAGAAATTCTAGGGGAAAAATAATTCTATTAAACTGGTGTGCACAAGTAGGCCTAAAGCAAAAAAAAAAAAAAAACATCTGAGACTAAACTAAAGATGTCAAACAATTGATGAGTCCACGCTGAGCTAAATAAATACCAGCAAGGAGACAGACAAGTTAAGGACAGTTCTCAAAACCGAACCAGGAAGTGTTTTCCACAAGGACAATTACTTCAGGAAACCTTCTATTCCATGTAGCCTTGAAGTTCATTTCTCCTTGGAAACCATTTCCTGACACAAATCAATCTGCCACTGTCTCGAAATGTATTCATCCCAGAAAACACAAACCAAACAAGTCTCACTAACAGTGTAACCTGGATATTAAGACCTCAATCAACCTCAAAGTATATGTATATTCCCTATTATACCTGAGAATGTGAAAATAGTGAATCTACTTCCTCTAACGTCTTCTAAAAAGACTGCAAGACAGATTGGAGGTTTTCTTTTTGTAAGTTGTGCTCAGTGGACAACTGCCAGAAAACACTGCAATGCTGACTTCCTTGTAAGCCTGACATGGCAGTTGCTTCAGTTACAGAGGGTGGGTGAGGTTACAAGCTCATCAGGATGGAGTATTTCAAAGCAACCATGAGAGAACGAGGCAAACACAAAGGAAAAAAATAAAAAGAGCTTGTGATTTAAACTCGTCGTAGATTATGCAAGATAACACCAGCTTTTAAAGCTGCAGCGTTTATTTAAGAAATGAGGTGAGCGTCTTCGTCCAGATCCACCAAACTGACCTCTTGAGGTAACTCAACAGGTTTGAGAAAGGAAAGACGAGAGACCCATCAATATTAACTTACCACTGAGACCTCCTTTCCAACTTCTTAAATATTTAATGGTGGTTGGACAGCTCTGTTGTTTCAGAGGCTGAGCCAGCGTGAATCCCTTCTACAAGACCACTCCTGTTCCTGCTCAATGAAGGCCTTGTCCAGCAGCACCACACTGCCTAAGGAACGGGCGTCTCCAAAGAATTCAGACCCCCCCCCCCATCACAGTCAGCTTGAGCCTCACAGAGAAGGTTTACTGAAGGACTCTGGAAACCTTAAATGATCTAACTGGTCAAACTGTCTCCTTAGCACTAGATTTTGTGTTTAGAAGACGAGGCCGTGAGCACCTCCGAGCTCCAAGCTTGTTTTTTTCCATGAGGGGAAACGCTGTGTTCAGCTGTTGATGTTCTGATGGAAGGCAAAGAGGGGGAACCAGTTTTGCAGCAGTGTAACGTGGCAACTGACAACAGAAACTGGAATGACACCTCTACGAAGCCACTTCCTTGTTCCACTTCAAACCCAGACATGATAGTTTCTCAAATGAGCCTCAAGCTGACCTCTAAATGATAACGGAGCATTTTGAAAAAATAACGCAATAAACAGTGGGAAGGTTGTCGGGTTGTTTTTTTTTTTTGCTGTAGTGCCATGGCAGTGTGCTTAAGATCTGTGTGTTTCAGCAGTCTTGCAAGTGTAGCAGCAGGGCCAGCCAGGCTGCATCTCATGAGCCATGCATCATGTCAAGAAAGCACTCACTGGAGCATTTCAATTTGCTTTTGTGTGTCTCCTCGGCCTTCTTCACTGCCCCAGGTAGAGAAGAATGGAGAAGTGCATCACCCAGTGTGAGTAAGTGAATGAGTGAAGGAGGAGGGGACAGACGAAGGAAGGGAGGGAGGGAAGGGGAGTCGGTGTGTGTACGTGAGCAAAAGACATAGAAACTGGGTGAGTGATGAGCTTCACGGCCACTTCCTCCCAGAGTTCAAACCATCATGGAGGTGTCTGTCGTTTGATCCTCCTTCACAAACACCCGTGGTCACTTGCACCCTGCCACCTAATTGTGCAACTGAATGATTTTGTTGTTTCAGAAGACAGACATGGACGCATCACTGTCATAAAGGACTGCTTGAACTGCAATAAATCATAGGCTGTTATATTTTAACTGTCATTATAATCAGATGGACTACTCTTGATGCCCAAAGCCAAGAGGAAGAGAGGAGCGAGGAAAGTGTAGACTCATTACGACAAATATCATAAATAACAAAATCTAAAATCTTATTATCTTTAATATTAATCAATCTAAATCTGTTTTGGCCCAAATGTTTAGTAATGTGTCATTTATCAGGTCACAACAAAGAAAATGACATTTAAATAAGCCAGCAGACTTTCAGGGACCTCAGGGAGCCTGAGGCCCCTCAGCACTATTCTCTCAATCACCTGCTTGTGTAGAAAAAAAAAGCACAGATAAAGAATGTGTTGAAGACTTGTGAAAGTTAATGCCGGTGCTGGAAGTGCAAATAAAGCACGCCGTATCGCAGGGACAATGTGTAGACGCAGGACATTTCTCCACCAAAACATCTCAATCGCTTCTAGGCTCTGAAATCCCCGAGCTCATTTGCACAACATCCAGCAGACTGGATCCACCGCATCCCCGTCTGCCAGACAAATGTGTCGAGCACAGCAGATTCCTGCCCGGTCTGTCCTCTATCGGCTCCTCCCTGAGAACCTGTCTGCCCTACCTGCCACGCAGTGGAGAAAGAGCGTCGCCACCATTTTGATTGCTCTTCTCAGCCCCAGCATTGTCGCAGCACAGTGTGTCAAGCTCACACACTCCTTGTCAGCGAGATTTCACACAGTGGCCAGGGGGAACTGCAGAGCAGAGAACAGCCACACACACACACACAGCAGCAGCTAGCATACACACCTCTTTTGGTTTCCTAGTAGGTTGGACACCTTTAGGATATTCTGCACGAGGTGTTGACTCAGAGATGATTACAACACAGAGGGTGTCAAAAAATATCAAATTTTATCTTCATTAGGTTTTAAAGTCCTTGAAAAATAAAATAAATAAGTCTAATTAGACCCAGATGTCCACAAATCCCTTTTAAACAACAAGCATGGTTATTACAAGTCTTAAACAGCTGCTTTTATTTTGAAATTCCAAACCACAACAGGGTGCAGTTGGCAGAAACTTATCCAGAACAAAGCGAGAACCATCATGAGAACTTCCTATAAGAAACTGAACAGTCATTGCTTTACCCACACACAAACACACACATCAGTGTGTATGTGTTGACACCACTTTGTTGAACATTAACTACCTGCATGGGCAAAAAAGCACTGCACTATTCTGCATTAAAATTCCTATCTCATCTCCATGTCCTTCAGTTATCAAGTCACAAGATTTTTTTCTGAGAAAAAAAAATGTTTCAGCTGCAGGTCCTTAAATCAAAGTCCACATGTTTACAGACTGTGTTGTTTTCAATCATTAAAGCAACAAACTCATGGAGTTAAACCCCCAAAGTTCACCTTGAAAGCACCACTAAAGGATCTGAGCACACTTTTTTTCAAGAGTTCATCTGCTTCCTTGAGCAGATTGAACTTCTGAAAATGAAATAGAAGAAGAGGAGAAGGAGGAGGAGGAAGAGGTGGCCGAGCTTTTTTTTTTTTTTTTTAGTTAAACACAACCTTTGTTCTGGCGTGAGGGATCCTGCCTGTCTGACTCCTCCAGGACTCTCCTTGGAGACTCATCTGCTTTCCTCCATTTTATGGTGAAGCTCATGACAAACCTGACTTGAGACCAGTGACAGCAGATACCCAAGCAGCGTTTTAAAACGACTAACACTGTAGTAATAACACCCAAATTTGAAATAAAAACGTCATTCTATCTTAACTAAACACATATTACCAAACTGCGGTGTTATATCAATTTCACGACCTTCTGGGAATTTAGCTCCAACGTTGTGGAGAACAAAACTGCTAGCAGATAAGGTTCGTTAATTAAAACAAGAGAAGAAGAAGAAGAGGGTGTCCTCACACTGGACATGGCTTTCATGGTGTGTGTCTGAACCGGAGGCTGTGTCAGCTCCTCGCTGTCGTTAATGGAGGAGCATTCGGTGCTATGGCTTCTCCATGAAGCTAACACGGCCGGAGGAGGAGACGCGCACGGCGGCCGCGGACACTAAATCCCCTGACCGACAACAAAACCCTCCGCTCCAGCTAAGCACGAGCCTCTTAGCTCCGCCACCGTCCATTTCCTTGTGTCGTTTTGACAACAAACAGCACGGAGACACAGACACACAGCGAGGAAGACGTATTCTTGGTTAGGATTTAAACTGGAAAGCCAGAAGACCCACTTGACTTTGGGCTGCTTGGGTCCAAGTCTGTTAAAATCTGGCCCCGACTTCCTCGTCTGGACCAGAACTAAGAGCAGCTCTTTCCAGGTCATTCACGAGGCGCTTTCCAAATTATATCCCATGATCTACCACACCGACGTTCTCGCGGACCTTGAAAGACCAGCCGAAAAATTCTTGACGAAACTGGAAATAACGTGCAAATAAAGGAGAGAGAAAACTCACTGGTACAATCTTCTCCTCAAGCGATCCTCCCAAAAGTTGTCCTCGTATTTCATGCGTGCGCCCGGTCGGTCTAATGGATGATCGCCATCTTTCCTGCTTCTCCTTTGCTGCAGCTGCAGATGACCTGAGATCCGTCTGTCTCTGAATAATGAGCAACCACACAGACAAGGAAGACAATCTGCAAAGCAGGCTCTACACAAAGAAGTTTGGGAGACTAGCAAGCACCAGAGGGTGCACAAGAGTTTACGATGAGACGAGGGAGCATCAGCAGGATGGACAATGTCTATGCCTGAGAAGCTCATCCTTCATCTAGAAGTCAGATGATCTGCAAAGCCTTAACGGAGGCTGAAAGCAGCAGCAGACCCGCGCGACCACCGTCAATTTTATATAGGCTTGAACACTATGTGCCACGTCACGAGGTTACCTGCAGTTCACAGAGATCACCTTTAGATAGATAGATAGATAGATAGATAGATAGATAGATAGATAGATAGATAGATAGATAGATAGATAGATAGATAGATAGATAGATAGATAGATAGATAGATAGATAGATAGATAGATAGATAGATAGATAGATAGATAGATAGATAGATCTAAAATATTTATCTGATTTATTCAAATAAAAGCAAATGTTCCTGGATCAAAGTCTCCCTGCTCATTTATTTTATTCGTCCTTTAATATTAAT
>SSNP01000013.1:6327401-6390624 GCA_006937955.1 Pachypanchax playfairii
TGGATGTCTGTAAAGGAGGGGGGTTGGGGGGGGGGGGCTTGAAGAAGGTGCCATGCATGGGTGGGTGGGTAGTGAAGAGAGGCAGCCTACCTATACGTGCTGGATGATTGAGCAGCCACAGTGTAATGCATCATCTGAACACGTTTATTTCCAGCTATGACAGTTTTTCTGTGATTTTTTTTTTGTAAGATTAAAGTAAACGTGGATCTATTTTTTTTTGGCCACATTCCCCATTTTTTTATATTGTGTCACCAAACCTGTAGAAGTTCTGATCAACATTTCGGTAGAGCTCATTTTTGTTCCAACCCTTCAGGAACGATGGGATGATTAAAGAAGATAAAACCACTCTGTATGTATATTTAAACTAAACGCTCCAATGTTGTTGCATAAAAACTTTCAACCAGATAATTATTAATATTTAAGGCAACAATAATGTAAGATTAAAATCATTAAAAGCAAATTTTTTGGTGCTTATTATGGTTCCTCTGTGGATCTAGGCTGCTTCTTCTTGTAATCCCAGACTGAATGTTGTTGTTATGAGAACGGGGTGGGGGTGGGTGGGTGGGATGAGTAGATGGAGGGAAAATGCCATCTGTTTCAGGACCTCTAGCTCCTCTTACTGCTGAAGATAGTTCTGTAGGATCCTGCACGCTGAGTGACATGAAACATCTTGTTTTACTTCAATACAGTTCAAATTCATGACACATTTAAATGTCCTTTTATAAACAACATAATGATGCATTTTGTCGTATAGACCGTTACAACACTAGCTGTAGATTTCCAGTCCGGTTCTCTAAACCGCTGCACTCTTTCCTGCAGCAGATTCAGATTGAAAAATGTTCTGCAGAGTTTTGGGAATGATGGTGTCTGTGGAGGCTGGATATAAAAAGGCTTGTGAACCATATGATCCAGAGAGGAGCAGGCCTCGAGGCTGGTTGGGTGTGGTCCAGCAGGGAGTCTGGTCCGAAGCCTGTTGACTCTGAACAGACCCCCTCAGCTGTAGCTGGTCTTATATTGTCTTTAACTCCTCGTTCTCACCTGATCTGAATTGTCCCGTTTTCTCATTCAGCAGGAGTTTGAGGAGATAACAGAGATCACAGCTGGTTGGGATTGTGGTCTCTTCACAGAGCAGTTCCTGTGTTGATGTCATCTCCATGCAGGAGGAGGAGCACATTCCAGCTCGTGGAACTGAAGCAGCCCTTCAGAGCTTCCTGACATACTTTGCAGAGACAGGCAGTCTTTGACCTCCAGGAACTCACTGAGGCATTAAGACCAGGTTGAGATCAGAACTACTGAGTGGGGGTAGGGCTGAAGATTTGTATGCATTAGATCTGCATACAGAAGGTCCAAAGTTCTGCTGTCACAGACTCCCTCTGAGACTCGAGTCAGACTCCAGCCATCAAGGGTATTTTGTAGAGTGAAAACAACAAACAGTGAGAGCAGCTGGTCTTGTGTGCATGTAAACACAACCAGTATAACATGGTAGGACCACATGGTTCCATGATGGTGCTGCTACTGACTACGTGCATTCCTGCCACAAAAACCAAAACAGATAAAAAGGTTATATGGTATTTCGTCTGGTATGGTTTTATATGGTATTAAACAACAAGGGCTGATTTAATACGTTTGTAATATATTTGAAGATGCTAAATTTAGCATTTAGTGCTAAATCCTAGTGAATACTTCATTGTAAATACAAAACAACGTGGTTTGTTTTTACCAAATTCAAATATCTTACCAGATTGTTTCAGGATTATTTTCTGAGTCTGTCTTTTAATCAACACAGAGGAAATCGAGTTTATTTTCCAGAAACGTTGCGACTTGTGACTCGTGAGAATTAGGAATTATGTTTTTTAAAGATAAAACGCAGTTAATCATGTTTGACAAGTGTTGATTATGCCTCTTGGGAAATTCACTGATGAATTATGCATTGTGAGATACATTTTTTGTAGATTTTAATAAAAAAAAAAAGCTTCAGAAGAGAAAATTTTTTCCGTCCCATGTCCCCAAGTATACCTGTTAATAAACAGAATCTAAATATGGCACCTTGGAAGATGATTTGTGTGAATATATAACGTCCTGTTAAACATAAGGTGACAGATGGAAACAGGAATGAGTCTTTGTTAATGCACTTCTGCTGCAGTGACGTACGTAACCCCATGATTTCCCAAGCAAAGTGGTAACAATCACTTGGCCCAGATATGACTTCCTCCTCAGTCAGGTTTACCTCTGATGTTTACAAGCATCTTTACAAGAAATTAGAAATAAAAGCAAAACCTTTGATGGAGTTTCTCTGGAGGATTCGTTGTGTGTAATGTGGACAAACGCACGCCGTGTTGACTTCCTGTGAATGCCAGGTAGTAGCCAGGTTTCGTCATGCTGCTTTAACATATGGCTGCTGCAGCAAATGGGATGGCCTGGAGTCCAGCGTACTGCAGCAGGACATCCCAACAGGTCCGGCTTTCTCCCTCACGCTGTGCCTTCACCTTGCATGAGTCACTCATCGCGATTCAGATGGTCAAAGTAGTCGGGGGGGGGGGGGCAGATATTCAGGGTTACTGTTGATTACCTGGTTAGTTAAAAAAGGAAAAACTTGGTGTTTTTTATGTGAGATTCTTTACAACCAACAGATGATTAGCTAGAGGGAATTAATCCATCCATTTTCTGTACCTGCTTGTTCCTGAACAGGGAGCTCGTCTTCAGAGGCGGAGTTACACCTGAACAGGTCGCCAGTCCATCACAGATAAACAGAGATGATGAACCACACACACACTCACTCACACCACGGGTCAATTTAGACTCATTAATCAATCTGTTTTTATAGGCAACCTGTACATGTACTGAGAACATGCAGGAATCAAACCCATGACGTTCTTGCTGCAAGGCAACAGTGCTGAGGAGCGTGACACTGTGCAGCCTGGGAATTAGAGGTAATACTTCTAATTAAATCCACACTAACTGATAGGAACCAGATTTGGGACTCTGTGTGGGTTAACTAGCATCCAGCAGGTCAAACAGAAACACATCCAGATGAAACGGAGCTTGTCACTGAAAAGTCTGAGCAGAATATGAGATGATTTTAGAAAATTGACTTTATTTAAGAAGGTTGTACACATCAAACATTTGATCATGTTGAGAGATTTGAGATTAGAGAACGCAGACCAAGACTTTAGACTTTTAATCAGTTTATCAGAGCCAAATGACAAAATTAGAAAAATTTTACTTGAAGAATTAGCAACTATGAAGGAGGAACTACAGGCTGCTTCGAAGCTGCTGCATCAGACCCCGATGAACTCACTGACACTGTGACCTGTTAGACCAATCAAAACCTTCTGCATCTACAACAACCATAAACCCTGGTTCACCCCCAAACTGAGGCAGATATCAAAGAAAACACATACAGCTGTGGAAACAGGCTCCTGTACAACCAGACCAGAAACACACTCAACAAGGAAATCAGAGCAGCAAAGAAGTTCTACTTCTATCAACTGAATAATAAAATTGAGGACGAGGTGTTTCAGCTCTTTAGGAGACAAAAATGTTGTAACCCTGTTTAATTTATTTCTCCTGTTTATCTGTGGTTTTGTTTTTCAGTTCGCTGTGTTATGGGATTATTTTGGGGTTCCGTGTTCTTCTCTGTTCTCCTTGCCTCCCCAGTGTTCTAGCTCCCCTTCAGTTGTCGCGTCTTGTATTATGTCTGTTTGCAGTTCCTGTTTTATTTTGGTATGTTTTGAACTTGCTGTTTCCCTCATGTGTCTTCATTAGCTTTGATTTTCCTTCCCAGGTGTTACGTGTTTAGTGAATTATCTTCGTTTGTGTCCACTGTGTATTTAAGCCAGCATTTCAGTTCAGTTATTTGTCTGTGGATTCCATGTGTCTCACCTGATCTCTCCACGAAGATCTTCAACACTTCACTGGAGCTATTCAGAGTCCCATCCTGCCTCAAAAGCTCCATCATCCTTAAAAAATCCTCCATCCAAGGATTAAATGACTACAGACACGTCACCCTGATGTCTGTGTTCATTAAATCCTTTGAAAGTCTGGTGTTAAACCACCTGATGTCCTTCACAAGACCCTGCTGGACCGCCTGCAGTTTGTATACAGTACTAACAGGTCAGGGGATGATGCAATCAGTCAACATGGAGCTGCATTACATCCTGCAGCAGCTCCACACTGCAGGGACGTAAGTCAGGATACTGTTCATGGACTTCAGCTCAGCTTTTAACACCATCCTCCCAGAAGTCCTCCACTGTCCCAGTCTCCACCTGTCAGGGGATCACAAACTTTCTAACAGACAGGAAGCAGCAGTTAAGGCTAGGGAAAATATCATCCAGCACCCAGACCATCAGCGCTGGCGTCCCCCAGGGATGTGTCCTGTCCTCACTCCCCTTTTACACAAACTTTTGCTTCTCCAGTAATCCAGCTGTTACACTCTTAAAGTTTGCAGATGAAATAACGGTCATCAGCCTCATCAGGGACAGTAATAGGTCCACTTACAGACAGGAAGTGGAACAGCTGGTCCTCTAGTGCAGTCAGAACAGACCGCAGAGAGAACTATTAAGTCCACAGAGAGGATCACTGGTGCTCCCTTCCATCCAGGTCCAAAGTGAGGAAAAGGTGAGATGGCATCAGCAGGGACCTTCTCACCCAGGATCTCACCTCTTCTCTACCTTCAAGACGGCGTTACAGAAAGACCGTTTATTCACCCAGAACGTGACATGTTGAACAAACACGCTTAAAATCTTAAGAAATAAATCTAAAAATAATTATATTTTGTTTATTTATCTTATATCTATGTTTTTCACCCATTTATGCTGTTTTTCTGACGTAATGCACAAAGAGTATGAGAGCAAAAATCAACCAGAGCCAAATTCCTGTGAAATATAATTAATAAAGCCAATAAATGTTGAATCAGAAACACTGTCAGTTTGTACTTAAACTTGTGTACATTCAAGTCATATTTACCTGCAAATGAAAACATAGACACTTAAATGATCCTCAGCCCTGACGGCACATCTTTAAACAGACAGCAGATTTACCTGCTGTGTAATCTGCAGCTTTCAACATGAAAAATTGACTCTGTTATACATTTTGTTCTGCACCGCAAATTATTGGTGGCAAACAAAAGAATGGACTCAGAGGGAAGATTTCATTCCTGCTTTCAAGATTAAAAAAGGCTTTTTGTTTCTCTGAATACATTAAAACGCAAAAACGCTCCCAGTATTCACGGATTGATGTGATGTCTCCATTTTTATGAAAATAAAGGAAAACAGTGTTTCTCACTCAGATCTTCAAAATAACAATTTATATGAATAAAATTACAAAAATGAAGCCGTTTCACTCCAGTAGACAAATAATCTTTAAAATTAAATGAGTTTTTAAAAAATGTTTATGTGAAATAAATATGTTAAAGTGCAGGAAGGTTTTTAAAACTCGATTATGTCACACACTTTAATCAGGGTCATTTGCAGGAAAAGTTTATGTCACAACAATTTGTGCAACGTTTGGGACAATTTCCTGCAGATTTTTTTGTTACAATTTAATTACAAAGTGTCTCAATTTTTTCACAATTTATTTTTATATTATTTATTATGTCAGATTTTATTCTTTGTCTCCAGTAAGTCACAACTGTCTCACATTTTATGCCCTTTTTGACTGACGCAAACTGAAGCTAAAGCTTGTATCTTACAATTTTAAGTGAAAATTTGGAAACACCAACCAGAGGAAATTCCTTAAAGGTCTCATATTATTTATAAAGATTCTCCGTTCCCTTATGTGCACAGGTCATTGTTCTCATGTCACATGATTTTAGTTTTTAAGCGTCAGAAATTTGGTACAACTTTGGGTTTGGGCTTAAAATGAGGATAAACTGAGACACACTTGTTATGGTTCTTGTGAAGTTTGTCTAACTCTCCTCAGCTGGTTTAGATGGTAGAAATGAGTCCTGGTCCAGTTAACTGTTAGCATAAATTAAAGCAATAAAATGTGTACGAGTGTTGCAACTTGTTTGCAGTTATGTTAAAACCAGGTCACCAGATCATGCTGCAAATGGGTTGAACTATGAATTCAATGTGATTTTAAATGGATTCTGAAAACAAACACGACTGTTTTTGTGTTTTAATTGTGCCCTGGGAAACTTTCATCTTAGAGAACTTTAATGAATTTTACATTTATTATTATTACTACTATTAAAGGTTAAATAAAAAATTAAAGGTCGTATGGCTAAAGACGAACTGGACATGCTGCTTGGCAGAAACACTGAAGGCAATTTAATTTATTAAATAAGAGATAACGAGGTGTCCATTATCAGAAATTATTGGACTTTGAGGAAGCAACCGTCTGAGGCCTCGCCAGCTTATACCACGGTCACTTACAAAATAAATAAATGTTAAATCAATTATTAATGTTGTTTTTTGCTGTTAAAATCCTAAGTTTTTCACAAGATGTGAACCATTTAATACCTCTCATTGTCTAAAGTCTTACCTTTATGAAAAATAAACCATGAAATAAAGTACGTTAACGTATGTTTTGAATTTCGTTTGCCACAATTACCAACTAGCATTTAAGCTAGCGCAATAATTCAGAGGCTATTGACCAGAACTTTTTAATAGTGTCCTATATCAGTTTTTTAATCGACACCCTGCAGCCAATCAGAATCCAGTATTAATCCAGATAATTATATAAGTACTATAATTTACTTTTTATTGTTTATTAAGCTACAAAAAAAGGGGAAAATAATAGATAAAAATAGTCATGATTTCAAACATAGATTTGATGTTCACCACAGAGTATTATTACGTTTATACCCATTTAATTTTTGGAACTTTTAATTTCCACAGTCAAAGCACACCCATGATTGCAGGTTTGTGTGTGTCTTTGCGGGCAGATAATTCCTCATTGTTGGGACTCTTTGTGGTTTTCAGGTCCTCGTTGCCTCAGTGAAGTGATTGCCTCTGATAAGGCCATTAACTAGTGCCTCGCAATTCTCAGGGGCACAATGGGGAGACAGAGAGCAGACAACACAGTTCAGAATGAGATGCTGATGTTTTTCAGTCTCGATTTATCAGAGAAAATAATCAAAACAACAAAATCATTTTGCTCCAGATCTTAGAATAATCTGTTCTACTTGTCTGATAGAGACTCGTGGTTGAAATATCATGCTAACAAAAATATCAATTGTTTTAGAAGCAAAATCCTTTTTCATTGTTTTTTCCTTGAAAACAGCATTAAATCTGTGTGAAACCCAGAACATATGATAAACAATGGTGATAATTAAAAGGGATGTACATGATGGATAATCCAGGCCGACTTCTCCAACACACACCTTTTCTGATTAGCTGCTACAGCTCTGCTCCACGGCTGGAACAGGAAGTCTTTGCTATCGCAACATTTTACGCTCTGCAATAAACTCTGTCACGTAAAGCTGCTGCAAATGTCATCTCTATTCTACACTTTGTCACATTTAGCACAGTTTAAACAATCTCTGCATGGTTTCAATCATACATCATTGTGGAAGCTTTTTTTTTCAGAATTTGTAAATGCAGTATGTTCCAGCAGAACCAGAACTCCTGCTGGGGAGGATGTATGATCATCTTCCAGATGTAGAAAACTTCAGGGAATAAGGTCTTTGGTGAGTACTAAGAGCGCAGCGTAGCATCATGATTACCTTCAAGCTAAGTGAGGGTTTTCCACATTTAGATCTCAGTTCTTCTGTCTTATGAATGCAGATGTTTAGGGAGGTACTGTTGCATTGCAGTGAGAAGTTCCTGGGTTCACCTTTCTGCATGGAGTTTGCATGTTCTCCTTGTGCTTGTGTGGGTTTTCTCCAGGGACTCCAGCTTCCTCCAAAAGACCAAAAATATGCATGAAGTTAATTGGCAGCTCTAAATTATCCCTTGGTCTCTGTGCGTGTGACTTGTTGTCTATATACATGGCCCTGTGATGGACTGGAGACCTGTTGTCTAGGTGTGACCTCACCTCCCATTTCATGACATGCTGGAAATGGACACCACCTCCTCATGACCCTGAACAGGAACACGTGGGCAGATTACGACTGATTGATCAGGGTTATTTTGATCTTGACAAAACTTTTTTATGGAGAATTAGACAATATATATTTAAAGAGGCCATTTCATACACATTTCAGGACTTTGTGGTTATTTCTTAAGTATTAACCAGTAATATGAAACATTTTATATCTAAAAAATGGTAGTAAACACTTATTAACAGACCTTTCAATCTGTCCGCATCAAAATTCAAGTGGTTCCGGCTCTTTCCGTCAGGTCTCGAGCAGCAGGTCGTTCAAATTCATTATTTAAATTTGCTGTACTCTGATTGGCTAACAAACTAGCCTATGAGAGCAAGGTATACCGTTTCCTGCCCCGCTGCCCATAGCAACATCAGACGTCGTGTCTTCCTGTTTGCTACGTCTTATGCTAACAGCTTTTAGCCAGCAGCATGCTAGGTGTGGTTTCAACTGCGGGAGCTGATGAATACTAACGAATAAAAAAGTTGTGACGAAACAGATACAGGCCGTTCGGACTCGGGAGAACTCGGGTGTTATCACCACCTGCGTAGTTTGAGAGATTAAAACTGAAAGAGAAGTTGTTGACCTGTTTTCACACCCACTATGAAGGTAAGAACACCTGTGGAGCTAAAATATTCAACAGAAACCTCAGAAGAACCGTTAATAATGGAAGGGCCTGTTTAAGATTTTTTTTCGAAGTGTCTTAGTTTAACCTCTCAAGAAATGGCAGAAAGATCCAGCTTGCAGAGAAACGACTCTAATGAGTCAAGCAAACCTATTTGTATAGTTCAGGTGAATGTATTTGGCCTTCAGAAGCACCTGAATCTACCTGCATATTCCTTCTCTGTTCTTTTATGAATTTATATCTGCAGGCAGAGACCAAGGTAGGGAAGCTTTGTCCCCTTCTATGCAACAATAAATCTGCTCTGCCACAGGAACTTTAAAGTCCCCAGGTGAGAGCTGCGAAAGGAGGTTGTCCTATCAGAGCACAGCCAAGCAGAGAGTGGACAGTGGCATCCCAGGGATTAAAAACTGCAGCATCCACTGTTCCCCTGGCCCATTGACAGATGGATAAAGCCTTGGACTTCACCTTATTGAAAGGAGGAGAGAGCGCCCGGGGAGCCATGAAATCCATAGAACCTTCTTTAAATGGGTTTGTAAAAGGCTTCCGCCAAGCAAACCACGGCTGAAAGAGCCCATTAAATAAAGCCCGGCTCCTCAGCAAGGAGCTGGGGTAGATTCATCAGAGAGAAGAAGGCAAAGATAATGATAGCTCATGGCCAGAAGTGAAACTCTGACTCCACTCCCATGTCATGAGGGACCATGTCAATAACAACAGACAGATAAACAGTGTTTTCTCACTTTCTTCTACCTTCAGTCTTTGGGGATTGTGTCTGCAGAAGCAAGTAAATGTGCACAGACAAAATAAGCACACCATTTTTTATCAGGTTATCAGTTTGGATTATCTCTGCAAAGCACAACACATATTTCCAGTTGTAGATTAACCATCAAGTGAGGAATATTAAACTTCCTCTTCTTTCTTGGTTATTTAGTGAGATCCTCAGAGAAGGTGGGAAGCAGGATAGAATGTGAAGCTGCTGTTGGAAGGAAGGAAGATGGCTGAGGATGGCCTCAGGCGGACAGTGGGGGAAGAGATGCGGAGAAGGAGATTTGTCATTTGGTCATCAGTCCACCTGCCTGCTTGTCATGTACACAGCCAGGGGGAGGGAAACCCACCCAGATGTGTGAGGGAGACCTGAGAAAAAAGGATGCAGAATGAGAAGCTGGAGAAAAAAACAGCTGATGGAGGAAGAAAAAAGATGCATATAGGATTAAGAGAGAGATGGTCAAAGAAAGAGGTGCATAGTGTTAGAAATATGGAGGAAAACACATGCATACCTTTGCATATTTGTGTTGCCACGTCGTGAAAGGCTGCAGCTAAACACAGGGGCTGGCAGATATGCAAATACGAGGATGTACCTGCGTGCCACTAGATTACTTTTCCTGCATTTGCTATTCATATATTTGCAAGGTGACTCACTTCAGACAAAGCAGGTGATCAAGAGCTCTCTCTCTCTTCTCTCTTCTTCTTGTACATCTGAGCAGCAAGGAGAAGAAGAGGCATGATGGATCCACAGCCTCAGCAGAAGTCATAAGCCTTGCAAATGCCACAGCCCACAATTGCATGTCCTAAGACTTGATATGTATTCTGTCAGCAAACCCCCATTTAATCCATTTTGCTGTCAGCGCCCCTTTAAAGCATCTCAGCTAACAGGAGGGTTGAGAGTGCAGAGGAGAGACAAACAAGGTACCAAACATCTATTTCCAACAATCACAAAAAAAAAGTGACTGAGAAACGTTCTCATCTTCATGCTGTCCACTGTGCTGCTCTCTTCAAACAGGCCTCAGAGATTTGAGCTTGCAGGACTGATGTTTTTGGGAGATTCTGCTTTCCTTTTGACTTGTTTCAGAATCAGAAGAGCTGGTGTTTTATTGATGTTGCTACAGCCTCACAGATGTTATTTGTCAAGATGTTAATTATGTGAAATATGCACATTTCTCCAGGAAATAAATGTATTAAACATTCAAAAACACTATTTCTATAAATCCGGCATTAGAAATTGTGAGAAAGTTTTCTCACACGCTCCACCCAAACAGTTTTCACACGAGGTATTTTATGATTGTGTCAACATAAAAGAGATAATCATGTTTCAGACATCTTTAAAAAGTGAAACATATTCATCAAGGTGTCCTTCTAGCAAAGTGAGAGAGAAATCAGATCAAAAACAGCCCTGAATTAAACACGGCAGGTGGCTGCATTCAGTGTGTGGGCACGAATTTAGACTTGTTACAAAGATTGTTTATCAGTTTTTCATTATATATATCATTACACACATAAACAGCATGTGAGCAAACCTCCTATAGTTTCTGTTTAAACGGATGATAGAGATGCTTTTAATTCTAAGGCGCCATCAGTGTGTGACGAGAGTCACATGTTTAACTGGTTTTAGTGCAAACATGCAGATGTGTGCCATGATATTAGCTCCAAACAGGATGTTTGAGAAGTCATGTGACTCATCCAAAGCAGTAACAGTAAATAAACCAAAACATGTCGAGCAACCCGTACAGACCCGTGGATATTTGTTTCTGCAAGGATCCCAACATGTATCAAATGATCAGAATCTTCTTGAACTTTTTTAAATTATAACTTTGTTATCTTTCAGTAAACGCGTCATGAAAGAATAGCGCTGCATATTTACCAGTGGTATGACATGAGGGATACAGAACATGAGACACGTCTGTGATGCGCCCACAGTGCAACAAGATGGTAAAGTCTCTCCAAGGTCACATCCCTCCACCAAGGATGTCATGCAATCATGAGAAATAAATGAAAGCGTGCCACATCCTGAGGGGGGAAAACCAAAACAAACGCCAGGTTGAGGTCAAACATCCTGCAAGCAGCACTGAGTTTTATGAATCCGACTCTTTACAAACTCCTTTTTCATTTTAAAAATGATTTTTTTATACTTTAGAACATGAAATTTCTGTGAGACCCTCTTTGTGTCTGTTTTTTTTTTTTTTGGTTGGTGGAAATTCTTCTTTTAGGCAGTGATGTGACCTGTTGTTCTTGTAGGTTCAATTGTTAATTTTAACATCCACACATCCATTTTCTATACCCGCTTGCGCTTATGCAGGGTCACGGAGGGCTAATGACCATCTCCAGCGGTCATTTGGCGAGAGGCGGGGTCACACCTGGACAGGTCGCCATCCATCATCACAGGACATAGAAACAAGCAACCATTCACACACATACTCACACCTAGAGCCCGTTTAGGGTACCAATTAAACCCATGAATAATTTTGGTCTGTTGAAAGAAGCCAGCATAGTTTTAATAATTTAATAAATACATCAATCAAAAGAAGGGAAAATATTTTTTTTGTTTCATTTGGGACATTTGGGAAGTGGCCTTGTGTGAAAAATTGTGAAATTATGACCAAAAGACTCAAATGTAACAGCTAGCTAGCGCCGCAGCTTATTTCTGCTGTAAATAAACAAACGTGTATGTAAATAACAATCTAATAGAGTTTTTTTAATTCACTTTGGTTTTTGTCTTGTTGTATTTAGCAATTAGCTCATGAATCCAATCAGAGCTAATCTCTATTTCTCTAAACTGAGTATGTTATGACATTAACTTTTCTATAGGGTCTTTTGTAGATGTTTAAAAGCTTGGATGAGATTACTTAATCTCTTACAAACATATATATGTTGCATCATTTTGCATCACTTGTCTGTGACTAATACGATATGACATAATCGGATTCAATGAGCAGAAAAAATAATTACAATAAACAGAGAAGAAAAACTGTTACTTCACAAAATTAAAAGTGTTAAATAATCCAGTTTATTCTAGAGTCTGGTGGATTGTCCTTTCAAGGATAATGAAAGAAGTTTGAAAACTTAATGGTCGTGACAAATGAAATTCTTTATGTCGTCTATTTCCTCAATTCTTTGAACCCGCGTTCTCATGAGGTCAGACAATAAATAGATGTGGAAGATACGGAAGCAGGTATGAAATATTAAAGCCTGGATAATTCCAGGGAGCCTAAGAAGTTGTTGGCATTTAATTTCACTTCTTTGTTGAGATTTCCTCCTGACACAGTTGGCGGCATCAGCAGATTCTCGTCGCCGGGCTGAAATTCATGGGACAAGTGTCCATGTCAGCACTTTCTCCTCCCTCAGCCAGTGTGCAAAAGGACAACACACTTGTCAGCTGCAGTAAGCTCGAATTATAAGGACAAATAAAATGGTGTGTCTGTGAAGGGGGCTTTTGAAAGGCGACGTCCTTTTGGCTGAACGATATGATAACTTGTAGAAGGTCCTAACGTCAGGTGACAGTGTGTGTCTGAAGGTCTGTGTGTGGGGTGTGTATGCACGTCTTTGGGTGTGAAAACATTCAGGAATCGTTCACACATGTATTTTTATCATCTCTGCATACAGAATATGTGACCTGAAGTGATATTTGAACTCTTTAAATCCATCCTGTAAAGTAATATTAAGTGTCAAAGTACTGAGGAGGCTGCAGGAATGTTGTCACTCATGAAATCACGTGCTCAGTCACGAGAAATGATCCGATTTTCTGGGTGTGTTGCTTCTAAAGCTGAACTCATTTTACTGACTATGAAGCTCATCTTCTCCAACAAACCCTTAAAGAATTTTCTGCATTGATCCGTCATTAAATTTAATAAACTGAACACCAGAATGAAACAGGAAGTAGATGCAGAACATTCACCTCCTAATGGTTGGCTGTGAAGTTTTAAGTCCCGCCTCCTTCGTGTAAACAAATTGAATTTTTCTGGATAAAAAGTGAAAATACACCTCAGTTATTTTGATTTGATGTTGACTTCTCTTTATTCATATCATTCCTCCAATATGTTGTCCAGTTATTTGTTTGGTACTTAAAAAACATCATAATTGTATGTAGATTAAATGAGCGTCTGACTCGTGTCCCAAAAACACAACATGGCAGAGCTGAATAAGAAGATGGAAACTTTGTGTCTTTATTTCCTTCAGCCGGCTCATCTTTTCAAATTTTAACTTGAAAAACACAAAAAAAAAATGGGTCACAAGTTACAATCTGACCTTTCTCACACACACGGAGCCTTGTTGTGATGTACAGACAAAGTGCTGATTATTGATGGACACGTTTCTGTTAACCTGTTCTACTACCACGGTGTTACCGGTGACACCGGTGTAGTGTCACCGGTAACACCGTGGTAGTAGAAGTAGAAACTATGACGAACACTACAAACTAATCACAGTTATAGCTAGATGTGCTATGGTCAAATTAACTTTCTCTACTTAAGTTAGCATCTATTTGAAGTGATTTTTTTTTTCATAATTGGGAATAAATTCAGATGTTACAAATGATTTGCACAAAGCCAAACAGATTTAGGATTTAGATGTTGCTGGAGAGTTTTTGCAGGTTGCTGTTGTGTTTAAAACATTGTATTTATTCAGTTTTTATAGAGCTTTGGTATTATCAGTTAGATCTCTATTTATTTTATTTAAATGTATATTCCTGTTACCGAAAGTCCTAAATAAAAAAGTTCACAATTTTTCAATGGAATTTTACCTTTTTTTATATTCATTCATTTTATTTATTAACTGGTTAATTTGATTTGTTTGATTGTAACTATTTTCAGCGCACAAAATTAAGATTGGAAATTTGGTTAAATCAGTGGGACATTTTAGCATGTAAACGCTGAGATATTGGCTGAAAATATCGGCAGCACGTATCAGCCATCAGCTATATGAGCTCTAAATATCAGCATTAGAAAAACTAATACTGGTCGACCTCTAGTGAGAATTCCTTGTTTCCTTTTCACTGTTATTTTTCTGCTAAATTAGAACCTTCATTGTAAAATCTTCTTCTTCTTTCTGCAGGTGTGTTAGTTCCTGTTTTCTCAGAAGGAACAACAGATCACAAAGGCAACGCTTTCTTATAGAAAAGGGAACCTTTCCTGAAGGAGCTCCACCTTATCACAGAAACCTGGAAGACAGCTTGACAAGCTTCTGATGTTTATTATTCACAAAGTAATATCTGAAATCAGATGAGCAGAGGAACCCAGGTGGACCTGACTACTGTCTGCAGGATTCAATCAAAGCCAGCTCAGATTTATTTCCTTCTCCTCCCCCATTCTTCTCTCGTTGTTTCTTTTAATTTCACTTCAATTCACAGCACTCTGTCGGCATGAATGAGAAGTACTGCTGCAACTTACAAACTATTGGTTTTTAAACCATTTTTATTATTGTATGTATCATCATTCAGAGACAGACTCTGTTGTATCTTCATTTCCATATTTTCTATTCTTCTCTGACAGACAGAAAATCGCTTTTGACTCAAGCTATCATTGTTTATTTCATGAATTTAAACCAGGTTAACCGTGTTTGTTTTTATGCATTTCAGCTTTTTGGTTTTTGAACAAAGAGTTCAATGAAAAGTTTCTTCCAGTCTCAAGAAAACCTGGGGAGATTTTTGTGTCAGTGTCGCTTTTTTCAGTGACAAAATGTTCAATTTTAGATCTAAAAGAGTAACTAAAGGTGCAATATGTGAGAATTTTACAGTGAAATACTCACACAACAGTCTAATTTCCCACCGATGTTCAACCTAAAGTCACATTGTAACAGATCTCGATCTCAGCCGGCTGGGTGGTCGCTAGTTTCTGTCATTTTAAAAACTCTGGTACGGACCGAATCATTATTTACACGTCCAGACTTCCTGGTTCCATAACGAATCACGTGAGTCTGGAAGGCTGCAAAGTCTTCAATACAATCAGCTGTAATTCAACAACAACCAGCAGCAAAAAGTAAAAGAAGCAGCCCTGAGGTAAGTTGTAGTAAACCTAAGAAACCATGACATCCATCCCAAAAACTGAACAAATACAAGAGAAACAAAACGAGGATCAACACTGGAACTGGCAACCCAGCAGAAACATCAGGAAGGGGAGGAGTTGAGTAGCTGAGAGCAGACAGGTTTGTTTTTTTATATGAATTGCACCTTTTAACTGGACCAACACACTCTTGTTTTATTACTGAGTTTCTATTTAAAGCTGAAATGGTACTAAAGAAGGATTATTCTAGACCAGCGTGTCTGAGGCAAACCATGATGGTTCCACCTCTTGTTCAGAGGACCAGGGTTCTGTCCTACGTGTTGAGGCTACATGTTGAAGTGTCCTTGGGCAAGACACTGAACCACGAAATGGCCCATAGGCGCCATAAAAAATGGCTGCCCTCTGATCCTCAGAAATGAGGATGGGTTAAATGCAGAGCCTGAATTTCCCAAAGAGGGATTAATAAATTATTAATTATTATTATTATTTACATGTTATGCAGCAGTGCAGTGCTGTTTCCTTTCAGGGAATGTTAATATAGTTATAGAGGAACTGCAGGGCGACACAGCTGATTTGTCTTACAGCAAGAAGGTTGCACGTAGGACTCCTGGTTGAACTCTTTCAGCATGAGGTTCATTTGTTCTCCCTGTCCATGTGTGGATTTACTCTGGGTGCTCTGGTTTCCTTCCACTTTCCAAAACCATTTTGTCACCCAATGAGCGCTCCTCAACTCTGAACGGGACAAGACGAGTAAATGAAAAGTGAATGAAAAGAATTCACACAGTTTATTACATGTTAAGACGTTGATGTTCACCCTGAACAGAGTCAACTCTTTTTCTGAGGTTTGCAAGTAAATGTTGTCACGAGGAGAAGATTTTCAAAGATCACTGATAAAATATATCAGAAGTCACCCTGTCAGGCCTTTTGTGTTCGTCTACAGACCGAAAACAATGTCGTTTCACCAGGTCAACAGCTGCTCACCCTGTAGTTTCACTTCCAAGAAATGGCAACCTAAGATGTAAGTGATGTACTCATAACATTTTAGTTCACGTTTGTGTTGAAACAAAGTTAATTATCAATAATTGATCCTCTTTTTTGTTATATATCTTTGACATTTCCCATTCTCACAGATTCATTTGAGATTTGTTTACAGTTTATTTACATTTTAAAAACGATTTTTAACAAGAGAGCATCTGTAACTTTAAGATCAAACTTCGGACAGTTGCTTGTAAAAGTTGTTTTTGAGAAGTTCAGTTTGGTATTATTCATCCTGAAGGACAAACAGGTACATAAACTACAAGTCAAACAAGGTTTCGATGCTTAAAAACAGCAAAATCTTAATATTTAAGAGAATCAAGTCACAGCAAAATACAGTATGACTCTTCTGGTCTTTGTCATGGAGCTTCACGGCAGAGTTTATAGTCAATAAGGACCTAAATGCAGGTAAAAAGTAAAACAGAACGCAGGTGTGTTGCAGGAACTACAGCAGTTAGTTGAAAATATAAACTACAGCTGAAAAAAAAAAAATCAAGAAAACTTACAAGAAAAAAAAGTTTACAGACAGACAAAGATCTGAAAACCAGAGACATAAATACAATGAAGCTGACAAGACAGGTGAAGATAATCAAGATTACAGGTAGATCAGCTGAGGAAGTAAACAAAATACAACATGAAGGGACAGAGTTTAACAAAATAAAACAGGAACTATAGAAACAAACTTAATATTAATATAATAAAAGACTGTGTCACCAACATTAGACTATAACACCTCAATCTGTCATCTACCTCTGCTGCAAAGCAGGTTTACAAACATGAATAATTTCAAACATTTCTGGCCTGAACGAGGGACGATCTTCATGCACGTTTGCGTTTCGGTGTGCTTGCACTTTATTGTGAAGGGATTGGATTTTCTCTCTCTCTCAATTTGGGCCACAAGTGATTAGATGAGTCCATGTCTAGAGTTTAATCCTTGAAGGAAGGAGCACCAAGTTGCATGCTAGCTCGCACATACACAGATATGTATGCTCACAATTTGAGATCCAGATGTACCTTTTTTTTTCTAAGTCCTGCATCTGCAGGGAGGCATGTGACCCTGGTGGCGCAGGACCAAGCTGCTTACTGATGGGCAGATTTAGCCTTCCTTCATTTTAGTTCAACATTCCTTTGTCGAGCCATGTCCTCACTCTTTTTTTCTAACACGTGTGTGTGTCCGAAAAAAAAAATCATGTTTTAAACTTCTTTTAACGCAGCGGTATTTTTCTCCTGTTCTTTCTGGTTTCTTCGCTAAATCTTTTCAAACTAAAAGTTGGCCGACTTAATTAACAGTTTATTTAAATAAAAAAGGTTGTAAATCTGCCTGAGACAGAAGGACAGAATGGCTTTAGCATAATAATGCAGCTTCTTCACTGTACATTAATATTCAGCTTCACAGAGTCTGATAATTTGCACCTGCCAGACATCTGTTTCACAGCAACAGCCTCCGAGTGTTTTCAGACTTTTTCTCATTTGTTCATGAAACAATCAGGGTTTTATTTCCACTTTTTCCATTAAATAAATGTTCTTTTGATACGTTCGTGTCTCACTTTGATAGGAATGCTCATTTCAGTCAAGTACTGTTGTCTTTGTGTTTGATGTAATACCTTCAAATCTGCTGTTATCAACTAGAACGGTGTGGACTGTCAAATCTGAGTTGAGCGTGAGCATCCACCCAAAACAGAGGAAGTGGGGTGAGTTAGGGTTGCTCATGAGTGAGGGAGATCAATAACCTCTGCATTGATCCAGATGCTGTATCAATCTATCATGATGAAGCGAGAGCCGAGTTAAAAGGTGATGCTGTCAACTTTCCGATCTTCCAATCACCTGTGTTCATCAGCTGTAGGTGATGATCTCAACAATAAGGTGCCTGAAATGAGACAATGTTTCCATTTTGACACATAAAGAAGTCCAAACTGTCCTCAGTACCTTAAACCACTGGGCTGCAAATATTCCCACCGAGACAGACGAAACAGAATCAGAACCAGTCGGTTTGTTGTCGAGTATTTTTTGCATAAAACAAGAGATTTGTTTTGGATGAAGGTGAAAAATGACAAAAACATAAGAAACACGTCAAGAAAGCACTTGAAACCTGCAGATACCCAAAACAGGCATTCATTAAAAACCTGGAGGGGGGGGGGTCATCAGGATACTTAGTAAACTTCAAGTCCAACACCCTCAGATAAAAACTGGTCCAACCAAAGGACAGATCAACCAAACAGTGAAGACAGAAAGTTCTTCGGGTCAAGACTTCACCGTCAACGCTAGACACACTTTTAACAACAGCTCCTTTCACAAGATGGTCCAGAGAAGTGTTCTGGTTCTGACTGCTTTTATGGGACTTTAGCAGCCAAAAGGACGAGTAACGTCCCGCAGTGGTCTACATGTGAAAGGATCAGCTAGCTTCACAGCTCAAACATCTAATCTAGTGATTAAATACAGTTCTGTGCGATGTGCCGGTTCAGGATTTAAAATCATGAACAAGAGAAAACAAGCCAAATATTTTAACAATCGTTATTTCAACTGATAAATTGAGACGACAGTATTCATCACGTTTTTTAAAAAGTGTTATAAAGTAGACATCCATTTACACGAAGTGCTCCGAGTTAACGGTGATGAGTTCCCCTCCGTGTTTCCTGTGTGTTCATTGGGCGAGAGGTCACCAGAGATGTCAAATACTTAAGTAAAAGTACTAATAGTTGTGCAGAAAACTACTCTGGTAAAAGTACTACAACCTCTGCCTACTTAAGTAAAAGTACCTTCAAATTCTTTATTTTTTTACTCAGTACTCATTAAGTACTGATGCATAAAACAAAACAAATGCACATTCGACAATGTAGTAAAACCGTCTGGTTGACGCTGTCCTGCTCACAATAAATGCAGCGTGACTAACAATGTCCTTAACTAGCTTGTGTCCTCTAGCTTCCTGTTTTTTAGCGCTTGTTGACCCAGGTGTACGTTATTTACACTGATTACGTCGTGTATTACGTCACCTCTGGAGATTTTAAAAGTAATGACCTGATACTTAAAAATTAAGGGTTAGAAAGTACAGATACTTGTGTTTTATAAGTAAGGAGTAAAAGTAAAAAGTCACAATACTTAAATAAAGTACAGATAGCTACCAGAAAAATCTACTTGAATACAGGAGTACAAATACTTCATAACTTCCCACCTCTGGAGGTCACCAGTCCATCACAGGCCCACACAAACCCGTAAACTCCATGCAGAACAGTTTCAGCCGTGTGCTGAACGTTAACAGTACGAACAATAAAAATCAGATTCTCTGCCTTCAGATTTCCTTTTTGTTTCTATTATTTAAAAAAAAACACTTGCTTCTGTTTTTAACGTTTGTGTGAAAAAGCCATTTGGAGGCTGTATTTTGTTTTTCACTCTTTGTGATCATCTTTTCTCACGGGCAGAAAGCTGCATCGGAGAAACTGTCTGATGTTCCTCATCGGAGAGTCCGGGGGCTTTGATTGTGTCATTTAACTAGGAAACAAAAGCAAAGGTGCTTGTTGTAGAATTAGAACTGGGAAAAAAAGAAACAGCTGGGGGATTTTAAATTTTATCAGAGGCAGGAAAGAACAAAAGCTCTTCTGCAGGGTTTGCAGAGGAAGAAAGGTTGTGTTTATATTACCAAGTGGATTTTTTTCCCCCTAAACAATCACATTTTTTCAGAGTTTTGATCCTCGCTGGTTCTCCCAGGACATCAGTGGATCTTTACAATTTGGCAAACTGTCTTCCATGACATTTTTTATTTGTGACAGAAAAGGTGAAGAATAGTTTCTTGTATAAATATCGAGCTTGTTCTCAGAGGTGAGAATCATGTAATTAGTATGCATCCGAGATGCCTCAGCGTGGCGTCAATCTGAATAAAGAAAATGAAGGTTGCAGAAAATATGACGTGTTTTCAGAGCCTTGGGAGAAGGAAGCTAATATGTGTGTCAGTCAAACCCACAAGCGAGCGTTTTATACCTGGGAGTGACTGAGACGCCGGCGTGAACTAACTGACCGGTAGTCAGTGACCTCCGTAGGGAGATTTATGCAGAGCAAAGAAGAGTGAGAGAAGTGAATGAGGATTCTCATTTGTACCTGGTGTCATTCAAACTGGGAACAGAGTGACACTTCAATTAACTCACTATCCTCAGCAAAGTTTACCTCGGTCCTGAGAACGCTGCAGTGTTTCAGCTCATCCTGCAGGATTAGCCAATCATATTTCCAATCTCAGGCCTGTCACTGCCGTGTCACTGCTCTGCAGCTGCTCCTCAGAATGACTCCTTCTTTTTTCTTCATCTGTATTTCAATCAGATTTCAAAGAACACAGTGTCTTTACTGCATCACAGGCTCTTCTATGTATTTATATTAAATCCTGTTTTGTATTTCTTGCTTCTTTGATTTGATGAGCGTCTGTTCATCTGACCCCGCATCTGTCTGAAGCATTTCCTCCTGTTTCTCAGTTGGAAATATAAGGTGGTTATTTTAGTACGTTTCCTGAATGTTGCATTTCTTTTTTTCCTCATAAGGGTCATTTGCTTCTTTCCAGCATTCCACCTCTGGGTTGGGTCACAACCACAAATATTGTTGGCCCTGGCCAGCCAGTAAAAGAAATACTCCTGGCATCAGACCAAAGCTTTGTGTCCACAAAGCCTCCAGCGGTGCTTGTAGATGCTTTCCTGAAGTTCCAGGAATCTCAGCTCAACACCTTTCCAACTCCTGCAGAAAAGAAAAGTCATGTTAATCGAACTGGGAACAAATTTGACGGAGCACATTGGAGAATCTGCTGGATTTCGATGCAGCTGAACCCACGTTATTCCAGATGTTGTAGTAAGACTGCTTTGGCTGTTTCCCTCTGCTTCTGGAACGAAGCACCAACAGACAATTGAAGAATGTGAGCAGATGTTTAGCATTATTAAATGCAGATTGGCTTGACTGCATTTTGGAATCCGTTATACTTACCAAGAAATGTGATATCCTTGACTGCTTCTACAGAGATAGGTGGGTTTTTAGATCATTTCATAAACTGAATTAACATTTTATGTCAGAAGATTAACAATCTGTGACATCAGAAGTCTCTGTTTCAAAGGAATGGTTCACTTTGATGAACCTCAGTTTGGAGAAACAGAGATTAGATCTGATCAGATGAAGGCTTGTCTTAAACATCTCTAATAGTCAAAATTGGTTCATGCAAACAACTTTACATTGAGGGTAGTTTAGCTTTACACAGTTAATGTGGCAGAAAGGTTTGAGTTATTTCAAATGGTAGAAATTAGAGATGAAACGATACAACTTTTTTCAAACCGATACGATACTGATACTTGGATCTGAGTACGTGCCGATACCGATTACCAATGCCGATACTTCTACCACACAAAAAAAATGTAACGATTAGGAAGACAGGTTTTATTTTTTATTTTCTGCTTGTTACAACAAATGGCGGTGAACTAATTTTAAATTTAAGTATTGGCTCATGGTATCAGTTACCTAACAGATACCGATACGAGTACATTAGAATCGGCTCGATACCCGATACAGTATCGGTATCGGTGCATCGCTCTTTGATCTGGATCCTACTCAGACTCACTGTTCCATCAGTCATAGCTTTTCAACAGCAGCCCACCTTTAGTGAGAATAATCTGTTTTATTGGATGTTTCTTTGTAAGATAAATATTAAAATGCTACAAGTGAAGTTGTCTTCATTATATTCATAGTCCCTCCTCTGTCGTCTCCACTTTCCTTTATTGTATTAGGGTGTAATCAAACTCAGCTGACCCAACATACGTCAATAAAAAAAATGCATCATGCGAACAGGATACGTTCATTTTGTAAACAACACAAAACAACATTTCTTGACTTGAGTCACATGAGAGACCAGTGGATGAAGAACCAGCCGGTGGCAGATCCAATATGTTTCACTTTTACTTTCTCTTCAGGGGCAAAATGTCATCCTGCGTGTAATAAAGACTCATTCTACTTGATTCAAACATAACAAACATTTTTCCCTCCATAGCCTCGTGCGCTTGGACATGTCTCCTCCATCATAACACACTTTCAAATGTGCGACCATGGCTATGAATATAAATTCAATGCTCCATAAAGAAATAGCTTTCAGAAGCAGCTACTAATAGGAATATTCATACTGTATATCAACCAAGACATGCATGAATGAATACAAGTCAGCGATGTGGTTAAAATGTAGAGTGGAGGAAATAAGTGACAGAAGAGTTCAGGAAAAGAAAGAAATGGAAACGTGGAAAGATTTGGGATTAACACTGAGTTGAGTGATTAGAATAAACTTAATCCTGATCTTGTTTTTATTTTATTTCCTTTATTTTTTCGAGCTGGTTCTTCTTCTTTTGGTTTCTCCCCTCAGGGGCCGTCAGAAGATCATCTGCTCGTCTCATCCTATTCCTGGCTTCCTCTGCTGTCACATATCCTCATATCCTCTTTCACCACATTCATGAACCTTCTCTGTTGTCTTCCTCTTTTGCAGCTTCATATTAAACATGTTTTGCCCAATCTGCACTATGTTCCTCTTTGCACATCTCAGATTTGTTCTCCAACTTCGTCTCCAAACTGCTTAACATGAGCTGCGGCGATGATAGTCTCTTTTCTAACCTGTCCGTTCTGGTCAAAAGAAATTGTAACATTTTCAGCTGCTTTTTTTGTGTTAGAGCCACCAGACTTCATGGAAAGTCTCACAACCATCTTTTAAAACTTCAACTTTTATTATTTCACCTTTCTTTCTGTCATTAACCCCCATTCTGCTCTCTCTATGGATCCCTGGTACTTGAACTGATCGACCTTCAGCTACATTCAGTATGTCCAATAATTTGTTTGTGCAACTGAATAAAAACTTTAAATGACATATTTTGTTTAACTAGATAAACACCACAGTCCACCAGGTTTACACTGATGTTTGAGCAGAAGAAATGTTCAACTGAATCGAGCTGATAGAATAATTTCTCTCATACATGATCAGACTGCTATTGTTTTCATACTACAGCCACATACACACCTCAGTAGCATTTCCTCTCCAGAGTCTCCAGATGTGAAACAGAAAATTAGAGTTTCAGTTCTTGGAAAGATTAAGAGGTCATCAGAGAATCGTGGCCTGGATCAGCTGAGCAGAAAGTAGAAACATGCAGTAGAAATGAATCAGTATCAAGACTAGCTGCCTGGAAGACAGAAACTAGCTTCAATGTTAATGTTAATTAGGTTTTCTGTTGATGTTTCACAACAGGTCAAGTCATTTTTATTTAACAATTGCTCTTAAATAATTTCCTGAAATGTCAGCATTTAATTGGAGCATCATGTAATTCACAGGTAAAATTAAAATGGTATGTTTTAAGTTTTAACCTGTTTTTTGTTGGTTAAATCTTTAAAAATTACCACAATTTATAGTGGTAGTTCAAAAAAATCCTCAAACAATACATGGTTTCCATTTCAATGTTTCTTATGTTTCCTGTATTTTATTTTGGTAGTCCATTTCCACTTATCAGCAAATAAGTTTGCAAATTAGTTAAATATTTAGGTTGGAGCTAAATATTTAGCTTTCAAGGTAAAATTTTAATTTAGAAATTACATATTTAGGTTGGAAAATAAATATTTAGGTCAGACCTAAATATTTAATTTGCAAATTAAATGTTGAAAATAAATATTTAGTTTGTCAAATAAACATTTAACTTCAAATTAAATATTTAGCTTGTTAACTAAATAGTTATAAATGTAAAATTTATGAATAAATTAATAACAAGGGGAAAATATGAGTTTGGAAAAATTAACCCCATTTTTTTTCTCCTATGACAGGCTAAATAACCAAAAACGTTGCTGTTAATATTTGACTGTGTAACTTTACAAACAGCAACACATAGTTTATTTAACCTTGTTGTCTGCAGTAAATAAACCAGAGTTTTATAAACTTCAATAATGTGACGCATGTCTGGATGAGAGACAAGCATCAAAAACAAAATGAATGATGCAGAAACTTTGTCATGACTTTATATAAGAAACACATCTGGTTGACTTCCCAGCATTGAAAAAGTGTGTCATAAAACACTTTATTTTTCAAAAAAACTAAAAAATTCTTTAAGTATCACCTGCTTTTATTGTGTAATTAGTGATAATAAAACTATTGCAGCGGAGGTGATCCGCCTTCTTTTTACTGGGTATCAGACTCCATCACATTTAAGTGTAAATTTACCACCTGACCTTCCTCCAGGTAATGACCCTTGTCATCACACAGACTCACACCAGCGCTTTACACCAGGGAGGCAGTATAGACAACTGCTTCGGTTGAGCAGTCCTCAATCACGGCGCCATAATGGCGGTTATCTTGGCAGAGCTGTATCCGTCATCATCGCATAACGTTCATTTATCATAAGGGATGAGGTGTTAGGATGTGCAGAGGAGCCAAAATGCTGCACAACAGCGACGGGGGCTCCCTCTGGTGAGACAAGAACAGAACTCAGAGCTCCAGATCTGATGCACGAAATCTAATATTTTATACATAAAGTATAAAATAAATGATCTATTTGTTGTTTTATTTTGATGAAATCCACCTTAAATGATAAAATACGTTAAATGCATGTCATCAGTTAACAGGATGAAGTTTTGGTTCAATACAAGTAGCATGTTGGTTTTCTGGACTCTGCAGAGAATCTGCTCACTCCAATAAAAGGTCTTACAGAGCAGATGGTTGCCTGGGTCTGTCAGCTTAACGGCAAAACCTTCTACTCCACTCATTTTTTGGGTTCGCTCAACAGAAAACACGTCGTGTTGGAGCTTGTTGGAGGAAACAGATTAGAACCAGCTTCTGATGGAGGATTTGAGGATTTTTTTTTTTTTCAATCCATGATTTTCCACTCATAAAATGGGGCGGGCTTGATCAGAGATAATTCTGGGCTTTTGTCGCTTGTGATGTGGAGTTTCTTGAAGATTTTCTACATTGAAATTTGTCAGACACATACAAGGAAACGTGCTGCTGAACATTTATGTTGAAGCTGAAATAAATGTTAAAATTTTGAAGATATTTTTTAACTGGCAGTTACTTTTCCTCCACTTTGACTTGCCATCAGCTTTTCAGAATGTATTAATTGTTTTCAAAAAACTTTTTACAAGATATTAACTGTTCATGATGTTTCTAAGACTCAGATCCATAAGCTCCAAAATATCATGAGAAATCTTGAATTATTTGAAGTTCTCTAACTTTATCTGGATCTAGCAAATGAAAGTGAACAACTGTTTAATTAAGAAGGGGAGATAAAAATGATGAGGTCGCTCTGATTTCAGAGTTTTTCTCCTTTGATCTCCACATCTGTTTGGATCACATGGTACCGACACCTGTTTCCCTCTCCTCTCCAGACATTTCCTCTGCGTTTGGAGGTACTTCCTCTTCCTGTTCACAAACTTTGTCAGATATCTTCAGTTTTGATCACAGTTTTTTTTTTACCATTGTGAAACAATTTCCAACAGAAAACACGATTCTTTGAATGAACCTGCATGTGTAACATTTTCAGTCTTACTGAAACTCACTTGCACTAGTTTACAATACAATTAAAGCTTCATCCTTTGATACTTATAAAAGAATAAACTTGCAGCATGTCTGACCTTGTTGTATTTGGATGCTTCTAGCCAGCTTCACTTTCATCAACGGGGAAGAACGAGGTCACTTGATGCCTCTCTGAAGCTCGACTCCCTTTTCGTTTAATCTCCTCATATTCCTCAATATGCTGCGCTCAAGTGTCACTTCTTTCTGCCGTCTTCTCCTTCCCTTCCTCTCTTCTTGTTTTCTCTGCAGCCCTCTAGGTGAGGTTGTCTTAACGAAACTAGATTTCTCACTCTCTTTAAAAAGAGATAAAAAGCAAAAGAATTGATGGTATTTACATAAAATCATGTCAAATAACTGCATAAATATATTTCTGTGTCTAGAAGTACAAAACACAACATATTACTTCTCTATGTACTACAGGTGATTTGTGAAGTTTGTTGGGACACGGATTTAAAAAAAAAAATCTTAAAGACACTTTATCATACTTCAAAAAATAAGCTGTTATTGAGTTTAAAAAGCATCCAAATAAAGTTTTAAAATTCATCATTTAATTGTGTTTGTCACTAAAAATAATCACTTACATAAGAAAAAAGTAAAAATTATTGGAACGTTTCACTGTTTTAAAGTTTTGGGGGTTTGTGTGTGGATGAAGATGATTCTAGGAATAAAATCATGCTAACAAGGTTTTCCAACACTCAAACATTTGGGTTCAGCTCACAAAAATGTGTCCAGCTGCCCGTTTTCTATTTGCTTGAGTTGATTTTCTTTCATCCTGTCCCCTTTCTCTGCAGGAGACATGTCCAGCTCTGGTTGTCTCTGCACCGGTCTCAAGCTGTCCCACCTGTGTTCACTTATCAGAAATGTTTGGTATTTACACCGGGCTTATGCAATTAATCAACGCCGAATTGTTGGACCTTCATGGGAGATTTTGGCGTCAAGTGGTTTTCCTTCTAGCTGAAACTTCAGTTTAGGACCTCCTCGTTCTCCTTCCTCCTTGGTTTGGCTCCTCATTCTCCTGGATTCCTCTCCATGACACCAGTGTTCAACATCGGAGTAAAACCGATCCAATTATTATTTTCTTCTCTTTATTCTGTTCTTTTCCAATCCACTTCTCTTATCTTCCCTATAGATCCAGTTCCTGACATACGCTTCCAGCAACATTACCCTGTAACCTTCAGCTGCAGATGTTCCTTCTAATCCAAACTGCTTTGTAACCCTTATCCCAGCTGTTCCAGTCTCAGGAGCTCCCCCTACCTTTCCATGGACCGCTTGCAGAGTGTTTGTGAGGACATTCTTGCAGCCTGAGGACATTGAACATGAAGGATTGGGTTCCAGTTGAACCATTCATCTGGGGAACTCTGCAACTCGGCACCTTTGCTGCCAGTATTCATTCTGTCAAAGGTCAAGACCATGTGGTTTCCTGCACCTGATGTAATGACACTGAAACCCAACCTGGATTTTCCAACCAAGATGCACATTTCCCAGTGATGTTCCCCATCAGTCCTCTTCCAGGATCTTGAAAGAGTCTCAAGATTTTAATCAAAGCTGGAACTAAAAGGAAGTTTAAACCACCACACATTAAAAACATCTAGAACCCTGAGAGTCCTTTATATTATCCTCATAAACTCAGACTCAACCTTCAACATTTTCCCTCCTTGAACACTAATCTTTAACATAATTAGAAAATTTCATTTATTTAAAAATATTACCAACAGTTTTAAATATTTTTTTAGAAATCAGCAGTTTTTACTGGATAGATAACTGCTGGGTTGGAACGTTAAACAGGACCAGAATGTGCTGCTCAGCATTTGTCCTTCTGTGTTTCCTTCGTTCTGATGCAGAAGCTACACGAGGAGCCAGCAGCTCCATCAGCTGCACGAGGGGCCAGCAGCTCCGTCAGCTGCACGAGGGGCCAGCAACTCCATCAGCTGCACGAGGGGCCAGCAACTCCTTCAGCTGCACGAGAAGTCAGCAGCTTCGTCAGCTGCACGAGGGGCCAGCAACTCCATCAGCTGCACGAGGGGCCAGCAACTCCTTCAGCTGCACGAGAAGTCAGCAGCTTCGTCAGCTGCACGAGGGGCCAGCAGCTCCGTCAGCTGCACGAGGAGCCAGCAACTCCATCAGCTACATGAGAAGTCAGCAGCTCCATCAGCTGCACGAGGGGCCAGCAACTCCATCAGCTGCACGAGGGGCCAGCAGCTCCATCAGCTGCACGAGGAGCCAGCACCTCCATCAGCTGCACGAGGGGCCAGCAGCTCCATCAGCTGCACGAGGGGCCAGCAGCTCCATCAGCTGCACGAGGGGCCAGCAGCTCCGTCAGCTGCACGAGGGGCCAGCAGCTCCGTCAGCTGCACGAGGGGCCAGCAGCTCCTTCAGCTGCACGAGAAGTCAGCAGCTTCATCAGCTGCACGAGGGGCCAGCAACTCCATCAGCTGCACGAGGGGCCAGCAACTCCATCAGCTGCACGAGGAGCCAGCAGCTCCATCAGCTGCACGAGGAGCCAGCAGCTCCATCAGCTGCACGAGGGGCCAGCAGCTCCATCAGCTGCACGAGGGGCCAGCAACTCCATCAGCTGCACGAGGAGCCAGCAGCTCTGTCAGCTGCACGAGGAGCCAGCACCTCCATCAGCTGCTCGAAGGGCCAGCAGCTCCATCAGCTGCACGAGGGGCCAGCAGCTCCATCAGCTGCACGAGGAGCCAGCACCTCCATCAGCTGCTCGAAGGGCCAGCAGCTCCATCAGCTGCACGAGGGGCCAGCAGCTCCGTCAGCTGCACGAGGGGCCAGCAGCTCCGTCAGCTGCACGAGGGGCCAGCAGCTCCGTCAGCTGCACGAGGAGCCAGCAACTCCATCAGCTACATGAGAAGTCAGCAGCTCCATCAGCTGCACGAGGGGCCAGCAACTCCATCAGCTGCACGAGGAGCCAGCAGCTCTGTCAGCTGCACGAGGAGCCAGCAACTCCATCAGCTGCTCGAAGGGCCAGCAGCTCCATCAGCTGCACGAGGGGCCAGCAGCTCCATCAGCTGCACGAGGGGCCAGCACCTCCATCAGCTGCACGAGGGGCCAGCAGCTCCGTCAGCTGCACGAGGAGCCAGCAACTCCATCAGCTACATGAGAAGTCAGCAGCTCCATCAGCTGCACGAGGGGCCAGCAACTCCTCAGCTGCACGAGAAGTCAGCAGCTCCATCAGCTGCACGAGGGGCCAGCAACTCCATCAGCTGCACGAGGGGCCAGCAACTCCATCAGCTGCACGAGGGGCCAGCAGCTCCGTCAGCTGCACGAGGGGCCAGCAGCTCCATCAGCTGCACGAGGAGCCAGCAGCTCCATCAGCTGCACGAGAAGTCAGCAGAGGAAGTTGCCATCAGGTCCTGATCAACCCCCCCTCCACCTCTGCCCCACCATCTCCTCCTCTATGTTCCTGGTCTTAGACCACGCTGGCAGCCATGATGAATGATTCATTCCCCAAGTGAAAAGAGCTGACTCACTATTAAATCTCAGCTCCATATTTTCCAAAGTGGGCAGAAACGGAATGGCTTTACCAATAACATCGGCTTCACATGGGCTGCAGCGACTTTCTTGATCTGCTGCTGAATATGCAGGAAACGGAGGATCAAACTGTCCTGCTGCAGTTTCCACCAAAATGAGTCGCAGTTAATTATAAGTGTAATTTTCATTTGCTTTTCTTGATGTTATTTGAGGTTATTCTTGATTTGAATGATCTAAACCAAATTAAAATGCTAATTTCTAAAGATAAAACAGCTGTTTTTGTTGTGAATTCCCACTCTCAGACTCACAGTGTGACTTTCTCAGATGAAGGACGTTTTAGTTCTGCTCTGCTGCATTGGGCTAACGGTCAATAGCAAATTTATTTCCATCTCTGTGTGTTTGTCCCTCTCTTCCTTCTGTGGCTGTTATTATGGACATTTGAAATTCTGTGCCAGTTTCTCGATTGGGAGGTGGAGGCGGTGGCTTTACTCATCTTCTTCAGATATTGTGCTCCTTGGCGGTGCTCGACTTTGCAGCTGACTTAATGACAGTCGAAGGCTTTGTTGTTTTGAATTTCTCTATTCATCTGAAAGAGGAGGAAAAGGTGCTCCACCGAGGAGGAAGGGAGGAAATAAAGTGAGGTAGCTGCTCTCGGCTCCTTTTTCCTGCTGAAAAGCAATGACAGCTAATACCTGAGGGCACTTCCTTATCTTCAGCCTGTCAACATAGACAGACCATATCATTCAGCAGGAGCTTTACTCAGTGGGGGGAGAGGGAAAAAAAGCCATCTACCAATGGGAATAAACCCTTCCTTGAAATCTGGGATGCTCCATCTCTCACTGTGTCTGTGTAACCTTTATCATACAGTGACTATGGAAGAATGGTTCCTCACTCCGCCAAATTCTTAGACTCTTTTTTTCATTTCCTGATTTCAAAGTAAGTCTGAGATGTTCTCAGCTCAGACGAAACAGGATGAGGTGAAGAGAGGAAGTGCATTGTCAGACTAAGATGAGATTATGGGGTGAGAAGAGGAGACCTGATATAGATTTAAAAGATGTGCTGACCGCAGGTGGTGTTATTAATGTGTGTGCATGAGAACGCAGCTCACTCTTTTTCATGTGTTCATGTTTCCTTGAGTCTACGTTGAAAGATTCCCGCTGAAGTGGTGATGCAATTTAAAAATTCTGCTCCTGTTTCCTATCAGCATACACACACGCGCGCGTGTGCGTGCGTGCACGTGCGTGCACACAAGCAGAATTCTGAAAAGCTGGGATTTATTCAGAGAGATGAAACTGAAGGGAGAGTGTGTGCACCTTTATATAAACTAAAAACTCTCACCCATATATGCAAATATTTAAGAGACTTGGCTAAACACACACACTTGATCATATATAAATGTTTCTACAGCTTGTACTTTTCAACACCTTTAAAAACGTGAGGAACTTCTAAGAGCAAGAGTCAACTTCATACAGTCACAAACACCCACATGTTTGTTTGGTGGTTCATATTTTCCATCATAAAAAATTTGCACAAACAAATGAATCAGACAGAGAACAATCCAGGAACTACATCTTCTGCTACAGACCCAGTGGGTGGAGACAGAGATCCTCATCCTAGTTCTGGTTCTGCTGCGTGTTATAAGGGAGTCGTTCCTTTCCTCTGTCACCTCATGCTGCTCGGGATGAGAGTGTTGAACTGATGATTCAACCCAATCAGCTGGTTCCTTTGATAGGAAATGTTTTATTTATTATTACTGATCGACTTGATGTTTCTGTAAAGTGACTTTTGTTATGAACCAGCGCTCAGTCATCCATCCATCCATCCATCCATCCATCCATCCATCCATCCATCCATCCATCCATCCATCCATCCATCAGCGGCAGTGGCGTTTTGCAGTTCTTCATAAACATAGTTTTGAAAATGAAATTTTATTTTGGCAAAGCAGAAAGTACATTTTAAGCAACATTTTTATTAGTATTGCTCATACAAACTACCAGTAATTTGCTAAATCACTCACATCTGTGTTACACATTTGTTCCAACTGATTTTAGATCACATTCGAGACGTTCATAAAAAGGAAAAGTTGTTGTTGTGCCGTGAACATTTTTTCAGGTACTTCATGTAATTTTATTTTGTAGCCCTATTATATTTCCTGTTTCTGTTGTTGCTAGTTTATGGCTTTACCGATTGATTAGTCTGAGTTTTTCTGTGAGATGTGGTTATTTTGGTGCAGTTAGATTTTTAGATTTATATGGTTCTGTCCTCTTATTGTGTTCCAGTGTCTTTAATTGTTCTGGTTCTCTTGTGGTTTGTTTACTCTTTCCCTCCAGACGCTTCCTGGTTGGTCACAGCTGTTCATCATTCATCCCGATTAGTTTCTCTCTGCTCGTCTCCCCAGATGTTCTCACTTTGTAATCACCTCTTATTCTCAGTTGTTGGTGTGTATGTTAAAGTTTTTTGTTTGAACGCCTGAGCCTCCAGAGTCTTCTTGCACTTTTGGGACCACAAAAACCTTAAAATATGACAGAAGGGGCATAAAACAGCAAAGGTGACATTCTTAGCAGTTCGTTTAACCCCTAAATACAACCACCAAGCCACTTCCTGCAAAGAACCACACAACAACCCACATCCTTTTTAGTGAAGAATGACAGGTCCCGTAACCTCCTCTCAATATAACAACAGTTTTAACCCCATATTCATAAGCTTGTGGCAGAATGTCTGTAATATCCTAATGAAAGTGAGTTCTCCCAATCCTACAAACATTTACACACACGTTGGTTCAAATGGTTCCAGAGAAGAAGTCAGTGACTCTCTGTGGGACGGGGTGAAGCTAGAATCCACCAGAAAGCCCACAGATGGAGCAGCAGACAGTTTGATCTGGTCTCAGGAAAAGGTTTAACAAACTGACTGAGCTTTCTCAAGAGTTGAATGTTCTATGAAACTAGAAGAACATTTGGACAAACCTTCACTTTTCTATCACCATNTTGTGTGATGTAAGATTTTTCTCCCAAAAAATTGTTTTTGGACTCAACTAACAGTGCAGCACGTATTGGCTGTTGTGTCTATTGGTTTCCTTTACAGACTGCACATTAACATCTGGAGTCACCTGCAGCTCCTGTCATTACATCTAATTGGCTGATACTTCTGCTGAGCTGCACTGGTCACAGAACGTACAGTTTAATCCCAAATATCAATGTCCTAACATTCTCATAATGCACACAGCATTTGAAGCTGTTAGCATTAGCATAATGAAACTTTGCTATCTGTTTGCATGCTGTCGTTTATAAAAAAAATTGAATTGTTTACAAATATTTCTACCTTCTTTTGCAGCATCTAGAGTTTAAACATATTTTAATCCTCATCTCATCATAAATCTTATAATCTGTGTCAGATAATGACAGTGTAGATGAAGTATTGAGGACCTTCAGTCTCCAGAGTTCCATCTCTCAGTACAATGATTGGTTGTGTAGTTAATTGTGAAGGTTGGAGATGGATGGGGAATTCAATTTTGTTCCTTTGAGGCCGCAAAAACTAGATCACCGAGACAGTGACAGCATCATTAAAAGTAAACTGTTGCTATAGTGATTAAATTTAACTGGCCCAATCTAGAAATCTTTAACACTTTGACCATTGTTTCTAAAATTTATGATGAAATATTTAGATTGTTTACTTTCTAAATGAATAAATGCTAAACTGTATAAAGTGACAAAACATTGAAATAAATAAATCCAAACTCTTTAAATGAACTAATAATTGACTGATCGATGTGTTCTGTTAGAACTATATAGACCTGGATGCTAAAAACACCCCCTAGTGGCTGGTTCCAGTATAAGTTTTAAGTCCCGACCTCTAAATGTACGCTAAGGGACATTTTCCTGAAAATTGAAAGACTGAAGAGGATAATCACTTCCAGGTGTTGAATCCTGTAAATTCACATAGTTCTTCCTTTGCTGCTACATGTCCAAATATATATTTTTAACATGTTTAGTGAGAATTAGTCACCATGATTGTGTGCAGGTCGTGTTTGTGATCAAAAGAAAATCGGATGATGTAGCACAAAACAAAAAGAGTACAAAAGCATGAGGAACACGGCGGGATCTTTAAGCAGCTTCATCTTTAATCAACAGGAGATGATGGAGATGTAATGATCATATTTCCATGTAGTTTCTGGTAAAACTTTATGTTTCCCACATCTAAAGATTAAAATGTATCATCTGCTGGTGTAACGAGTCCTTGTCATGGTTGAACTTCTGAATTCCTTCCCAGATGCAGGTTGATCTCTGAGCCAGGGTAAGCTGGAGTAACAGATGGTTGCTGGAGCAAGTCTGTCCTGTCCCCATCTCTCCTCGCTCACAATAACCCCTCTGCTGTTCTCATGGTAACACTATCTGGATTGGATTCTTACAGGACACATGAGCTCGTACCATTGGTGGACACTCTTCTCCCTGTATCTCTCTTCTTCACTCCTGCACCTTCATCCTTCTCTCTGTGTCTCTGTTGAATGTATCTTTTTTTTTCTCTCTTTCTTCTTGTTGGCTCAGGATCCTTTGTCTCCTTTATCTGGCCCCTCCTCTCCTCAGCTCATCTGTCAGCAGCTCTTGTTGAGTCAACAGTTCCTCCTCCTGGTTCTGTTTCATCATCCAGAAATCCAGACTGTGACTGAGCTTTATCAGCTCATGTGTATAAATCTAATCTCCTGCATCTTTCTGTGCTGTTATTCTCCTTCAGGTTTCTGCAGATCTTCAGGGGGTTGTTGCACCGTGTTCTGCAGCCTGTGGTGATGGTCTTATTACAAACATGGTTTAAGGTTCTTATGGCGTGGTGCAACTTTCCACTCATGTTTGCAGGAAAAGTTAATCAAGTAGACGCAGACGTGGACTCATACGAACGCTCTTATTAAGGATATTTGATTTAAACAGACTCAGCGTGGAGTAGAAGACAGCCAGCTGTTCTTTGGACAAACTAAGATCTCTGAAACAGTAGCCATCTGTGGCACAGTTCTAGGGAGGGGTGGGGTGAGTGTGTGTGTGTGTGTGGGGCAGGGGGGGGGATTGGGTTGACCTATTCTGAATTCAAAACATCTCCAAATCAAATGCAAGCCCACACGCATACACTCACCCAGCCCCTGCTCCATCAGAGAGGAAATTCAAATCACCAGAGTTAAGAAGGCAAGCTGGTTTTCTGTGTGTTTCATCGTCCACAAGGTGAGCTCATCCCCCCCACCCCCCACCCCCCACCTTCCTTCTTCTGACGGCATTGTAAATGGAATGAGTCTGGTTGCATTGCTGTATTACGATGGGATAAAGTATCAGTCCTGGTAATCTTACGTGGATTAATGGCTTCTTCTTTATCTGCTGCGGCTGCTCCTCTCAGATGTCTGGCCGGGTCTGAAGCCTCCTGCTGGAATACTAATGACAGACAGACAGTTCCAGCTCACCCTGTCCTCAACATCTAAACGCAGCCAACAGGACACTTGTTTTAGTGTGTGTGTGTGTGATTGAAAAAATTAGGCCCATATGTGTGAAGTGCAGAGACAGAGAAGGAGACTGCATGCAGTGTGACGTGTGTGTGTGTGTTTTCACCCTCAAGACCCTGTCACCTTTTTTTTTTGTGGTTGTTGTCCTCCTTGTCTTGGTTGACACCTGCTTTGCATACAGGAGGGGAGCAAGGGGGGGGGGCGCACAGTGCCAAAATAAGGGTCCTCAGGATGTGAGAGAAGGGAAATAAGGAAGGAAGAACTAGCACTTTATTAACAGAACTAAAAATCTGACAGTTGATCCAAAAGGAGAATCCAGAAGTAATTTATAAGAAGGACAATGGAAACATCTGCTTAAACAACTCATGGACACCCAGTCTGGTAAACACTGTATGTCATAGTTTTCTCTAACTCTAATTCCATTCCTTCAGCAAGGTCACATTTACCCCATGTAGTCTCCGAGCTAAGAATATCTAACAGGGCTTTCATGAAAAGGAAAATAACCAACAGTAAATGCCATCTGCTTCCTCAGTGAAAGAAGAAAAGAAAGAGGAGGAGGAAAGAAAAAGAAGGGGAGGGGGGTGGTGGTGACTGAAGCACACCATGTACCATCTACTGGCCATGCTTATGTGAAGAGAAATACAGAGGAGAACAAAAGAAGTCTGCACACTCTGAGCCTCCATTCACTGATGTGGTGGAACAGGAACCAGTGTGAGAGCAGAAACACCCAAAAGAACATTCATCTTGGAAATAAAACGCCAGTTTGAGAAGATGAATCAAGCTGAGATCTAAAGGTTTGTAGGAGAGTTCTTCAGTCGTACCTCAACATCAAAAATACAATATATATCAAATCTACTTCTGTGTCTTTGAAGCTGAATTTATTTAACTATTGTGAAGCTACAGCTCCAAAAACTAACTAGAAATTCCTTCTCAAATCTCACAACGGCAGTATGAAACTGTGTTAGCTGAGATTCTACACGTCTTTCAGAAGAGAGACACAAAATCGAAAGCTATAAATCACCAATAACCTCGAGAAGCTATCGTGTGCAGATGCTGAAAGGAAGGTACAAAGGAAGTGAGTCTGTGCAATATTTATATCTAGTGTGCTCAAATGAAATTTTCCAGTTACAGTTGATCAAAGAAACTTTTGGCTTTTCTCAACTTCCTGTCTGAGTTGCGAGCGAACTGCCTGCCCTTCACTCAGTAAGTTAACTGGACTGAAGGCAGATTTTTGACCTGTAACATTGATTTAATATGCTTAATCATGTTGTTGACCATTTATAAGGGCAATTTTAATGTCAAGTTGAACATCTGTTCATGAAAGACGTCCAGACGTTTCAGTAAATTATCACAAGTCTTCTTCATCCCAGATGCAGCTTGGCAGTCCAAATAATGACACGACCACCACCGTGTTTTAAAGATATCATCAGATTATTGGATGAAATGTTACTTTTAGCCTCATCAGTCTGCAAAATTTAATTTAATTAAAGTGGACAGGAATTTTCATATTGAGGAAAAACTGCCTGATGAAGCAGTAAATTCAATGAAACCATGTTTACATTCCATTTTTGTATATAAAACACAATTAGTTTCAAGTGTTTCAATATTATTTTTTTTAACTTTTGCTGAGACACGTTAGAATCTAGCATGCTAATCACGTTGCAGTTGCTTAATTTCTTCTTGCATTCTCCTTGCAGCTGTTCTTTACAAGTGACATCCTGAATAATAGTTATTTCATTTAGCATTCAGTTTGAGCTGCGTGAAGAGACTTCTCTGTTTGCCCGTGCGAGTCAGAGGAACTTCGAAACACAGAGATGTCGGGATATAACTTCTCTCTCCACATTTTTCGATTCCCTTCCTTCTTAGTCTTTCTTTCTGCGCTTCTTTCTTGTCCTCTATCCGTCTTTCTCCTTCCTTGAGTCTCATCCTGTGTGGTCCCAGTCACTTCCCTCCTCACTTTCATCTCCCATGAAGAGATAACAAGTATGATTGCATCACCCACAGAGTAATTTGTTGAAACTTTAGCTTGAAAACACTTGCTTTGATCCCAAAATCCCAAAAGGAAAGGCTTGTCAGAGTAAAAATAATTAGTCAGTGTAGCAGTTCTCACTATATGTAATCTCTTTACGTCTGTAGTTTGCATGACATCTGCAGGAAGCATCAGGAGTCAGATGTTCAATGAGGGTCAGTATGTGGAGACCAGCTTGGAACTTATTGGTATTAGTCAGTCAGATAAAGAGACATAAAGAGTCTAGAAAGGACTGCAGCACTTATACAGTCTGTTTCCCAGCAGGTCCAGATGCAACTCTGATACACATCTGCATAGATAATTAAAGTTAATCCATCACAGATAACTCTGGTCTGGTCTTGAAGAAGATGGACAACTGTAGTGTGGAGAGAAGAATGTCCCATCTAGATTAGATTCATCTCATATTCTGATTGGACTGGACCCTTTGGGGAGGTCAGGGATAGGCTGGTTGACCCATCTGTTAGAAACGTGCAAGTTAAAGAACTAGAGCAGGAACTAGAGCAGGAGACGCAAAACTAACCGCTAGACTACGCCGCCATTTTGACAGAAAATCTTTATTTTTCAATTGAAATTTTGATTTTGTGGCCATTTTTATTCATGTTTTATTTTTTATCGAGTTCACCATCATTTATTGTAACAAGCAGAGGGGAAAATAAAACATAACTTTCTAATTCATTGCATTTCTGTGTGTGGTAGAAGTATCTGTATTGGTACTCAGTATCGGCAAGTACTCAGATCCAAGTATCTCCGTATGAATCTCTTACATTTAGATTCATCTCAAAACATAAAATAATTAGTTCATGTGGTCAAATGAGATTGATTTCCAAAACATTTTGAATTTTGACATCATCAAGTCATCACTTTGTCTATCCAACATACCCTCACATGTCCTCACAAGGCTGGTGAACTGCCCACAGTCAGTCCTCACATGTGCAGCTAGAGCAGAATACACACTCACACATGCTGACAGTCACCATTTGCTCTGCAGAAAGGGTCTCCTCCTGTCTCCATCCTATCTTGCCTGCAGCTGCTGACCAGCCTGTCAGTTCTCAGGCATCAGGCCATCAGAGATGACGCCTCCTCACGCCACCAAGTGGTAATCAGCTGTCCTGCATGTTTTAATAGTTAGTTACCAAGAACTGTGCCTTCAAACTGCTCCTAGGAGAAGTTTTAAAAAGTAAGTAAAATTATTATTTTGCTGTTTTTGCATTAACAGGTTTTATAGGAACATCAGAAGGATTAACAGCATCAGAAGGATTAATGTGAATGTTTCTCTAAATGAACAGCCTCTGCTCAAAGTTTGAAAATCCACCTAACTTGAGCATTAAAAAACACTATGATGGCAGACATAAAAAATTTTATTTGGCTTTTATATTTTGCATTTATATTTATAGATAAAGATAAATTATCTGTAATCTGCATCCCAGATTTTTTTTTCAGAACTCTTAGATTCTAAGCTCAATCACAGATTCTGAGAAAAACCTGCACACTCTTTCAGCTCAACTTCCATCTGCCATGACTCATTACATGCAATAGTTCAGCTTTGCAGAAAAAACAATGTCGTTTCAAATAATTCCATAAGGTCAGTATTCTCAAATTTTCATCTGCTTCTGCAACCTGAGCCAATCCAGTGTCTCACAACACTGAACCTCATTGTCTGAACGCTGTTTTTTACCAAAGCGATTGCTAAATGAGGGATATTGTCTAATAGGGAATAGAAAAAAGTGCTTAAATATACACATGTAATGAGCTCATGAGCGATGTGTTTGTCTAAAGCCTCGGTTACAATGACCCATAAAAACTATGGGTTTGTATAAATCCACCATTTCCTATAAAATCTGGAGTTCATGAACGTTCATGGAGACGTTAAAACCTTCTGATGACCACCTCATGTAAATTGTTGTTGCAAGGTGAACCTTCTACATCTGCAGCTGCAGGATGGAGGGGAGCTACTGTACCTGCTGCAGCTGCTGTAGGAAGACCTGCAGAGAAGATGCTGATGCTGGTGAGTTTGAAAATTACCGTGGTTACAGTGGTGGTACCTCTACTGCTGGTATGGGACTCTGTTCCATAAGCTGGATCAGGAGTCAGAAGGGACTGTAACACCTTTGCTGAACGGTTGCATCATGTTGCTTCCCACATCCTAAAAAGAGTGCAATCTTCTGGAAAAATCATGGTCTATTTTATATCCTCGTATAAACAGCCAATTTTAGAAGTAAATGATAAAGTAAATAAAGAGTAAATAATCCTGATCGTGGCGCGCTGTGCGCAGGTTGTTTGATGATCCTACGCAGAGGGTTTTCATTCATGGAGAATCTTGGACCAGACCATAAACCTGGCCATGAACTTCTGAACAGGCTGCATGAAGGAGGCTGTAGGAAATGGTTCAAAATTCCTTTGTACAGGACCAGGATTTAAACATGAGTGTTACTTTCAAGAGATACCTCAGAACTTTTGAAGTGAGGTTCTGAAACATGCAGAATTCTAGTGACTCAACAACACCGCCCTGTGGCACGCCTGGAACAACCTGATAACTGTATGATGTGTTTGGATTATCTGGGGTCAGAAGACTGTTCTAGAATCCCCCATTCGTATGATGTTTCACGTAGTTACATACTGTATAGTCACTCTTCAACTCGTGGTCCAGGTCTTGTAAGCAGGTCTCTGTCTGGCTGTACAGATGTTGCCTCTGTATCCAGTGTTATTGTGTCTAAATTATGTCTCAAATTTGTTCAGTTTATCATCATTTTACTCAAAATTTGGTCAACATCTTGTTGTTCTACCACTTATGACTCTCTGAAGTTAATCTGAGAAACATTTGTGATGAGTTTCAGATGTGCGTGAGGACTGCAGCTCATTAGAGAAAACATGGATCAATTTCTTTTTAAACAAGTTTCACATTCAAGCAACACGACAGCGAGGCCCCACAACTCACGCTGCTGTCGTCCAGTGAGCAAACCTCACGTTTACAAGTGTTTTATTTTCCAGGTCCTTCAGTTTGACACGACGAGCCTTTTACATAAAACATCTGTAGATCAGAAGCACTTTAAAAGACTGTACTTCGTCTCAACCAGGATGGTTTTTGATGGCTTTGGAACGTCTCATCTATCCATCGCCCGTCCTTGTTTTTTCAAATTTGCATTCACTGAGGGGAGTTTCACCGTTTGAGGTTACAGAGACGAGAATTGGGGAGGATTTGAGGGGATTTCTCTCCAGCTGATTTTTAGAGAGGCTGAGGTATCAATCAGGTGCTGATGTTACACTGATGCAATATTTCAGCCTCTGGAGAGCTTTACTTCTGGAAGCTGCAGGGGTCCGTAACAACTTACTGAATAGCTGAAATCAGTTTTTCATCGACATGCGACCCTGAACACACGCAACAAAGTGGACTGCATAACGCTTCATACCTCGTTAATGAGCTTTTTATTCTTTTTTACAAGAAACTTAAAGTGTTTAAATACATCCGTCATGTTTTTAAGCTTAAAAAGAAGAAATATTTTAAATCGTTCTCAGAGTCAGAAAATTAAAACACATTTGATAGAATTTTATTTATTTTGATAGAAGTTTATTCTCATGCACTTAAAAATCATTCAAACATTCGAACTGCATTCAGTTTTTAAAGATTTTACATTCAAGAGTGCACTTATTTAGTATAAATATAATAAAACATCTGAATTTCATAGAATCAATATTTTTCTTTAAAACTCTAAGAAATATTAAGCAAAATATACATAGAATGTAAAGTACCAGCAGGTGAACAGCACTGGTCCCAAAACCCTGGAATATCATTAAAAACAGAATGTTGTCAAAATAAATCTCTTTGTTTTTATGAAGCTACATGTGGAACATTGAGGCTAATGAATGATGAGGATTTATTCACATTCTTTAAGGGTGTGGTGATAATCACAGATGAAGGTGCAGAGCTTATGTTGAGATTCTTCACAACAATCGGTTGGAAATTTAGAACTAAAACCGATTCTTTTCTAACTAAACTCCAAACGTGACGTATCTGAGACAGAAAGTCTGCTTTGAGGCAAAAAAGGCGCTTCAGGGCATACAAAGGCAGACTAGTTGACCTTCTTGACGTTTACCGTCTCCGTGTTGTTCGACTCGTCTTTGCCTCGCTTCGTGACAGGAGACGTGGAGTCGTGACCTCCTGATGATCCATTCTCGCTGGACTCTTTGGTTGAGGAATGGGACACACTACATGCTTTCTGCACGTCGCCCGTGATGGCGGCGTACGGGAAGTGACCGGTAAAGAGAGTCTTGTAGAGAGCCGACTCAACGGAGGCGAAGGGTGAGGAGGAGGAGCCTGTCAGCATCATACGTGACTAAAGGACACATAAAGGAGAACCATGTTAAACTACTGAGGTTCTTTAAAGGTTCTTCAGTTTCTCATGAAAATATTTTGAAGAATCAAACTTTAGTTCCATCATCAAACGAACAAAGTTCAAACTTTATTTTCTGTGCTTGAGTGTCGCCTCTCACTTGCTGCTCCAGTGCATTCTGGGATTTGTAGTTTTTTGTACTACACACCCGCGAGCTGGACATGATACATTTTAGATAAGATCTCATAGACCAGATAAGAGCTGTAACGGGGGCCGAGTGCAGCCTGCGGGTCTTCAGACCGTCATGTCTGACTTCACTGGTCAAAGTGTTTTCTATGGACACAAACATCTGAAAATGAATCCCCCCTGCAGAAGAACGAGGACGGACTTCAGTGTCACACCATACCACCTTAAAAAAGTGATATAAGTGACAACGTCCACTTGTGGAAAAAGTGACAACATGTCGATGAAGATGCTCACAGTGTGGCTGACTGGTGAGTTTATGTTTTATTATTGAATCACTGAACGGCATCAACATCATCAGGAAGACTAAATAATAAACAGCAGGTTTGAAGTGGAGCTCTTAAATCTGATGAAACGCTTTGCTGTTAATTTGACAGATCAGTCAGAGAGAGCTAGCCGAGCCAAAGTTGAAAGAAAGAAGATGTGATGGATTTATCTGCGTCTCAGTCAAGAGCACAAGTTTCCCAGAGAAGAGAAAAGTGGATGATGTAAGCTGATGAAAATGATGCAAACGCTCCAGCCCTGTGGGTAATACCCTGCTAATGTGAGTCACTGCAGCCAAAACTTCAAAAACATAAAAAAAAAAATAGGGAGAAAGGTCATTTAGAAGACAAGGAGGGAAAGATTTAGAAGAATATGTTGCATTAATTCCTTTGTTAATTGGAGGTGTGGCCTAATTAACAAAAAAGAATAGCGCTTAATAAACACAACCTTCCTGTCGCGTGTCACAGCAGATTCAGTTTAGCGTGTGAACATTAAGTTGCACGAGACTCACCTTGTTGACAACAATGAAGATGGTGTAGACGAGCATCAGGTGGTGCTTCTGCAGCGGCAGGTAACGAGTCTGCTGCAGAGAGAACAGCACCGCCCCCATCAAGGTGATCTTCGTGGGGCTAAACACACGTAAAAAATATCAGATTCTACAAGGTGTTTAAAAACATGTCACTGAGAAGAACTTGAGATTTTTAATGTTTGTTTCAGATGTGTTGCCTTAAAATAACAACAAAATAATATGTACAAAAATCAGAGACTAAATGTTTAAATATTGTCGATTTGAATACTTACTAAGACATTTTGAGGAGCTCGTTTGTTTCTGGTCTCCAAACACCCCGAACAAGCTGCTCAAAATTACTTATGAGACCACCTCCAGCACCTCGGGAGAGAAGAAGAAACATGCGGCTAATTAAAAAAATATTTAAAACACATTTTTATCACGGGCTAAATTTCTAATGGTTTATATATTCTTAATGTCCTCTATCCAACAGAAAACCATGATGAACACAGTGATCCACTGACCTCTCGCCCACCCGATGGCAATCATAACCAGCAGGCTGTCCTTGTATTTGTTCTGAGCCTGAGTGACCCCTCCGAGGACTTTCCATGTTCTGGTTACCTCCTTCATTGCAGACAGCACCAGCCTGAGGGGCCACAGGGCAGCACAGTTGTACACCACGTCCATGGGGCAATAAAACACCAGGTACCTGTGGAGGTAAATATTTAAAAACATGACACACATCTTCAATCATCTGCAGCAAAGTTTGTGGTGGCTCAACAGAGAGTTTCTGAAGTACCTGCGTTTACCAGCAGAGGGCTGATTGTTTTACTCAGAGAGATGTCATTTTATGTAAAGCCTGCAGAGGGCGCCAAAGGCTTAATATTTGGAGAAGGGAACTCTATTTTTAAATCAGTTTTCAACACTTCACACAAGGTTAATAATATATTTATGATATATATTTCTAAAACTTTAAAAAACCTCCTAAAATATTTGCTTCCTCCTTCCATTTTCTGGTTCTTTTCTCTTTTTATACTTTTATATTTCCAGCCTCAGCTGTTTACCAGATGATTGAAGCGAGCAGGACACCGGTGCTATTGGACAGAGGTGCTACTGGTGGCTCAGCCAGCATGATCCCAGACAGCACTGCCCCCCCAAAACAATACAGCATGGAGCTGAACCAGCAGGCCAGGGGGCTGACTCTGGATACAGCCAGAGCTCCTGTGTAGAAACAGAAAGAAACGTATCAGCACTCTGGATTTCTCCACACATCAGGTGTTCACATTCTGGGTGTAAACATTTAGATCATCTGCAAGTCTGGCAAAACCTGAACATGTTGTGACTCCGTCAGGTCTGTGCACGACTTGATGCGTCACAGAAACCAGTTCAGCTGTGGCCTGTTTGAACATTAACTTGTTTGTAAAGAACTTTCAGTGGGCTGGTCTGCTGTGGGATTCACAGGTCAAAGGTAAAAGCAGGATGAATGACATTTATAGGCAGTGATCAGATCAGTTGAAGGGAGATAAGAGTGTTTTCAGTATCCTGTGCTCCTTCTTCTGCTTAAAACTCTCACGCAATAACAACGTGGCAAGAACAGACACGAATCTGTGAGAAATTAAAAGTACTAGTATCAGAACTTCTTTGAATACATGAATGTTAAATAAATAATATATACAGTTCATGTCATTCAAGTGACTCAGTTAACCCTGTCCTATCTGAACTGAGTGATTACAGCCACACTCTAGACTAGAACAGTAATCTGAGGATTACAGGTAGATTACAGACTCCTGCAGAGGGATCTGCTGAATTTAGAGCTCCAGCTTGGACTCAGCCTGCACTCTTTAAACTTCACTGTCACAGATTTTAGCAGCTTTAAATAAAAACTCATGAAAGATTTTCAGCTACTCTAAAACACTCTCGACTCTCTGGGCTGCGAGTCGACTTTTACCACTTCCTGCCTTGTGCTTTTGCAAATGGAGGACAAACATTTCCAAGTCAAATCTGAAGCCGCCGCTGCTGCACGATGTCACAAAACACTTTTCCCTCTTGATCTTTGTTCCTTTTTCAGGAAAGAAGTGAACTCAGTCACCACAGGAATTAAGAACAATCTGAAGGCTTTTCTCTCCGTTGTGCCTGAGGTAATTAACTGCAAATGATCCTTCATCGTGGTTTTGCTTGTGACTTTTCGCCTCCTCATCCTCTCTGCTCTGTAAACATGGTCTTTACTGCAGGTTTTCTTCAGTCTTCATTGATATTCACACACTCTTTTAGCAACTTATAAAGCTAGCTATCCTCAAAACCACGTTTTGGAGGATTAATTCACACGTGTTTCCTTTTTGTAGAGGTTTTGAACTTTGTGTGAGTCTTGTCTTCCATCACACAGTTAGCTATAAAACAAAGGGTTTAAATATCACAACAGCTCAGATGCTTCAGAGGACAAGTTTAAAAATAGATGAGCAGCAGCGGGACAACAATGGGCCGTAAACTGAAACTCAGCTGTTGAATCCGTTAGAAGTCCATGTCATGTTACAGACACTGAGTAACATGACGTTGCCCAGTATCTATCACTTCCCAAAACGCAGAAGTTCTGTAATTTATTGATGTTTCTTTCTTCAGTCTAATAAATGCAGTGTCTTCCTGTCAAAATAAAAGGTACAACATAAATAAATCTTCTGATAAACACCACGTCCTGCACAAACTGTGTGAACATTACTGTTCAATCAGGTGTCATCAGGTGTGAAGAAGAGCAATAATTATTCTATAAAATGTACTTATAGTTTCTTAGATGTGTATGATTGTGTGATGCTTTAAACTATCCAACTTAGAACCATTAAAAGTATAATTTTGTTTTTTAAAGCCTGAAAGACAAAAAAATTCTTGATTATTGGGATTATTGGGAGGATAACAGTGTTTTCCTCACTTTACCCTGTAAGATGTGCTGATATGAACTACAACACTGGAAGGATGTCTCCACATGAATCAGTGATCACTGATTATTCATGAGACCACAAAGACGTTAAAACAGACTGAACAAACGTTTCAGAAAACTAACACAGAAGTTAAAAAAAAATCTGAAAACACATAAAAACTTTGACTGGCACAGATTTTCTCCCTCACATCAGAGCTGCACAAGAAATACAAAGAACACTAAGAATCCTTATTCTGTGACTAAATCATTTGTTTAAGTAACACCACTGGAATTTTAACGGAATTATTCCCAAATCCCCTAAAAAAGTAATGAAGCTGTGATTAAACTATTAACTGGATCAGATGTAAATGTGCATAAATCCACAAAACTAGCAGCTGAATTACATGAAAACATGTATCATCTTTAAATATGTGTAAATAAAACAATACCAGCTTTTTGTATGTTCAACACAGATCAGCTACAGTAAAATTACAGCAGCACATTTAGCTGAATATCCAATTATAAAATAATAAATAAAAAGTGTTACTGGTAAAACTTTATTAAATCATTCACCTAAATAAGTTTATATAATTACAAGCTCATTTTTATATTAACTTCTTCATTAATAATTAAATGCACTGAGCAGATTTCTGTGCTGTTATGTTAACAGAACGAGAACATCTAGTCCTTCCTGAAGTTTGAATAAAACACAGAGTTCTTTTTTTTTTATTAATAAACAACTTATATCCTAAAAGAAAGTAAACATAATTAAAAATATTGAGCTTTTAGAGGATCTGTTTGCGTTACATCGTGCATGGAGTGTTAAACTAGAAACCATCATGTCCACCGAAGTTAATCTGACTTACTCCTAAAAACCAACAGGTGCTCACGTTCTCGAATTTTCCACAGACTCACCTGGCTGCTCCCTCAGAGCCATCACGGACACGATATAGTGCGCCATCTCAAAGTAAGGAAACATGGACATGTTTGCCAGTCCGTGGGACAGTTCGTCCAAATACAACATCCCGAACAAATCCATCACAAGCTCGAAGTAGTATCCGTTAAGCTATGCTAGTTCATTCAAGTGATGACCTCGAGTGGAGAAAAAGTCACCGGTCCAAAAGTGGAGCATCAGGAGGATAAACACTTGTCTTCATCCACGGACTGTCTGTGACACGAGCTGGAGGAAGAGGGTGAACACAACAGCTGAAACTACGCTGCAGCCGAGCCGTCACAGCTGGCTAGCTGACTCTATGGAGCACCCGCTCGTCGCTGGGCAACGATACGTATCTCAACCGCCGCCACGTACGCTGTCATCCGCGCATAGGCGGAATTCCTGCTCTGCTTCCGCCAGGTGGGCGGAGCCAGAGGACGAGCACTGTGAGCTAACGGAGGGCGGCGGCGTGACGTAATGTGACGGATTCTTACAAAGTAAACAATGTCCAGTTTTAAAACTTTTTTCGTTTTATTTGAACAGTTTGTGTTAAAACGATCAAAAGTTTAATATATTTAGCACAATGATAAATATTATTGTACAAACGAGAAGAAAAAATAAAATCAGAAGTGATCAAATCAGAATCTGGTTTATTTGGCCAAGTATGTTACTGATTCACTTTCCACTTGTACTTGAGACAGACATATGTAAGAATAAATAGACCATGTTGGACATAGAACACCTGAAATACATTAACAGCAGCATCCAACATAAATGTATTTAATTGGTGGTGTAAAGTCAGGTAATACAGCACAGGTAGATGCCATTATTTGATGGAATTCATAAGAGTGTTAAACATGTTTGTTCAACATGGTGATGGTCTGGGGGAAAAACTGTTTTTGTGTCTTGTGGTTTTGGCATACAGTGATCTGTAGCTCTGTCCTGAGAGGAGAGAAGATGTGAGAACCTGGGTGAGAAGGTCCCTGCTTATGCTGCCTGTCCTCTTCCTGACTCTGGAGGATACCAGGTCCTGGATGGAGGAGTACAGGTCCTGAATGGAGGCCAGATCAGTGTAACTGGTGCTAATCTGCGTGGTGCTGGATTATTTTTGAATGGCTGTGACAGTTTTCTTTTTGGAGAGGAACCTCAGTTTATTGCTGAAATATGTCAAAAAGAGAAAGAAAAATCACAGAGTTATGTCTGCTATTAGCTCCTCTCCCAGGGGAAGAGAGACAAAAGTGCAGAGTTTTACAGGAATACAGAATTTAAAACCATAGAAGAAGAAATTTTAAGGTGGAGTTTGAACTTAAAGAGACAGACATAACAGTTTTACAGTTAGATATGTAAAAAAAACAAACAATGAACATATTTTGTGTAATTATATAATCCAAAATACATGGGTTACATCAGCACCAGTGAGTCACTCTGCAGACGTTATGGTTTTCTGTAGTCTGTTTCTGTCTAGTTTGGTTGCAGAACCAAACCAGACTGTGATGGACTGGCAGAGGACGGACTTGATGATGGTTCTATAGAAGTTCACCAGCAGCTCCTGTGGCAGGTTAAATTTCTTAAGCTGCTGCAGGAAGGTTAGTCTCGACTAGACCTTCTTAATATTCTCGCTGTCCAAAATCCATCCAAAACTTTTTTGTTAGATTGCTAACATACAGACAGACTAACTAACAAACCCTGACAGCAACATTACCTGCTGGTGGAGGTTTCTGATGTTTTGAACCCCACCAGGGTAAAGAGAAACATTTTCCCTGGTTTTTCCTCCACATTTAGAGTTTAAACATCATGACATGATGACAACATGAATAAGTTTAATAATAACAGAAAAACTGCAGTGAGGTAAAATGAGAAATACATAAATGATGCATTTAGCATCAAATGGGCCTGAAGAATTCCTGACTATGGCAGTAAAATAGTGACAGTTGTTAAATACAAGTTTTAACTGCTTAACTGACTTTTTTCAGAGATTCACAATTTTTTCTTTTAAAATGAGATATAATTAGTATCATGGAGGATGTTTGTGTGTGTGTGTTGTAAAAGATTTCAAATCAGAACAGAAACATGAGAAGGAATAAAGTATTTTAGAGATACTGTAATAGTATTTAATGGCCAGTAGGTGGCGGTACTTGAACATCTAGTAGATAGATGAGATAGAAGATCCAGTGAATGAAGCTGATTCTTATCTTGGTTTCTGTTTGTCAAAATGTACCGAACCTTCCCGTTTAAAAGATTAAACTAAAAGTAACATTTTATATGATGTGAGAACACCAAGAGGACGTGATTGTGTAATCTCATATTGGAGATTATTCAACCGAACATCACCCTGTTCAGTCTCTAAGCTGCAGAAATGACTCAGGAATACTGATTGATATCGACCATAAATATGTCACAGGACAACAAGGTTTGTCAGGTTCAAGGCTCAGTGGTGGTCAGTCCTTTTAGTCTCCACACACACGAAATTCAAATCAGTATTTTTCCTGGTGTTGCAGGAACAAATTTATCTCTGACAGCATGGGATTTCTCTATCATTCTTTGGATTTTCAACAAACCAGAGACTAAATGTGGGTCTTTCTTTTAGAACAGCTAGAATCTTTATTCCAGTCTGTCTTTAGCCTTCAAGCTCGTCAGCCATGAGTTCAGTTTTCAGCCTTTCCTTGTGGAAGTCAGGCAGGGTTGATGCCAGATGAGATTGTGCTATTCTTTCTCAGAGTTTAACTGTTTCCTGGTTTTGGAACAGCTCTTGTTACATTTATTAAACAATTGAAGGTCAACCAAAACTACTCGCTTGGAATCAGAACAAAATTCTTTTATTTTTGTTATCATATTTTTAGTCATCAGATTTTCCTCGAGGCAATAAAATAATCTTTTCTCAGGTAAAGGAAAACATTAAACCTAATAATTCTGTGACACATCAAAATAGTTCCGTGTTCTCACACATACACATGTTCCTTTTACAATAGATTATAAAAGGTAACAAAATAAGATGTAAGTCTTTGGGTTTTATGGTTTTATTAGAAAGGTCGGATATAAGAAAGTGGAAACTATCGTGCATGAAGGAAGAATGACATATAAAACATATTTTTAAACAGCATAAAACTCTCACACAGTAAGTATTTAACCTGAAGTTGCCTTCAGGCTTTTTAAATCAGCCTGTTTAAAGACAGAACATGTTCTTGTGTTGTTTTCTATTACTGTGTGCACCACACTGAACATAAGCCATACAAAGCAAAGACCAGAGCTGTCTGGAGCTCAGATAGAAGATTTTAGATGTTAAAGCTAAAGGCTACAAGATGCAGCTTCATGTTCCCGTGACCATGATGAACCACGATGGGCTCAGTGGAAGAAGAACCAGCCAGACTGAAATTCATCAAAATGCAAGTTGACGGGCTCCAAAGTAAAAAATAAAAACCTGTAACACAAAACTGGCGCTTTAACCCTCTCAGGCTCAAACTAAGTTTTAGTAACTGTTGCTAATCGGTAACTGTAAATGTTTTTTTGTGACTTTCTTCTGGACTTTCACTAAACAAAAAGATGAGGCCGTTCAAACAGTCTCCTAAAAACATGATGACATCAACCTCTATCTCAAAACTCATGACTAAAGCATGACACATGACACCTTTGGATATGAATCCCCAGCAACACGCTGCTTAAAACAGAAACTTACTCCAAAATGCTCTGGAATAACCACTCTGGCATTCTGTGGTTTGCTAAATACGTTAAGCGACAGCAACTTAAGACCCGTCACACGCAGAGTCGTGGCTGTTTAAAGAACATTACTGGGGAAGATTTACCTGGTTGTTTACTTTGAATAAATAAATACACTATTACATAAACAAGTGATTCCTGTTGAGGTTAGATTCAAAGAGGGTTTATGATAAATAAAACTGCAATAGTGTCACAGTTGGCCGCATGAAGACTCGCTTGTCTACAACCTTTACATTGTGTTTATGTGAAAACAGAAATTCTGTCTTCACAATAACTAAAAAGGTCCAAAGAGGTTCAGGATCAGATCCTCAAGACAATATCAACCCCCCACTACCTGTCTAAAAAAAACACATCCATGAAACNCTTTGGATATGAATCCCCAGCAACACGCTGCTTAAAACAGAAACTTACTCCAAAATGCTCTGGAATAACCACTCTGGCATTCTGTGGTTTGCTAAATACGTCAAGCGACAGCAACTTAAGACCCGTCACACACGCAGAGTCGTGGCTGTTTAAAGAACATTACTGGGGGAGATTTACCTGGTTGTTTACTTTGAATAAATAAATACACTATTACATAAACAAGTGATTCCTGTTGAGGTTAGATTCAAAGAGGGTTTATGATAAATAAAACTGCAATAGTGTCACAGTTGGCCGCATGAAGACTCGCTTGTCTACAACCTTTACATTGTGTTTATGTGAAAACAGAAATTCTGTCTTCACAATAACTAAAAAGGTCCAAAGAGGTTCAGGATCAGATCCTCAAGACAATATCAACCCCCCACTACCTGTCTAAAAAAAACACATCCATGAAACCCCTGCAGTCGCAATCTAACAAGAATATTGATCAGGGAATTATTGATTTAGGATTTAAAATGGTTTACAATAAGCTAATTAATGAACTATATATATCCCATTAGTACAACACATTTTATACACATTATAAAATTTGTTTTATCACTAAAGAATTTATCCTCATCTGAATTATAAACTGCTTTACTTCACTAACAAGGATTTCTAAAATGTTTTTATACAAGGTTAGAATAATCGCTCCCTTTCTGTGTTCATGTTCTACAGCAGCGGCACTTCTAGCATAAATGCTGCATTAACCGCTGAAAGCTCAAGAAACAAAAGGACCAGAGGGTTGACAGAAGAATTGAAACATGGTTTCTTGTTTCATCAATCCTGTTTGTGGTATAAATCCCCTGATGATTGTTCTCCTGTGGGGAAATCCAGAGTCTCTCGTGGCATTAAGAACTGTTTGATCTGACTATACCTTGTGTCTTGATTGATTTTAGCAGGACTAAATGCTTCATATGGTTCCTAATCCCAACGTTTGAACAGACGACAAACAGACTTCCACTTGATTCTTGAGGTTTCGAATTGGGAGTTTCAGGCTCGTAAATAGTTGAGACTAAAATGTCTTGTGTAGCATCGCTGATCATCCTCTGACTCATTTGGGTCATTGTTAAGTGTGGAATTTACCAACGAGACCAACATGTGAAGTGTTGCAGTCATGTTTTGAGGTGTGAGTATTTGAGAAACCCCCCCCTGGGAAAAAGAACCAAGGCTGCATTGTACTGTAGGTGTTGGGAAGGTGAAACCTGAGGCCACCCCCTCTGTTTTATATACATTTGTTCTTTTTTTGTCCTTACACAGATGCTTTCTTCACTAATCTACCAAACCTTATGTAAGTATCTCACTGCAACTTTCACTGTTGCAGCTGACAAATTGTAAATATGGGAGGGGGTTTCCAAAATGTCTTAAATATTTGAGGGAATTCTTAATATCCTTGTGTGAGTCACACAGCCATGTTGTCATGTTGAATTTGAACAAATAAAAACATTGAAGATGTATTTAAGATTCTTTGCGTCTTACTTGCATCAAAAACATGTTATAACTTGTTTACAAACATGTCACATGCAGGTCAAATGTCCCATAAATGGACACCCTTTCAGTTTGATTCCAACTGATAATTTATGTGTTTAATCACAGTTTTTTGTCTTCATCTAGTGAGATACAGGCGCTGTGTTTTCTCTATCAGAAGAAGCTTTTGGAATAAGAGGTGAATTTTTTTTTTTGTTTGATTTGTTCTTCTCATCAAACATGTTGTAGAACACGTTTGACTAACTCCTTTCCACCGGACGTGTCAGCAGTGCGTTACTGCAGCAGCACGTCATACGCAGCTGATAGATACCGCTGTAGTCAATAGAACCCTTTCCACCGCATCCGTCAGCAGCACGAGTTGAACGCTTCTCAGGAGCGACATCTCACGGCACATTCGCGGCAGTTCTATTTTATACGCGCTACGCGTCTGAAACGCGCCACAAGTTCGACATTTTGGAAAGAGGAAGACGTCTGGCTTGAAGATCGAGGTTGAAAAACAGTTGAAAAACAGTTTCTCACAACCTTGTTTGATTGAGGTGTGGTGAAGCAGAGACAACTGCTGAACAATGGCACTCCACTACTGGGTTTTGTAGACCCCCCGCTGTAAACTTTTTCAAAACCGAAATACGCTCCGAGGGAGCAGCCCTCTGGATCTTTAAATGTCCTTCATATTTACATAAAACGGACAAAACATAAAACACAAACCTTTTGGAGTCATGTTGTAGTTTTTTTCTGCTTGTTGTTGTGTATACTTACGAAGTCACGCGTGATTTTGCTAATCTCGCGTGACTTCGTGCTCTTTCAATGACGGTTGCTTCCCTGCTGCTACGCGTCTGATACGCACCCTGTGGAAAGGACCGAGCAGCAGAATACGCGAGCGAGACGTGCTGCTGCAGTAACGTGCTGCTGATGCATCCGATGGAAAAGAGGGGTTAGAATCCACACCAATCCGTGCAGCCTGGGTCACAGGTCCCTCTTTGGTTATTCACACATGAACCAGTGAAACCAAGTCCTTTGACCTTGTGACCTTAGGGTCAAAAACCATACTCACCTACTCAGTGATTGCTTCCAGTGTTGGTTCAGAGCGTCAGAACTGGGTCGATATCAAAAAAGAGTTGCAACGGGTTCTAAATTCTGCATTGAGATTATTTATTGGTGCCGATAGAACGGCTCGTTTTACCTCCACTTTAAGAGCTCTTCATTGGCTTCCAGTAGTCTATCAAAACAACTTTAAAACCGTTGTGCTGATCTTCAGAGCTCTACATGGTCAGGCCCCGGTCTATATGTCTGACCTTTTGACCTCTTACTCTGCTGGGTGTGCTCTTCGGTCCTCTGGCCAGAATCTGCTTGTGGTCCCCAAGACCTGTTACAAGATGCAAGGGGATCGGTCTTCATAGACTGTGGAATGCCTTGCCTCTGTTGCTCAGAGACATTTTTAGAAAGTAAAATACTACAAAACGCTGGCGCTTAAGCTGGATTCATGCTTATGCAAAGGTGCTCCCACACGACGGCGTACTGACGGAGCCAGTTTCTGTTCATATTACCCCAACTCTGTTGCAAAGAAATTCTCCGCCAGGACAGCAAGAGGCGCGTTCCTTACTTTTCCGTTTGTGTTTTAAAGAAATTCTCCGCCAGGAATAAAATAAAATAAATAAAAAGCAGGGATTTTACGGCCACTGGCATCGCCACTGCTGCCCTTCAGACTTTTTTTAATACGGACAAATTTGTCCCTCATTTTCCTCCATCGCTTCGTGCACTCCCCAACCTCCAACTCCAAGGTTCCAGCGATCTTCTTCCAGGAGTTGAAGCTGAGTTGTGCATCCCTCTACTCTTTCAGAGAGGAGTTGTACAAATGATCGTACTTCCTCATTTCTTCTGTGAGACGTTCCACGTCGACAAGACTGTCAACACTCGCGCTGTTTACAATTTTTAAGTTACGGTCATGCCGGAAATGATGTTGGGTTGTTTGGCTGACCAATCACAGATGTGTGTCATCCGACGTGGCCGTTGGAAAGTTAGAAAACAGAGCGTGACTTCAACCGACCATCCGAGGCAGTTGGAGAGCCCATACGATGTTGTATCATGGCAGTACGTGCTTCCGACACGTCGGAGTTGCGTTAGTATGAATCCAACTTTAGTGTCTTGCTTCAAACTCTCGCAGCTCGACGCACATGTGTTTAACCTGCAGGGGCAGCACAGACACAGTGGGCACTTCCTGGTTTACTGTAGTTGCATCACTATGTTACAGTCAGTCATTTTTCAGGAGAGAGTGGAGCAGCTGCTCAGAGCACAAGATGCAGGATGATTACTGAGAAATGCGTGTATTAAACCAAAAACCTCTCTGGGGTTTTTTAATAACATCCAGACAGGGTTAAAAGCTCCAAAAAGTTGATTTTGCATGATATCGTACCTTTAACATACGTCCACTAGCATTCGAAAGATGACACAAGAACATGTTAACAACACGAGCAACATGATTTTCATCAGAGTTGGTCTTTAAACAGACATTTGACTTTTATTTGAAGGTGCTTGAAATGACTCAAAGTGTGAGCAGTGGGAAAACATGTTCGGCAGCATATTGAATGTTTATAGAAGGTCAGTCAGTGAGTCAGCTTGTCATTTCCTTCCTCAGGGAACTGTACTTATGTAGGACATTGGCTGCCTTTAGTTTGGCTGGAACAAAACTCTCACCCTCAAGACATTTCCACAAAGCGCTCAACGACCAAACACACACACAACATTTAGACACAAAACTCTACATCAGTGTGTGTGTTGTGGCGTGCACATTTGTGTCATTCTGACCACACAACTATGCAGGGAGTCATGTGGCCTGCGTCATTCTGTGGTAAATTAGAAGTCATGTTAAAAACAGATCTTTTTAGTCTCTGATTACACACGCACTAAATGATGGCCCAGTCTAAACAACAGTGTCTCGGCCCCTGATGGTTGTTTTTGATTGATAAATGGAAATAATTACTTGCACATTTTCTGGACTTTTGTCAATTTCTCTACCAATTTTTGTGAAGATTTTAAGGGCATGAATTTTACTTTCAATGCATCGTTTACTTTAACGAGCTAGTTCTTTAACTTAATAAGGCAGCAACCCACATTTTTTTGGTGATTTCGGGTGATTTCTTGTATTTATTTGGCTGGAAGCAGCAGTTTTTTGTTTGTTTCTTTTTCGCATGTGACACAGAGGTGAGGAGGGCGTGCCACATCATCCAGAAAGATGATCGACCACACGAACCAAACAAATCACAGTTTACATTATTTTGTACAGGTGGATGTAAAAAAGAGTGAATGTTGTTCTGTTTTCTATTTTAAAACCAGCCATGATTTTAGATTTCTTTCTTCACTACCAGAATCAACCATGTAATTTCAGGAGAGCCAAAAAAAAAACTGGGTGTTGCCTTTTTCTGGTGAAATCGTGCCACGTGGCTGGTTGAATTAGAGAGAGGGGTGACGAAATTCTCTAACCGAAACTAAGACTATTTCTGTCAGTCAGAGAGTTTCGGGTGGAAAGAAAAGACACTTAAAAAAAAAAAAAAATAGTCATGTTGGTTTCACCAAAATCTAAACTATGCTATACCCTTTAATCATTGTTTATGTTCTTCCACACCTCACATGTAAAATCATAAAAAAAAAAAAAACAATCATATTCAAGTTTAATTGTAACTAAAACCAGTCTATAAATCTGCTGGTACATTAAATCCATCAAGACCTTCTCTGCTTACAAAATACAAAAATAAAATGTTTTTATTTTTATATCTGTCAGTTTCTTTCTCAGTGAATCAGTTGTACCTGTTAGGAAACATGCAGCTATAGTTTTTATATTATAAGGTTGCATTGCTCATGTTACCCCGGGCTCACACTGCATCCAGATCCAGCTGTGCGGCCCCCACAGGTATTCCGTAAGATTAAAATCCCTTTTGAAGGCTCACAGTAGCTCCGCGCGGTGCGGGTCCGGTTACGGACCCGCACCACACGTATGGGCCGTACGGCACAACGGAAAGAATCCGCAAGGTTCTTATTTTTGCCGGACGCCGGAGAGGATCCGCGTCAAGTTTGATGAAATCTGACGAGCTATACAGGAAGTGTGGCTTGAATATCCGGTGTCTTTTCAAAATAAACGAGTGTACAAATAATTATAACTTGACTCTTCTTTTTAGACAGCACACGCGCTAATAGGAAATGTAAACATTACATCACACAAACAAGACAAAGCAGTCGTATAGCCCACACAACCGAATACGGCTATTGTTTACTAGGAACTTCCTAAATAATGGACGTGTTCTATTGTGAAGTCCCGACAAAACGATAACCCACGTGAACTTCTGTTCTCGCGAGGGCCGTTTCCGCACCCAACACCAGAGCTGGCCGCACTCCCTATCTGGAGCAGATGTGAGTGGTAGCTTGTGGAAAAACCGCACCAAATCCGGACCGAAGCCGTTCCGTAGGCAGTATGAGCCCGGCGTTAGTCTGGTTACATGCTGGTTTTCTGACTTGTCACTTCTCTAAAATCTGAGTTTTCATTTCAAAACTAACTTAAAATCGTGACTCTATAACAATTTCAGAAACGTCAAAGTATCATTCATGTGAAGTTTTACATATCCAAACCAAATATTTGATGCAGAAGCTTAACCAAGCAGTTTTAGGTCTCCTTAAACTTAAACTAAAGCTACTTTAGAAGCTCAAACCCAAAAAAAGTCACTGAAAACAAAAGTGAATGAAAAGAAATTAGTAAGTAAACTTTATCTGAGTGCTATTTGTATGAAAATTAACCATTTATCTAGAAAGAAGAAAAAGAAAATTCATCACAGATCAACAAACACTTAACTGAACAGTTAACTCAAACAACAATAAATAGTTTCAATGACAAATTTAAATTTTCTTTAAGGAAAGTTTTTTGAACTTTGAGATTTTACCAAATTGAATGATTTAATACAAGTCAGCTGACATTATGTGAAACCACTGGTGCCAGGAGAAGAATTATACTGTAGATGTAGAGTTTTTATGAGCAGCCAGTGCTAAAAAAAAGTTATACCCAATTATATCTGGGGAAGAAACAGTGATATAATCAACATTAAACTAAAATTCATTGATTTGTTTGATTTGTCAGCTGCATTCATCAGATCACATTCCAGCTAAATGTTTTGAACAAGGTGTGAGATGACAAATCAATTAAAAAGCCAAATCCACTCAGACTGGCCAATCTCCCACCTGATCTGTGTTTACTTTCAAGTGGTGAGACAAAAGAGGAAGTGCAGGGTTTGTGTGTCAGTGTGCGACATTCCACTGTGGGAATACGGGCAGTGTTTTACATTTAGTGATAAGACTCAGGCTTTCTAAAACTTGCTGTCAAGGACACTTTGATTCCATCATTCTATTAAAAACAATGTGTTTATGATGTGATGGCTAAACCGTCGAAACAATGACAGTAAATAAAACTTGAGTAAAATCAGCGTGATTTCAGGTTGTGTCTTTTTGAAGTAACTTCTCTGTTGCATCCTCACTAATTCCTCCTCTCAGCCTCAGACGTTAATTAAGCCTGACTTGAGCAGCTGTCACGCTGAGGAGGAATGCTCCTCTCGACTCCCTTCGTTTTTGAGTATAATTGGTGCTGAATACCACTTCTTAGTGTGTGTACTCAAAGCTCACTGAAGGGGAAAGATGCTAACAAACACTTTTTGTGTTCAAAAGGCGCCTGGGTGCAGATACACACTGTTTGGCTCATTATCTGCAACATTTCCTACCTGTAAAAGGATGAAAGTTGTTTATCAGAGCTGATGTGTCTCTTAAAGACATTCCACAGAGGCTTTCCCACGCTGAGGGTGATGCTGGTGAGGGTGGACGGACCTTTTGGACTTTGTGTTGATTGTTGGAACATAAACTACTGAAAACAGCTCGTCTCTTTGCCATAACTCACATACCTCTCAGATACGTCCAGACATGTCAGAACGGAGCCATAGATATGATTGTTTAGAAAAGCAAATGCAGATTTAGTGCATGTGTATCCGGATGAGGGGATTTAAAATGCTGCAGGATTGTTGCTGTGTTTCTTTTAAACAGATCCACACACCACTTAAATATTAAACTAGGAAGTTTGCAGAGGGCAGCAACTGTCATACTTTAAAAAAAAAAATGAGGGCTGTGTAATCTATCTGTCCTTAGAGACGGGGTTAAAACAGAAGAGAAAACACAAGCACGGAGCTGCCCTGAACTGTATGTGGCTCCAAAATAGATCTTATCAGAGTGGCTCCTGTTGCCAGACGAGGAGTGTCTAAAGACAACAGCTCTCTCCGTCCATTTAATGCAAAAACACAGACGCGTGAAGCACACACACAGTTTGCTGTCAAGGCCCAAAGCAGCATCCTCCAAAAACCTCTGAATGTCAGTGTATCAACAGCTTTTAGAGAAACATACAGAACTGGGACTTCAACCCCCTCCCTTCAGTCTCACCACCAGCTGCCAGAGACGGGCAGATCTGTGACCCTGGTAACTGATTTACACCCTGCAGGTGGTTCACATGTTCATGTGCGTACACATAAGTCTGTGCACATGCAGTCTCAGGGCAAATCGGCCCTTTTGGTGCATTGTAGCATTTGGATAAGATTTTGAGGTGAAACAGAGATAAATGCTTCTGTCATATGTTGAATAAGTGATCTTGAACGCACCGCCGCAGGTGAGCCGCTCCTGTAGCTCCAACTGACTCGTCTCACACCTGTTTTTAGTCAAACACAAAGATCAGGGTGGTTCAAACAGGAGACGTGTTCCCCTGTGAGAACATCCACCTTGTTCCTTCCTTTCATCAAGTGTTGTTGTAACTAACCTGCTTACATTTAATGAGGCCATTTCATACAAATTTCAGGACTTCAATATGTCTGCGTTAAAATTCGGGTGGTTCCGGCTCCTTCCGTCAGGCTGCTTCGTCAGCAGCTCGTTCATATTCATTATTCGAATTTGCTGGACTCTGATTGGCTAACAAACTAGCCTATGAGAGCAAGGTATACTGTTTCCTGCCCCGTTGCACATGGCAACATCAGACGTTGTGTCTTTCTGTTTGCTACGTCTTATGCTAACAGCTTTTAGCCAGCAGCATGCTAGGCGTGGTTTCAACTGTGGGAGCTGATGAATACTAACGAACAAAGAAGTTGTGACGAAACAGATACAGGTCATTCGGACTGAAGTTGCGATCTGTCCAGGTGTAGCCCCGCCTCCAGCCCACTGACCACTGGAGATAGATTTCAACTATATCAGATTTTTTTATATTTAAAAAGAATCTACAACATATTTATAAAATGCATTTGAAACACGTTTGTGTAGCTGTGAAAAGTTTTGATACATTTAGGATACATTAAATAACAAATACTTTCTAGATTAATTTGAATCTAATCAATCTCAGCATAAACATTTCTGAGCTGATTCCCGGAATTAACACACATTTTTTTACTGCTAAAAGCTGCAACATATAAAAGTGTTTGTGGAAACTCAAAACAAAAATTGTTCCTCTCGTCTCTGCTGACATTACAGAATCAATTTGTCCATGTTTTAGTTCATATAACACACCAGTTGTTTGTTGTGGGTTTGACATATGAGGGTAAACTGAACAACATGCATGTAGCAAAAAAGCAAAAACTAAAAATAAAGTGAAGTGTCGATTAGTCGGTTTATTTTTAGTCACAATAAATTTACAAAAAACTTTGAGAGTTTTGACAGTATTTAAATAAAATATGTCTCGATGTAGAGTATCAAGCAACATTTAACTGAGTCGTTCCAGACGAAATGCAAAAACTGTGTTAAAAATAACAAAATAAATGAATAATATCAGTTTGGACAATAATAACTAAAATATTTTATTTCATTCTCTGATTTTGTGTTGATTTTTTGCTGTTAAATTCAGCTTAAATGAGTTATAGACAATAACTGTAAACAGAGTTTATTATAATTGTTGAGGCAAAGAGGTTAAAACGTACTTATTGTGCAAGCAGTTTTCCTTCATGTAGAAATGTATTTTATTTTGATATGTTATTTTAATTTAATTAAATGTATTTATTATTTACTTTTTTACCCAATATATAGATAGCATCTTTATTTTCTCATTTCAAACACCTTTCTTTCATTTGATGTTGTTTGCTTGATTAACGATGTTAGAGAAGATGGAGAAGGAAATGATGGGATGATCAGAAAGAGGCTGGCTGGGCACTGGGGTGTTGAGGGAATCTAGTTAATACAGACTACTGATTCAGCTCGTCACTCATCAGAAAATCAACTCCAGAAGAAGAACTTCTGGTTTCTCTCACTATAACCAGAAAACTTAAAGGACACGCAGCAGAAGGATCAAATGACTAAAAACTGAATTCGACAGAACAGCTGAAGGATCCAACAATAAACTGAAGAAATCAACAAGTCAAAGCTTAAAAAAGCTGTTTGGTTAAATCCTGTTTTAACTTCCATTTGTCCCACAAACAAACGCGTGAAGCGGAACATATTGGAATCTAATGCAACATCTTCCCATTTGTTAAGAGGACACGCTTCTCCCTCGCTGTCCTGATTCAGCTTACGATGTGCATCAGATCCAAACAATAGAGATAAAAGTTGAGAAGGTCAAGGGAGGACGTCTCCCATCAGTCAGCTGATCTTTCCACATGACCCAGAAACTGAAACGTGTTTATGTAACTGGCCAACAGAAAGGAAGCGGGTGAATAAGAGGAAGTGAAGTCCACTAAAAGACTCGGCAGCTGTAGTGGACTCGCTTGCCAGCGACACGAAAAAAAGTTTCCTGTATGACCCAAGTCTGGCTGCTGTTGCTTAGCAACACTGATTACATTCAATCACTGAGATGCCGTTATCTATCCCTGACTGCAGCGTGTCCTCTGGAAAGGTCACCTCAGATGTCTGCGGAGTCACGACACGTTGATGTGTATCCGAACACTAAGTCGGTTAACTAGTATCCAACTACTCTTACCTGATAACCGACACAAACAATCTGTTAACAAACTGCGACGACAGACTGTTTGAATTTATTTCAGAATTTATAAGATCAATATCCTTCATTCATATGGATTTCTTTAAAAAGAGGATCTCGTCTTGCCATCCTGAATCAAGAAAATTTTATTTAAATTTTACTTTAACGTTTATTTGTATTGGTTTTAATTAGAACAAATCAGGATATTTTTCTTGAATTTTCTGCACCTTCTCGGTTCTGGTAGTTGTTGTTTTGTTTGGTTCTGTGCTTGGCTTTGTTTGTGTTGTTCATTTATTAAAAACCTTCACATCCCATTTCTCTCATCAGCACATCACCTCTGCTACAACTGTCTCGCTCTTCTATTGTCTTCATACTTTCCTTCCAATTTCCTGTGTGGTTTACGCCTCCTTTGTGTGCAATCCGTCGCTTTTCTTCTTCATTTGTGCCTCAACAAATGCGTTTTCTTTTTTTGGGGGGGAGGGGGGTCTGCAGTGAAAGAAATAAGCAGGTATTTTCTACAACGAACATATATGAATATTTATCTGTATTAGATTAATTTATTTCTCTCTCTTTTTTCCTTGGAGTTTTTATTCTCTTCAAGCTGCCACTTTAACAACAACAATAACAACAATATTACTAATTATCTTAGGAGTTATTGTAGATAATCAAATGTCTTGGAATAAACAAATTGATCAGATATTGCAGAGGATGGGTAGAGGTATGGCTGTAATTAAACATTGTAAGAAATTTATGCCCAACCACTTAATCAAACAGGTAATACAAGCATTAGTCCTGTCACATTTAGACTATTGCTCCCTGATCTGGTCCAGTACTGCTAAATGTAACCTGGCCAGGCTACAGGTAGCTCAGAACAAAGCAGCTCGCTTAATTTTGCAATGTCCATATCGAACCAGTGTCAGTGTAATGAATCATCATTTATCCTGGCTAAGTGTAGAGAGTAGGATGCAGCACTCATTGATAAGTTTTATTAAAAAAGTGTCTATGACAAAAACACCAGAATTATTATATAGGAGATTGTAATTTTTTTCAGATACACATGATTATGTAACAAGGCAGGCGTCAGCACATCGTTTTCTGTTACCTCCATGCCGAACTAATGCAAAACAGAAAACTATGAATTACAGAGCAATGGTGGCATGGAATGCATTACCTGTTTTTTTGATTTTAGATAATGATATAGTTAGCTTTAAGAAGAAGCTGAAATTATTTTTGTTTACTCGAGGCCAATAATATTGTCTAGAGGTGAACCTTTGTTTGATTTGATTTTCATTAATACTATTTTTGAGTATATTTTGAAGTGATGTTATTCTTTTTTTTGAAAAGAGGAAATGTAGTTATAATGCCATTGTGCTGGCTGTAATTTTGTAGAAATGTGTATATGTATATATATATATATGTATATATATATATATATATTTTTTGTCCCTTGAGCAGATGTCCCTTTTGTCTGTTTATGTCAGTTTTTTGTGTGAGTTGTGAGCTTGTATGTCCATGTATTTTAATGTATGCTATTTGCTGATTTTTGATGAGACCCCAGGAAGAGTAGCTGCTGCTGAAAGGCAGCAGCTAATGGGGATCTAATAAACAAAACGAAACGAAATCTAGCCGGAGCAGGAAGGCTGCTTCTTCAGTTTTTATTGTTACCCTCTTAAAAATTGCAGACCTAAAAAAAACACGCCAAACCAGCTACGAAAACAATGACGGTTATTAATCAAACCAATGATACGAGGAGACAGATGGCAGGATGTGTGTCTGAGACAGCTGTGGCTGTCATTCAAGGTTTCATGCAAACCTTCCCAGGTGTTGCCTCCTGGGCTTCACCGAGGGTGGAAGGCAGGGTGGAAGGCAGGGTGGGCACCCCCCCCCCACATACCACATACACACCAATATGCTTTGTGTGTTGATCTCATAACAGTTTCAGTCGTGTTGTGCTTTACAGGTTTACATGTCATGTCCTGCCTCCGTCAGAGTAGTTGTTGTGTCATGCTGTGCCTCAAAGCTCTTGCAAAGAGAGGAGAGTTTACTTTGAGCTGAAGCAGCTTTTTATGTGCACATTCTTCTCATGCTGGTCAACACCTTCAGTTTAAACAAAAGGAAATGTATATTTTTATATTCGTTCAAGATGTTCCACTGAGACATGATGAGAAAATGGCAACAAAGATAATTATAAACTTTTTACACACTGTTTTATGAGCAGATTTCTGTCTTAATGTTTGTATTTTCTTTAAAGATTAATCGTTTGCTGTAATTTTATTGTCATTCTGACCAAACCAATGAAAAATTATATTAAGTAAACAATGTGTTATAACTGTGACAGTCAGGGAAGTAGCTGTCACCTGAAGGCATCACAGACAGGAAGCAGGTCTCTGACGGATCATGTTTCACTTCCTCTGGCCAGCTGAAAAGCAGGAAGTTAGAATCAAGGGTAAAAGTGGCCACATGAGCAGAAATGTGTGAAACATCGAA